>OX418222.1:26731695-27297608 GCA_948455865.1 Conomelus anceps | reverse complement strand
TATATTAAAATTTGAATATTCAAGAGAAAATAAAAATGATAATATTGCAGTGCAGAGCTTATTTTTAATACAATACAAATAAATATTCGAATGTTGTTTTTTCAACAAAAATACCTACAGTAACATAAAAACAAAATTCTAAAAAATAATTTCAATAATAATAGCTGCTAACAGATAAATTGTGTATAAAATAAATAAATAATTATTGAATGATAATGATGATAATAATAATAATACATCCCTTTGCATGTAATCCCAATGCCCATTTTATATTTATTATTATAATATAACATTATCATTATAAATATAACAGTATTTAATAAATTGTAATATAACAATAATTACTTTGATACAAATGGAAAAAATGGAAGTAATTAAAAAATAAAAATTGAGTAAAAAGTAGATGAAATTAATCCTATATTTCATCTGACCTTTTGAATTCTATGGGCCCCCTATTACACTTTTGCATATTTTATTGTAGATGTTCTTCTTCTTCTGAGGATGAAGCCCACATTGGTCTGAGACCTGTGCGTGGTTAATGAGTTGGATGATGGTGATTGATGAGTTGGACCTAAAGTTTTAGGTGGGTTCCGAACCACCAGGAAGTGATTTTACAGCAGAGAACAGTCTCTTTTTTGCTGGCGAATCTAATCGGTCACCGTTACAAACAGGACCTGCGAGAACGCAGCTTAGCTTATCTCTATCTGATTGAACAGATACCTGCTACGCCTCGCGGCTATCACTTCCCTAATTATAGATCTATATCTATATCTATAATTATGTTATAGATCTATAAGAAAGATACTTAGAGGTGGGAAAATAATTGTTATAAAAAACATGAATCGTGCCTATAAACGCTCTGACATCTTTTTCTCTTATGTCAGAAAAAAAATTAGAAGAAATAAAACATTTCTTAATAATAATAATAATAATCAAATTTCAAGAATTATGAAATTTTAGCAAAACCAATACTCTCTCTAGAGTCTACAGCATAAAATGACCTTCCAAATGAGATATTGATTGTAATTGAAAGATTTTGAGATTAGATGAGCTATATGGATCAGAATTAACACGGGCGTACTCCAGCCGACCTTGAAAAGTAGCCGAGCCGGACTCGGGAAGTTCACAACACGTTAGTGGTGATTTTCTTCAGAGTCTTACTCGCCGAGCCAGACTCGCGAGTCTTACTCGCGAGCCATACTCGCTAGTGTGTGGGCCCCTTTAAAGCAAATAATTATATCACGTCTACAGAACTCTATAAACAATATCACATCTAAAAACAATATTTATTAAAAAGTTATCTTGTTGAATGTGCGATTGCTTAATAAATTGTAAATCTTAGAATTAAACGTCAATGTTGAATTTTTTTTGTGAATTAACCTCGTTGAGATTTTAATACTTTAATTAATTCCCTTTTATAATTTCCTAGACTAGTCTGCGTTACAGCTTGACTACAGTAGCAATGGAGCTATTATTATAAATTAAAGTATTAATATAATACAATTAATGTAAATCATAAATTAATAAATTAAATTGACAGCTGTTTGATTTCTATACTTTTGGCTCTAAAATCTATAGTGAACTATATAACTACTTTCTTCGGATTATTAGAGTGTTTTAGTGCAACGTTTTTAAATTGAATTTCTAAATTTGTATTTTTATTTAGGAAAGAATCGTTAACTGTACTTAAGGGAAGTGATAGCCGCGAGCCGTAGCAGGTATCTGTTCAATCAGATAGAGATAAGCTGCGTTCTTGTAGGTCCGGTTTGTAACGGTGACCGATTAGATTGGCCAGCAAAAAAGACACTGTTCTCTGCTGTAAAATCACTTCCTGGTGGTTCGGAACCCACCTAAAACTGTAGGTCCAACTCATCAATCACCATCATCCAACTCATTACCAACGCACAGGTCTCAGACCTATGTGGGCTTCATCCTCAAGAAAAAAAGTGAAAATCCTAGTTTCTTTAACTTGGACATTGACTAAAATTTAGTTTTTTCTTTTAAAAATTGGTAAAGAAAGCAGTAGTGGGCTATGCTTGTCGTATCTTTACTTGATTGTGTTTTTGTGAATAAATGAATGAATAAAATTAAAGCTAGCACCCTGCTATCAGAAAGAATTTTAGTGCCTGATGAATTTTATTTTATTTCACCGTGAGACAGTCGAGCTTCGTTGACAGTTGTGTATCGGGGAAAAATAATATTACGCTTATGCATCACATGCAGTAGAGAAATAGGAGGAGGGGTAGCTGTGCGAGTGAGAAATGAAAAGAGAATAGAATAGTTCTATACTCTCTGGAGAAATGCGAGAGCACTGTACTGCTGACTCGAAACAAACGTCTCATCGTCGTTGATCAAACCTTGCTAGTTGGATTTAACAACTTCCATTCCAGTTGCGATATAGAAAAGAATGCGTTGACCGTTAATATGAAATGTAGTTTAAGCATCAACTGGTTTAGTTGAGGAGACAAAACAATTGAATCGTTAATAACCAATAAACAGTTAATTCAACTAGTTCGTTGAATCAACGCTCATCACTAAACCATAGTAGTAATGGAAATGGATGAAAAATCGATTGAAACCGATTTCTCGTAACGTGAGTTTCGAAAATTGGAGATGTAATCTCTGTGAACGAGACGCTAAGTCGATGAATGATCGATCATTCCATCATAATTCAATTATTGCTCTCACTGTTAATGCGTACAATAGCGATTGTCGATCGCAAATTAGCCCCAGGGCTCATTTGTTTGAATTTACAGTGATTTGACGAAACTAATTTCACAATGATTTCTGAAATTGGTTCCAATAGATTTCACATCTAATTTTACTATCATTGAAACGATGATGTTCATAACACAAACTTTGGGCTTGAGTATCACCATGTCCCACGCCATAACATAGTTAGAAGGTGAGGTGGAACTACCCACATCATTATTATAATTACTTTTATTATTATCATCATTAAAAGTAATAATAAAAGTAATTATAATAATGATGGGCTTGAGGCGAATTATCCTTCATCATAATCCACAGTTATATTGTGCTTACTGTAAATAAGCCTACTCATAAGGATGCTAATCACAAATTAGCCTCAGGTGTTGTGGCCTCAGCCTCATTCGGTTGCTTCTAGGGCATTTTTTAATTTGAAAAAAAAAGTGGTCAATATTATAGTACTTTACGTACATAAGAACTGGAAAATTTGCCAAAAAATTACCAAGTAAAACAAATATGATACTTGAGCCAGGGGTGCCCACCCCCCCTAAGCCTCATGACGCACCCCCCCTAAATTTAGCACCAACCCCCCCCCCCCCATAAATTAGAACCCCCAAAAAAAATCCCCTCGTATTCTTTCTAAAACTAAAGAAGATTTTTATAACTATTGAAAAAATTCAAACCCAGTCGATAATATACAAAATGTATGTATATTTCTTGAGATTCTTTACATAGGTAACATTTTTTTGTAAAGGTAAAAAAGAAATATCAATGAAATGAATATATGAACTTCTGCTCAATAAACTTAATTGCAAAATAGCAAAAAAAGAATTCGAACCTAAATGGTTTTTAAACAATAAAATATTATTACAAATACACAATGTTCAATAAAAATGAAATACCTATAAGTTTATGTTCAGTGAACCAATTACATTAAGGTTAAATAATTCTACAAAGTTGTTCCTTTAAAGGAAGTGGAACAATGAGTTGATAACTTCATTTGTAAAACACAAAAATTCAAAATACCAAGTCATTTATTGGACAGTAGTTAAACAACAGGTTATTTACTTAGTGTAGTATCTTGGCAGAAATTATGTATGGATGAAGTACATAAAAGGCACACATTTCATGTATAGTTATTTACAACACACAATCGAAATAAGTGTCTTTCAAAAACAAAATAGAGATAGTTATGAAAAATTACTGAATTTTTAGTATTTAGTAAGTTTTGCTTTTGCAGTTCTTACTTATGAGTAAGTAGTTATCGTAAAAATACATTAAAAACATCAACAGTTTGAAGTCAAACATTTTAAATTTTTAGGCTGTGACCATCTACAAGTTAGCTAGGCACCTTCTAAGCGTGTTAAATCTATCTCTCTAAACCACACATAGAAGTTTATGTCTTTGGGATGAGGAAACAGAAAACCTTTCAATTATTTCTTCATTAGAAATAGACTCAAGTACATCTTTTTCTGCAGCTAGAACCATTAGATTGGACAACCATGAGTCTCCCATAGCTGATCTGAGTCTGTTTTTGATAATTTTAAATCGACTTATTGCTCTTTCTGCTAATTAACTAGTAACTGTTAAGGAGAGTAAAGTTGTATAAACCACTTTCAGAGCACTCGCTTAGCGTCTTGCTGAGTTTGAATAATAACTTCCTGCACAAATCCTAAAGATAACTATTTTAGCTAATCCACATTCATATATTTTCATTAATTGACATTCTATCTGGTGACTTTGTAGTATATTTTTGAATGTTATCACGTTAAACACGGTTTCAATCAACTTCACGCCCCCCCCCCCCTAAACGTTTTTTGGAACCCCCCCCCCCCAAGAATTTCAATGACGCAGTCTGCGTCATAGCCCCCCCCCCCCTGTGGGCACCCCTGCTTAAGCTACGTTTACACTAGCATATAGCGCTTGCGTAAATAAGACATGCAAGTTGATGCGAACTGTACTTGCATTCAAGTTTAAGTTTACACTAAAGACCCACCTTTGCAAGGGATACTTGCTTGAATTCATTGTTTTTACCATCTGCAACCAGGCTTCTTCTTTAAAATCTCTGTCTTTGTATTCAGGCAATTCATAGTCCCACAAATAAGGGTGTCCCCCATGAAGTTCCAAAAAAGTTCCAATAGTATTTAAATTACATTTATCTAACTTTTTGACAGTTTTGCCTTCCTTCTTTTTACTGTATCCCTTCCTATCACCATTGTTGAAGTCTGGTTGAGCCATGACAACTCACTAAACAAAACACAGAATTTAGAACTCAATCCACAGAGCACACGACCAAACACTGTTGTCACTTGCTAACAATTAGTAGTTGCCTGCAAGCAACATGTTTACACCTGAAAGTACAGTACTTGGCACGCAATTGGGGCTTTCGCGAATGTTGTTAGTTGCGTAAGTAATATCTGTCGAAACAGATATTACTTGCGCAAGCAACACATACATGCAAGTCCGCGTTACAAGTTGAACTGTCGTGCATTTTAGTGTTTACATTTGCAAGTTTTTTGCAAGTTGGATGCAAATAAAACTTACGCAAGCGCTAAATGCTAGTGTAAACGCTCCTTTACACAAGTAGTACGGCTGTACTATTATAGTAGGCTACATTATAAACTAAATAGGACAGGAAGGAACAGGAAAATGAAACTCCAATCATCTTACATTTATATACATTCATATATATATTGATTCTTGCATTAAAAATAAATGTCTGAATATAATTTTCAACGTCAATGTAAATTACAATTCAAAGAGTATTATTATGTAAAGAACCAAGCGCTTGGGATTATGATTGTGCTGTAAGGCATGGTCAGATAGATTCATTCGAGGTTATACATTTAAAATATGTTTTGAAAAATATATTCGATTATCGCTCGTTAGCATAATATATAGCAATGACCACGCCTGACCTTACTTATGTCTCTATAATGATTGCAATATTGCAACTCTCCTCTACTCATCACTTGGTATCACTTCACTTTTATTCAATATGCATTTTTTCTAGAGTCTTATTATCCTACGATATGAGTACGATATGATTTTTGGTATCCTATCAAGTGATGAGGCAGGAGTGGCCTGCTCAAGTCATTTCAAATATTTTTAGGGAAAGACAGGGAATAACAGCTAATATGATATGACAAATATGATAATCACTGTTACAATACCGTTTGATCCGAGCCGTCATCGATTGAATCAAACTGAGCGGGATCTTCTAAGTATTTTGAGCTCTTATATTTGAGTGAGTTTCTTCTTTTCTTGGGAGGGGGAGGATAAAGCTATGAAGAAACACTCAACGTCGAGATTTCATTAGTAAACAACTGACTAGAATTACAAGTCTCTAATGATAAGACTAGAACAGGTCCAGTTATTTCTACAATTTTCGTCTACTTCTTTTTCTTCTGGTATGATCTAAGCTTACATTTAGTTAATTGAGATGGCTTATCGAAAATTCACTTTCACTTTCTACTTCAGCAATGTATTGCTCAATATAATAAAAATAGAATAACACATATATATATAACACATATATATGTGAATGTTTTCTAACTATCAGTATACAATCATTTTGTTCAGCTTTCTTCGACATTTATTAAGCCAGACAGAAACTTGAAAGTGGGAGTTCAAACATACTGCGAAGCTTCCTTTTCCAAAAGTTACAATAAATGAATAATATTATTAGTTTTTGATAGAAACTTGAGCATCCTAGTCAATTGGGCGAACTGACAGGATTCACTGATAATCTTCATTTGCTTCTACTTTCATGCTTCCATGGGAATGTGTTTTGATCTAGAATTGCGTTCCCAGTGTATTATACTACTGATGGCTTGATGACGTCTTGATGGAAGCTTACACTACGTAAAATTATTGTCTCGAGTTCTTAATCTTCATATACAAAACTACATTTATAATTGAATGTAGAAATTAGCTTTATAATCGTTAATGATTCCATATCTTAACCTTTAAAAGTTATTACAAAACATTTTAGATTTTAAGTATTGTCACCGGTTTTCAATGGAAGATATCAATTACGTTCGATTTAATAATTTAGTCAAGTTAAGTTTTTAAAAAATAGCCAGATGAAAATTGTGCGAGTAAAGACTAGCTCTCTAACAAATATAGGTTTTTCATAATCCTGAAAATGGAAGCCATTTTTCCTATTGACTACTGTATTTTGAGTGAAATCGTGATGAATTTTCAAAGATTCGGCTCTAACGATTTTCATTGAATTGAATACAGCAGCACCTCGATTATCCGTCACCTAACGGACCAGAGGATCATCAGGGGAGAATGAATTAGCCATTTTCAGGGATAACAACAATGTATTCAAGTCAAAAATACTACATAACTTCAGTAGTATCAGTCAATAAAGAATAAAGAAGTGTTAACATGAAAAGTAGAGAATAAATACATATTTTAAAATTCTGGGTTAGGGTTGGACAAATCTTTTATCTTGATTTTTGTAAAACTGAAATGTGAATTTACATGGTCGGATGACGCGTGGAGTCTAATGATCTGAGGTCAGATGAAAGAGGTGGTACTGTATTCACTCTCACTAAATTTGAACGTATCATATCAAACATATAATATGGGAAAATATACGTGAAAAATCACATAATAACATAGATGAGAAACAAAAAGTTATTTTCGAGTGGAAATAAACAGTTTCCCAAAAAGATGGTTGATGGTACAATGACACAGTTAATGGTGATTCAAAATTGTGGAACACTACTTTATCTCCATTTTTCAAGATTTTGAGGTTTATGAGAACATTCTGACCCAACTGAGGAGTACATGAACTATAAAGAATAAGAAATACTTTTGCATATTGCTACATGATAGGCCACTGTTCAGTTTGTGCTATTCAAGTTCGGGATTCTACTAACTTATTTTATTTTTATGGAGAATGTTTTAAAAATATTCTTCAATTTTTGACTCATACTATAACTGACTTCTCTGACTGGAATCTTTTCTCTTTCATTGGAATGCAATGTGTCAAAAATGATTGTTTTTTGATAATCTTTTGACTCGAAGAAAGTGGAAATTCCTCTATATTTCATTTCAATGGAGCTTGTGCAACATTAGAATTAGGATTACATGATTATCCATCAGATATTAAACTTAGCATAATTATTATAATCAATAGAAGCTGTACTAGACTGATTATTGTAATTAATTCGGAAATAAATCAAAAATAGGACACAGCATAATCAGTAAAGGAACTTGTGAATAACATGCTTCTTGTCTGGAAGTTAGGCTAATGTTGATTAATTTAGTAACATCATTTCTTGTTGATAGGCTAAGTAATACTTTACCATCAGTTTTAATGACTATGTTTTAAAATGAAAGCAATATCAGGTAGTCAGTTTTCTCTGTTGAATAAATAATAGCCCATCCAGAAAAGAGCATTAAATTCATGATTGAGTAAATTTCAAAACAGAAAATCAAATTCATTTTGTAGATAATCTGAAAAATTGATAAATTTGAGTATTTTTCAATAATTGCAGTTAGGTTCCACATCGGAAAAATTGATTCTACTAAATTATTATTTCTTTAGTTATAATTTTTCCTGATAAACTCGGACCTCATGTACGCTTTCATGATTTCATAACCAAATAATATTCCACTCGAGAATAATACGGGACATTATTTCCTTCATCTAATAATACTAGTATTTGCTCTAATAGATATGATTCCTGTTAAAACGAAAGTTCTATTCGTGTTATAGTATTTTAATAAGAAATCGTTCATTTAGTTCCATTAATATAGTAAAACATTAGTCTTTGTTTCATCAAATTATGACGAATTTTTCATATGAACGGCAGCAATCTTTTTTATATACACAATTTCACTGCTATAGTCCATTCTAACCTAAATAATATAGCTTTTTAAAGCATATTCTGTATCATTCAACAAATAGATTCTTAAAGTTATTATTGTAAGCCAATCATACTCCATACTCTCCCTAAATCAAATTGTTACTCATTCTCTTATGTATTCTTCTAATAGTACAATATATTATAATATGTATGTTTATCCGATACCTTTGAGCATGAATATTTACACATTATCATCGTTGAACAGAAATAGAAATACAAAATCAAAATTCTTGTAAGTTTGACAGATAAATATCTGTCTCAGCAATATTAACTGCTTAAATCGACTAAGTTACAGTATAGTCTATCATAGTAATGAATTGACAAAACTTACAATTCGATAATATAGTTTTATATTTTGCCGGTCAAGTATCTTTTTTCTTCATATTTATCTTTCTCCACCTGAATTTATTTATTAATCATGCTACAATTTCCTAGTACAAAATCCTTAATCTAGAATGGTAACTATTGAAAGTTTATTTTTTTTTTTTAACTAGCAAAACAATAATTTCCCATCAGAGACTTTTTGTTACAATCCTTCAATGCACAGCACAGTAACTGATACATCAAAATAAATATTCATATAGAATGGTTTTTTGAACAACACTGAACTGTTCATTCCACAATTATCTTTGAATTTCTCACTTAAAATATTCCATTGCTAATTGTATGACAAACATTATTTTTTCTGGACTGACGATTCGACCATTATTTTGGTGTTAGTTGGTCTATGCTAATTAGGTAACAAGCGGTCCAAGACAATACTGATCACAATTTGTCGTCATTTTACAAAACAAAGATCTGGTTTTCTTCTCTCATACCATCGATTAATTGATTATTTTTTAAGGGAATTATTAATTATTGGCCTATGTGTTGCATTCGAGAATATTTCCTCAAATAAAACGTTTTACTCAATAGGGATTTGATCAAATAGGGGTTTATTCAATATTACCCGATATGTCATGGTAAGTTGTATTTTAAATGTTTTTTTTTCTTCGAGACATCAAACTAATCTTGCAAAATACCCATTACGTCATAGAATGTTGGATATGAACTCTTATTTCCCAAAATAGCCTATTGAAACCACTCTTCGTGAGTGAAAATGGACTTGCTGATGTATGTCTATTGTTGATCTCTCCAAGTGTAAATTTTCTTCAAATAATTTTTTTACAATGTGAATAGAATTATTATGATTTCACATTATTTCACACCTCTTACTCACACTAAAATGTGAAAGTTAAACTGCGTGAGCTTACTAACTATGAAAACTTTACATGGTGGGTTCTTTCCGGGGGATGAAGCCCACATAGGTCTAAGACCTATACAATACTTGGGTTATGATGATTGATTAGTTGAACTTGCAGTTTTAAGTAGGTGACGAACCACCGGGAAGTAATTTGCAGCAGAGAAAAGATTTTGTTTTGCTGGCCAAGTCAAAGCGGTCGCAATTACAATTATATTGTGACTTATCTGACTGACTACGACTCGTGGATAATCAATTCGAAATAAATTAAATTTAGCTTATAATTTTCAGATTGACCTCAATAGAGATGAAGAGATTTGTTGAAAAAAAATGGTAATACTACCCAACATTGTTGCTTCTACAATTTGATAGTAGTGATATGATGAGAACAAGAATGCTATTTTCTTATCATATAAATTATTTGAATATTATTTATTTAAAGATTACATGATATGAAGTGACGAAAAATCAAAACAGACGTAAATGAATCATTCATTAATGATATGAAGATGCCAACAAGCATTAAGATGTGTAATTCTTTTGAAGCGTTCATCTGGTTTTGACATTCTATGCTTGGATTTTCAAATGACAAAAAAATAATTTATTGTTACGATAGTGGTGAAAAGAAAACAGTAGTTTCAGTCTCTTATGAATTAGTTAGACCCATCTAATTCTTATTCCCGCATGAATGAAATTGAGGCTTTTTTCAATTATGTAAAATTGTCCATGAATCCTTCGAGGCCTGGTCACACACTATTTGAAACTCCAGTTCATTAAACTAAATAGTTTCCATGGTGTCCATTTGAACAATGAAACCAGTTTTATTAAACTGATCACATTGACTTAGCTCTTCGATTTCAATTATTTCTACTGATTTCTTTCCCCACTATTCGACAAAACATTGTTGAAATGTTATAATTTTCGTTGATACGTTTCAGCTCCCATTGAATGAAAATGACGAGAGAATTATGTACGTACTTTTAACCGCAAGTGCATGAATCCAGGTGGAACTTCAATCTAGATAGCGTTAGATAACGTTAGCAGTTCAATAATCGCAAGTTATCTAGAAAATTGAATTGATAGTAGTTGAATATAATAGTTATTTCCATGAAAAAAGTACGTTGAGACTGATTTCCAATTGACTACTTCTTTCTGCAACAATCTCAAATCTTCACGGTCTGAATTTGTCAACATTTTAATGAAATATTTGAGAAGTGATTTTCATTTCTTTCGTTCAATAGATAAAATTTCGTAGCGGTTTAATATATTATTCAAGAAGATTGTGTGTGAATAAGAGATTGTATGTGTTGCTGTAATAGAATCGCAGTGTTCTATACCATTGAAACATACTCATCAGATTTAGTACAGAAGATTGCATTCTATAGGTTAAAACGTTTATCGGGGAAAATGATGTCAATTATGAGTTTCATACCCTCTTGCTCTTTTAATCTAAAATTCTTGAAATGACTAACTGTCAGTGAAATGTATTCTTTATCTATCCATTGCGTTAAACTGTCTAGACAAAAAAGGGAATCATTATTATGCTATATGTTGAAATAGAGAACACAAAGAATTGGTCGATCTGAACTAAATTCCTGTATTTCATTTTTAATTCAAGTTTTTCTGAATCAAAGTCCATTTTATAAATTGGAGTTTTTAATTCTATTTACAATGACGGTGACAGCATTGCTTATTATTGAAATGCAAAGCTACTGGAGATAATGAAATATTTATCAGTTTTCCTGGATTTTATCAGAAGATATTCGTATTATGTCCGAGCGATTAATGTAATATTATCTGTCTGACATCATATTGCAATAATCTAAGCTCAACAAATCACGTTCATAGCATTTCTGAAGAATTCATTGTTTCCCAAGGTTCTCGGAAAACAATAGGTAATTTTTTATTGAATATCTGTTTTTAATATTTATATCGTTTGAAATAATATGAATATCATTTTGGATTGCCTGTTGTAATGAAATGCTGTATTGTGTGTATATCCACGAATCCAGTAATATCAGAGGTCACGTTAACATCAGAGGTCACTGAATTTTCGAAGAAAGTCGATAATTTAATTAGAATAGCTTTCAAATATCGGTTACCAGATTAGAGATTCCAATTTTTCCATTAAAAATTTATTGGGACGATCGCTTAGTAAATTTAGTGAGTGTTTCAGGAATCAAAGTAGTTCAGTTGGGATTGAGGTGTTTCCACCTGAATTCCCTTTATGGTGTATTTTTCTACGTGTTGCATGGTGGATTTTCCTTAAATGAGTATTACGCTTGTTTATTCTAGCTCTAGCTCTGGGTTCTTGTAGGAGGGAACTTCACAATGAAGCAAGCTGGTGGAATTTCTTAATGATGTTTTAAAAAAACATACTTGATTTGTTTTTCAAGGAAATATCACGCACGAATGAACTCGATTTCCATTTGAAACAAGAACTTTCACATTTCAATATGGGTTTTGATAATTGAAATGTTATCGAGAGAGTCATATAAGGGGAAATACTATTCCATGATAGAATAAGATGGGGCATTTTTAATATCAAACGCCTTCATTTCACGTATTATTTGACAAAAATAACATTTTCGTGCGGTAAAACATAATTTACATTCTATTAGATCACTACTTGATTGATACTTGTAACTGTCGTTGGAAGAGCCCCACTGGCAAATTTTGTATTTTAAAGAAAGATAATACGAAATAGATCAATGCACGCTCACACACGCACATTTGAAAAGTCAAGAAAATGAATGTAACAACGTGATGAACGAATTAAGGATTCCCTACTTGACAGGGGAAAAAAAGGTGGTCGAGTGATTGAATGTTATGAAAAAATGTTTTTATTATGAAATCTCTCGGTTATTGTGAGTTCTCAGTAAAGCAGAAATCATGAAGCTTTATAGTGTTGGTTGAAATTCTTTAAAACAACTCTTCTTTCTACTTTGATTGGCAATTGTATGTAGATTTCTTAGTTATCTGAAAACGATTCAATAAACTGCTTTGATAAACTGATTATACAATCAAGTGAATATTTTTCACATACGTTAATTTTATCAACTGCCAATTCACGGTGTTAGTTTTATTCTTTTAGTTATTAAATGCAGTACATTGTCAGTGTGGGCAGCATTATAACAAAGTATCCTAGCTAGTAGACTCACACCATCTGTTATTCTACGTTGAATAATTTACAACTCATATTAAACATAATAAATTATAGATGTAGGGCTGGTCAAAAAGAAGGGAAATACTTTAAGCATTTATTTTTTCCAGAGTACAGAAAAAGAAGTAAATGAGTAATGAATTTTAACGATCATAGAATGAGGAAAGTAACATTTTGAACAGCCAAACAAGTTTTAATCGCTTCTGGGGCTGTTACAAATTTTCTCTTCCTATGAACGTTAAATTTTGTTTCAATCTTTTGGGGAATAAATAAATGTGTGAATTTGTTCCTTTTTTAATAGCCCTGTATGTGTTGCACGATGGAGGATATAATTTTAGCGAATGACAGAGCAATTTCTGTGACTAAACTTTGGAAAAACATTTGATTTGGTTACTCCAGACACTAAAAAGGAAGAATGTTCACTATTTTCATTTATATTAGCCATAAATATTGTTGTTTACGATGCATTTCCATAATTAATATAGTCAAGCAAGTCAAAAGAATACATTTCACTTTTTCCAATAATTTTTGTCGATTATATTGATTGCACTAATTGGTTGTACTTGTTTTGTTGTTGAGTTTAGAGGGTGTAGTCTACAAATTTAGGAAAATGAAGTCATTTAGTAGTAGAATTCCCCAACTTGTGAATTGATTTCTTTCAAATATAGAAGAGTGAAATTCAAAACTTTCGCCTATTCTACCTATTAGCTATGTTCCAGTAAAATCTAGTCTCTAGTAATCTAATTGATATGTTGTGTCCAACATTTTTGGCTTCCATTTCTATGATTAGGATGGTATTAGAGGTCTTGTACTGTAGGATATAAAAGGACTTTCGAATTCTCATAAACTGTGATACAAAAAAGAGTATTGGTAGACGACTAATTCTCTACAATGGCGCTTCAAGGAGGTGGGGGAGTCATAAATCCCCCAAAATCGTGACTATACTGGGAAAGGGGTGCTGAAGAGGGTATCTCAAAAGAAAAAGATTACAATATCTCAATATTGTGACCCCTCCAGGACCACCCTTGATTCTCTGTGGTTTATCCTACAGCATCTGCATTGGTAATAAAATTGTCAAGTTCAATTCTACATAGTTTAAATCGCTAATTTTCTAGAACAGTCATTGTTTGTAAGTCTTAAATTTCCGATATGTCATAAATGAATCTCACTCTAATCAAAAAAATAAAGTGCTTTAGTTGACTACAGTTATAAAAAATGTAGTGTTAAATTTAACTCTAGATTGGCTGTTGTTTGTTTTTAGTATTTTCTGTTTCCGACGTTACTACTCCCGCATTTGCGTTTATGATGAGACTATGATTATCGGTATCATTGTCAAAGATCAATTTTAACCACAATATATTATCTTCATATTAAAACTAGGTTTATGAACATGATCCTTCTTAGCATTGATTTATTACTTTTGCAGTAGATCTTTCGATAATAATAGCCTGAATGTTGTTTTAATAAGAAGCTATAGAATAATGTAAACGATTTATATTGAAAGGATGATAACGTAAATAACAAAAATACAGTCATCAGCTGACAAGCCTTGGAACGGTGTTGCATTTGAAAGAAACTTGGTCTCTCTTTCAGTTATTCTTACTAGGTGACTTTGAATAAAATTAAGGCTGTGAATTATTGTCTGTATAAATAAATACAGGAATTAATGAATAAATGGATAAGAAATGTATGAATAAATACTCAACTTTTTGAATTTTGGCTGTAAATTATTATTGTTCGAATGAATAAATAAATAGATACAGAAATAAATGGATAGATAAGTTTTGAATTTTTAGCTGTGAATATTGTTGTCCGAATGAATAAATAAATAGATACAGAAATGAACAAATGAATAATTTTTCAATTTTGTCTGGAAATCATTGTCCGAATGAAAAATAAACGAATTAATCAATAATTAAATACAAGAATGGATGAATAAATAAATACATTTTTATCACTCATAGCCGAGACATAGTGGAAACAAAATTTATAAATACATCAAACCCAATCCCATATGAATATCACCTGGCTATATTTCAACCAAGAATTGAACTGGCGAAACGCATAAAAGAACAATATAAATAAATCTTCGTAAGTTGAATGAAGTGAGAAAAATAAGTTATATATGCATGAAACCAAATAAATACAAAATGGTTAATTTGACCAAGAAATATTGAACTGGTGAAATGCATGAAAGAACAATATAAACTATAAATCTTCGTAAGTTGAATGAAGTGAGAAAAATAAGTTGTATTAGTTCAACTAAGTTATAAATACATGGAGCCTAATAAATACAGCTCACAAGTTAGTTTGAAGTGACTGACAATTTAACAAATTGACAAATATACAGAAACAGAATTCATTAATTTCGAATTCCTCAGTGCTATTCATTTATACTGAAGACTTCAACAATGCATTATAAATTAATAACAGTTTGAGGAATACGAAATTAATAAATTCTGTTTCTAAATACAACTTGTTTGTATTTCAGCCAAGTAATATTGAACTGGTGAAACGCATGAGAGAACAATATAAATATATCTTCGTAAGTTGAATAAATGAGAAAAATATGTTGCTTTAGTTCAACTGCTCAGAAGGTTCATATAACTGATAGTGATACAGTATTTGGGTGGTGAGTCATCTCAAGAGTTATCCAATAGGCGGGGAAAATGTTATGTCAAGCTTATAATAGTAACAGTGAATTATTCGGGCCATGATTTATCGGGCAAATGACACTGGAGAGATGAATGCGCAAGAAGGTTCCACAATGAAATAATTAGAATTCTTGTAGAACTAGAGGATAGGGCGCATAGATAAAACGCTATCACAATGATTAATTATTACTAGTAATGACGAGAACTAGTTAACGGCCTAGCAAGTAACACGAATGCATGCAATCTCGTGCAAATGCTAGCCAAAAACTGAACTCGAGGGCCAACTGAACTCGCTGCAATAAAATACGATTCGGGCCATCGAGTCTTTCTTTGAAAGCCAGAAGCTTCCGGTTCACATTATTATTTATAATTGAAAGAATAGAGACATACAGTCGTTGATACACAGGAACAGACGTTTGAACGAACATTTAGTCCTCACACTTATATCGACTTATATCCTGCAGCTGTTTTAACGGATTTTTGCAAGTGACAACAGACACACCCGCTGTACATGCTCTCATCTCCATCGAACAAGCTGTAACACACAAAACACACAATTCATCACAAATACAATATTATAACATCATGTATAATGCATTCACAAGTTATATATTTCGATTAATTAGGTCAACAAGACTTTAAGGGGCGTTATCAGTTGCGTAACTAGAGCAGGGCTTAATTTCTAAATTGAAAAGTACCGGAGCTGTGACTTACCTGATGCACTTATAATATTACATAATATACAGGTAAAAAGTAATAAGATTTAGGTCTTTTTAAAATAAAGTCAAAAATAATAAGGTCTTTTGAACGATTTTGACGAAAAATTGAAACCATTACTACAAAAATCAAAAACTTAAATCAGTCTAAATTTAAAAAACCAATCATTTCCAGGTAGTTCAGATTTGGTTTAAAATAAATGATTTTATTATCGATTTTGATAGCCGGAGCTCCGCTCCGGTGTGCTCCGGCTGAAATTAAGTCCTGAGGTTGTCTACGAGGGAGATGACCATTGATTTAATGGGGGGGGGGGGGGGAGCCTCTAACAATAATTCAAGACTATAATGGAGAGTTTATTCAATAGAGGTGTTCAGGGGTACTTCTTCGGGAAATTTTTCGAAAAATAATAATTTAAATTCCTGGATTTCTTGTTTCATAACGATCTGGAGACTCATCTTCACCTTTAAAGATGAATCTCCATGACTCGAAAACGCTTGGCCAAAAAGTGAGTGAAGTATTATTTATTCTCAATTAAAATTGATTGCAAGTCGTTGAATTTACCATAAAAAGTTGATATCAACAACGCAGATCATTAAGAAAGAAGAAATCCAGGAAGCCAATCATATTTAAAAACATGAGTTTCTAATCATCTAATTTTCATAGAAGAGAGGTCCCGCCCCGCCAACAGGGACCCCCTCCATCACTCTTTAATTTGCAATGCATTGTAAAATCTTCTCTGTTGTTGATTGCCATATAGAATTCCTATTTATGAGCATTATCTTATAATGGATGAATAATGCCCAGAATAAAATGCACCACCTGAAAAAGTAGCAGAGTGATCAAGGGAGATTATGGTATAGTGCAGTAAATGATAACATCTTGGAAAACGTTTAATTTTTTAGTTTCTGAAAATTTACTACATGAAAAAATTGAGCGAGGGGTCAAAATTTTGCAATGCATATTACACTCATTCTGATAAGACCAATTTCGCTCATTCATTAAATCTCATAATAAAAAATTGGGCTCTTATATTTATTTTGACTTCCAAATTAAGTCACTAAATCGTATTTTCTATTCTAATACATTATAATAGGAATTTAAATTCTTGGATTTCTTGTTCCATAACGATCTGCGATGTCAATATTGACTTTATATTGTAAATTTAACGAATTGCAGTCAATTTTAATTGTGGATAAACAATATTTCTATTCACTCAGGCCAAACGTCATGGAGACTCATTTTCAAAGGTGAAGATGAGTCTCCATGAATAGAAAACGTTTGGCTTGAGTGAGTAGAAATATTATTTATTCACAATATTAAAATTGACTGCAAGTCGTTAAATTTACAATAAAAAGTCAATAATTTAAAACTACATTTTTAAGCGATTCTAGACACAAATTCATTCATTCTAACATTATTCTAACGCAAATTATGTGTCATAGATAGTGATTTCCATCTAATTTTCATATCATTGAGAGTGAGAGATCCGAACTCACTCGTACTAAAAATGTATTGTTGAAATGGCCAAACTTTAAAACAGGCCTGCTTAAAACTAATTTCACTCTCCTATTTTTGATCCCCCACCACCCACCTCACCTGGTTGGGGTACAGTATAGTACCGTACTTAGAAAAGTCTTAAAATGAGAAGAAAGGGTTTTTCAACAGTAATTCAAGACTTTACGTAGCTTTTTCATTAAAAATAAGGGTCCGTGGTACTCCCCCTCAATTTTTTTAGAATAATCATCTAAAACCACATATTTAGTGATTCAACGCGTCTTTTTTTAATCTTTTGTCAAAAATTATTATACCTTAGGACTTGTTAAAATTCTAAAAACCTTTTTTGGGATCTATCACCCTAATCCCCCTTATAGTTACATCACTGCGACGTTATAAAATTCCCACCGGTTTGTGGAGGCGTCATATCTTGTCATCCGCTGTCCTATCAAGGCATTTATTTTCATAACCAACACGTATTACTTACTGAAAGGTTATTTTCACACAGCTGGAGACAACCATGCGATACAGTGGCGCACCCAGAATCCTTCTTTTGTTGAAGAGGGGAGGTGGGTTGGCGACAGGAATGAAGCCGTGGTGGGAGGGTCCAGACCTCATCATTAGCAATGCACCAATGCTGTAAGCAATATAGTTCACTCCACCAAATTAGGCGGCTCTAAAGAGTTGCGGTGTTGCCAGATATGGGACCAGACCAGCTGCTCATGTTGCCTAGTCTACAAGTCTGATACTCGCAAGTTCATAAAAGCCTATCTATTATTAACCGGTATGTCCAAAAGCACACACAACAATTCAAAACAGTTAATATGATAGCTTCGGGTTTAATTAACCACCAAATTTAATTTCTTATGTAACTAAATCCCTAAAAAGATTTATAAATGTATTTTTCAAAAATAAAATAAAACCCAAAATTTTATAGATTTTTTATAAAAAAGAAAATTTAATTTATTCTTCCCCAACTAAATAAATAAAACTATCTCCCTATATTAATCTATCAATTGAAAAAAATTTAGGATAATGTATAACCGCGTAAATTGACATATTATTTTATTCCCGATGACAGCTTCTCAGGAAAGATTTAAAATATTTTAAATTAGAAAATGACAGATCAGCATTATGGTACACGAAGTTACTGGCAAAGTTGCCAAAATTTGCAAGAATTTGTTTACAGAGATTACATTTTTGTATAATATTACATGGTTGCAAAGCTTCTACTGAATTGGTTTTTATACTTTTTATTTAAAATTTTGTATGTTGGATACTTCTGTGGACCTCTTCTGTAATTAATTTGGTTCAAACTTATTTGAAATAAATTGTATTGATAGAAGGAACTCAGATCTATAGCCTTAACATTGCCTAGTAAAATATGTCTTTTTAACCCTCCTGAGGGGGGGGGGAAAGATCGCTCCCGTCCCCCTCTCAGTGCTACACAACATCCATTCTGTTTCTGTTTCAGCCAGAAGACCGGCTAGCCGGTCTTTGATGAGACAAACTGATCAATAACATCTTGTTGACGGTTTTTCTATTGTTGAGAACATAAGTACAAGTCTGGTTGGATGGATGTGTTTTTCCATTATTTTTTAATATTGGAATCTGTTAACTATATTTGCTCATCTCTAAGTCCATTGCTGTTTTCGAAAAATAAGATGTGTCGAAAAAGCATTGCTTGTATACGCAGAATCGCCGCTCATGCACATTCACACTTCAGCGCATTTTTCAACTTTCCTCTAGTGCTGATATTTCAAGAATGCATAAACCCCCTGAACGGTTGGATTTGAGAACAAAAATAGTGTGAGTAGGAGTAGTGCGCTGCATGAGTGCATGAAGCATGTGCAGCTTAGTGCGCTGAGCTCTGCCAAAAGACTACGAAAAGAAGCTAGACAGGAAAACAGATAGAAGCTAGTATAGATAGAAAAACACTGCGTGCGTGGTCCGTGGTGAGAAACTCTGAAAGGTTTCCGAAACGCTTCTCAGTATTTTCGAGCTGACTTTTGAGACACTTGACGTCGTTGATTCACCATTGTTCTCTTGCTTCTTAAATATTTTCATGACAGCTAATTGTGAAGTGAACGTAAGTCCTCCCATTCCACATAAAGTAAAGTTAACCTCTGCCTATTATGCATAATAATAATGATGATGATGATATATAATGTATTCTCGACCACAAATAAATTCAACAAAACTTTGAAATGAGTCCAAAATTGTACACACGGGACAGCTGGGGTAATGAATGCATCCAAATTTACTAAACTAGGTTATTGAAAAAATGTTTTGTTCCAAGAAGTTACATTTCAAGTTTCAATCATTGGGCGAACTGTATTATTTCACAATCTATTAACTTCTGGATTACTAAATTAATGTTTGTTCATTCTACATTGGTTCTTGGTGTTTGTGTATCCAATAATATAAAGAAGGACACTGAACACCGCCAGCCACCAAGAGGGGTCCCAGGTGAGACGTGGTTGGTTAGTTAGAGGGTGGGGGGGGGTGTATGGTTTGATCACAAATTATAAATTTGCTGACCTTCTTTGCTACAATTTTCGTCCTTTCTTACCCCTTTCACTTATGGGTTGAGTGGACGAGTGGTGGTCCTAACTTCACCCTTAATAAAGACAATAATTTATTCATCTATCTATCCTAGTAAAGTATCGGATTTTTAGGAAATCATGAAGTTCAACCCCTCCTCCATCCTGCAATGGGACCACCCTTATAAATACGTTCAAATAATATATCATCTTAATAATTGACATGTTGAAAAAATGTCAACCATATTCATATTTTACAGGGAAGTAATGAAATTTGATTCTCACGCATTGAGTATGCTTTGATTCTTTCAGCGGCGAATCGTGATAATGTTCACAAGTCCACATGCACCCCCATAAATTTGAATGCACACAAAAATATTATTTCCCTATTACTGCTCATAAAGTAGTTCTTTATGTACTAAAAACTAATTGTAAAATACCTCTTTACTGCTTCACGAGCGGTAAAGTACTTTACGCTCGCCAGCTGTTTTCTTTAAGTTTCTGTTTTGATTTTGATGCCTTCTCATTGGTGGATCTCAGAATCGGTCGAATTCTCATAACCTTAACAATGACGCACGCTAACCAAATCCGCACATGGTCTGTAATGCTACACATTCCAAGCTTTTATTGTGTTGGAATCCAGAACTGCAGTTGTAGGAAAGATATTGTATGTAATTCACACATGAAGCTTCTTTATCACTCTCAAAAAATTACTGCGCTTTGCTATACATCGCGCAGTAACTGTTTTGGCTTGAGCGATAAAGTCACACTTCATGCTCTTAATACATAAATAACTATTATCACCACAGAAGAGTACAAATCGTTACTGATTTAACTATATTAAATAGAAATAAGTGTCAGTTTTGATATTCGACTTATTTTAAATTCTCTGCTAATCTACTTGCAGCTTAAGCAATCATTCTCAACCATTAAGCAATAGAAATGAATATAGTGCAAAACTACTTGATGTACTTGAAAATACAGGGGGGGGGGGGTTCCCACCCTCCAGAGACGCCCGTGCTTGTGAATGTATACCAAATATTTTGTGAACACCCAATTTTTTTATACACGAGCTGCCGCTGGATTCTTTCATCTTTCATTTTAGGTTGGTTTAGGTTATGATAGGTTGGATTAGGTTAGGTTGGGTTAGGTTAGATTAGGTAAAGTTAGGTTGGGTTAAGTAAGTTTAGGTTAGGTTAAAGTAAGTCAGGGATTGGACTACAGTGATCTCCATTAAGATAATGGAAAAAAATGGTAATATAGATCAAATAATGGCTTCCGATAAAACATGAAAAAATACATAGGAAATGAAAAATAAATTGTTCTAAAATGATAACTGTGTAGTGTTTAGTTCGTTGTTTAAAAGTTTCTGTCTCTTTTAAAATGGGATTTTTTATGGTTGAGATTTGAAACGAGAAGATATTGTTTAAATTGGTATCCTGTAATGATTCCGACACAAGTGATCTTGAGTCTTATATCTCAAGCGAACTTTGCTGAATTTTGTTTTCTTCACAGATTAATAGAAGTTGACAAGAGTAATAGGCATTTTTAAAATCTACAGATACCTAACAATTTTGGTTCACACATTTTCTTGTGATTAAGTGTTTTTGAGGTTTGAGCCTGTGGTTTGAAGAAAGAGAAAGTGTGAGGAAAAGAGAGTGTTGAAGAGAGGTAGTGTATGTCACGTGCACGGAAGTACAAAATGATCGATCGCATGGCAAAGCTTTCAAATCAAGAGATGTTTGAGTGGATAGTGGCAGGGGGAGTTTCTGGGTAGGTGAGAGGCGGCCGTACACATCAAGTAGTGATCATCCACTTAGCAGCAGATCTGGGATTAGGAATCCCTTTTCTCGTTCTAGCCCTACCTTCGTGTATCAATATTGGGCTTCCATCGAGATAACCCCAATCAGGAGGCATTAATAGGTCATTAATTGAAAGAGTCAATCGATCACTTGGTTGATGTACAGCGAATGGGGACTGATAGAGTTTTAATGTAGATTCCACATGGACCCCTTCCTTTCTCCAACAAAAACAAATTTACACGTCATGTACTCTTTTTTATTATATCATATAAAAGCATAAAATTGCGATCCCTGAAGTATGAGGAAGTCTGCTCCCTCATTTGCTTTAGGGTCTGTAAACTGAGCCGCTGGAAGTAAGGTTATCCGTTTTGAGGTCTATTATAGGCAAAATGGAGCCTATTGGAGTTCTTATTCGATTAAAAGAAAGTATTCCACCTTAGAATATACAGAGTGAGCATAAATTATTGAGCACATTTCAGAGGTGAATAAAAAATTGACAACTTAGGCTTGTACCACACTGGATCCGCACAGGTCATTCAGCTCAGTTCTGGCAGTTTTCTCACACACTGCGTCAGTTCGTTCCGCTCAGTTCAGTGGGCCTAATAGCCTACTGGCGGTTCACTTGCACAACATCTCCGTCTGTAGTTCTACTATGCGCATGCGCGGCGTCTCCGACCTTTACTTTCTTCAGGCAAAAATCGCTCGCTTACCAAAAAGTGGCTAAGCTGACGGAACGGATCCAGTTTGCTGCTCTACATTTGAATACATGGTTTCCGAATTTTGGTGGAAGCACCTGAGCTGAGCGGGCTGAACTGAGTGGATCCAGTGTGGTACAAGCCTTAATATGTGAATTGATTGAAAAGACAATAGTTAAAACAGTTTTAATTACAATTGACAAGTTTTATGCAATTGACAAGAGAATGCATTTCTCTCTTCATAATTCTTATTGAACAACTTCCAAAAAGAAAGAGAATTAAGCACAGTTCATAGGTAGCCTTTATGGTAAAATAACCGCACTAGCATGCCTATTCTTGTAACAACAGATTGTATAAGTGCTAGAATTTGAGATGACCACCAGCAAAAACTGCCTGCTTCCAGTAAAAGCCAAGGTTGGTAAAAAACATGCTTACATGTACCCTTGTAGAAATTATTAATCCTGTCATTTGTTATGAATAAAACTGTTTCAAATTTATTGTCTTTTCAATAAATCCACATATATCTGAGTACTCCGATTTGTTATTTTGTTCACCTATAAAATAAATATACGTTCAATAATAAATTTATGCTCATTCTGTATGTACTGTTTGTACTTCAGTTTTGTGCTGAAGGTTTCAGCTCGACTGCCGAAACTATATTGAATCGGTTTTTCATAATAAATGTAGCTGTGGCAATTTCGTGTTAAGGTATTCTACATTCCCTCTCAACAATATTTATCTATTCATCTAGTCACAACCACTTCATGATACAAAATGCTCGTCTTTTCCACATTGATTACACAATCGAATGATGATTTCAGAGTCCAGCAGTCCACAGCTCAATAAACCAAAATCCGATTAAGTTGTCGCCGTTTAATCGAATAACTGTGCAATTCTAAAAGCATTCCTGATCCTCTTATCTTCCCCGGGAATGCTTATCTCCCCGGGGATTCGATATACATTGGCGATGAATTGAATTTCTTGATCTTGGAATTGTTTCTGTCAACTCGTGGCTGGGATCAATAATCACATTGGAATATTGACAATAACATTGAACTTAGTCGGACATCTTAAATTATTGAGAAAGGTTCTTATTTAGGGCACGGGGGGGGGCAGGTTTCATAGAGAATTAAACCACACATGCATTGTGGTAGGTTGAGGCTATTATGAGTCCGCAGTATATTGTCAGGGCCAGTTTCAATGTTCATTTCAACCCTTTAACGCCGAAGATTTTTTTTTCTTTTTCAATGTTAATAATATTCTCAGAATTTGAAAAAGGTAAAAAAGAAGACTATTTACAGAGAATCACAGAATATGGACACGCTAGGCGCTAACGTAGTCAATGGTTATTGCAAGCACATACAGATTAACAAAATAACATTAATTAATTCTGAGAACTATTCCTCAATGAACTGTCCAGTATTGAATGACGCATACTTTCAAGAGTATGAATGGCAAATTCTATTCATGTATTACTTCTTTAAAGAAGTAGCTCAAATATTACTTTTATAAGGCTATTGAATAACACAAAATATTAAAATATATAAAAGTTTCCCATTACATGCACAAATACAGAGCAGAAATATTGAACTATAATTATTATGTTTACTATTCCTTTTATGAAAAAAAACAATGATTATACATAGGCCATGTCTACTACAATCTCATTATCACTCATATAAGTTATAACTAATAACTTTCTTTGTAGTGGCGAAGGTGATATTGTGGAAGATATCCACAATGAAAAATAAGACGAAGTTGTCACAACCGCATTTATGAAAAATAGTGAGATACTAGTTTCGGTTGTTACACCATTATCAATCTCAAACAAACGAGTTTGAGTGAGATTGATAATGGTGTAACAACCATTATCTGAAAACTATTATGGTGAAACAAGTATCTCACTATTTTTTATAAATGTGATTGTGACAACTTCTTCCTATTATTCATTATAACTATTAAACCGCGAGTTTTAGAAATCAAATCTACATAGCCTAATAGCCTATATTATATGAAAGCCAAATACCACTGACTCATTCATCACCAATTCTCGAGAACTACAACTAGCCCGAAAAAGTTGAAATTTTGTACACATAAACAACGGGTTTTGAAAATTTTCCAAAAATACGCCCAAAATTGAAGTTTTTTTGAAAACTGAGCAATTATTTTCCTGCCTTTCTCAAGCAATACATGAACGAAAAACTTGAACTTTTGTATACATGTTTGGTTGAGGACCTAGACATGTGGTAAGAGATTCTTAAAAATTTCACCCAAATTTTGCATAAAGCGGTTTTTTGTTAGCTTTGACAGCGAATTTCCGATTTTAAGGGAGATCATAACCCCATGATCGCCCTGGGGATGCCATTGGACATCAAATTCCAATAAATCAATGGCTTCTTGCAGGGACGAGCCCTCAAAACAAGTATATTGCTATTGAAAATTATAGAAAAGGGAATGCAGCATTGAACCTGCAGGCGCCTAGCGTGTCCATATGATCACACAAACACAGACATTTAGCAATTAGTAGGGAGAACATATTTTGTCACAAATTTGTAAGAAACTAAGAATAGAATCATTAGAAGTCAATAGCAGCATTATCTAGTTATATGAGAGGAATAATATGAAGAAATGACCCAACTGTCATTTAAAGAAAGAACCTAGCCTAACTGTGCTTTATTATGTTCTAGAATGTTTACTGTGTATAATGTATAAATTAGGAGAGATGCAAGAAAATAATTATTATCATAACTACAACACTAGGCATAACTCTCTACTGCATGTGAGTAGATTTAATCTCCAGGCAAAAATAAAATGCTTCCATGGATTTGACAAGAAAATATAACGTATTACCAAATGAAGTGAAATCCCTAGAAGTAAGAGGGTTCAAAAATTATATTGAGAAAATATTATATGAGCCCTGTATGCGGTGAATTTTTTTCACTATTTTGGTAAGGCTACTTCCTAGATTTCATGTTTATAATTATAATTATTATTATTAGACGTAAAATTCCCAAAGTGGAAGACGCTGAGTGAAGATGGTTCATTTTTTGAACTTGCTCTTCTTGTTTGACCACCAGCTTTTCATTTTTTGTGCGAATTCAGCTTTTCTCTCTTCACTCCATTTTGTTCCAACTCTTGGAGGTTTTGTCTCTGATATAACTTCCCATTTATAAAGTTTTATTCTGAAGTTCTTTCTATTGTAAATTTCCTTGTTGGTTATTTTGGCCAGTACTAGGTAGATATCTTTAAACATTTCGTATCCATTCTCCTCCATTGACAAGTGATGCTACATAGTTTACAATTCTTTTTGTGAGTCTATTGTCTGGAAGCCTCATGATGTGGCCATAAAATTTAAGGCGTCTTTTCCTCATGTCTGTCTCTATATTAGAATATTCTTCAACTTAACTTAGATTACAGAGGTTCTCTGTAATCTATATCCGTTTTCGGTACGCCTTGATCCAAGGATTTTCCTAACTATTTTTCTTTCTTCCTTCTTTAGATTTTCCATATCCATTTTCCTGTTCAGGGACAGGGTCTCGGTGGCATATAAACATGCTGGTTTAATCACTGTATTGTAATGTCTAACTTTTGTATGAAGAGATAAACATTTTTTATCATAGATATATTGCACCATCCCTAGGCCTTTCGTATTTTATGTTTATTATTGACAATGTTATACAAAAATGTTTTGTTCTGTCAATAAATGATTTTGATTGATTCGATTAAGTTTGAATTGAGGTATTTTGGTCTATATATTTCGTAAGCTTTCTATACTTACTTTTATTTACAACGTTGAAGATATTTGCAGGGATGACACCGACTTGTGAGGGGGAGGCTTCCGTTGGTGAGTGATGAATGACGGCGGCTGCGGCTGTGGCGGTGGCCGAAGAGCTGCTTGGCCTGGACATGGTGCGGTGGCGAGCAGCTGGCTAGTCCTGGCGAGTAAGTCGGGGTCGTCCCTGAGCCTTTGGCCAAAGCACGTCACCATGCCCACGTTTCTCCATACTGTAATAACACACAGACACCAACCCGCATTAAAACGCACTGCTACAACTCAACGATATTATTTATTAGTCCACCTGTCGACCGATCCTCTGTAATGTGACAAGTGGATCATGCCATGCATATGCATAAAACATTCAACACATAGCTTGTCGTGGGTGTTCCATCCCAAATGTTAATGTGCCTTCACAGATGCTCATACCACTTCACTTCTATCGTATCGCACTATTACAAAATAATGTCCCAATTTAGAATGGCTTCATGTATAAAACGCAGACACAGTGAAACCTCGATTATCCGTCACTCTTTTAACCGTCACTTTCTGTTATTCGTCATTGTGAAAGTGAGGATGTTATATTATACAATATTTCTGTACTCTATGTGGGATGTATCTTATTTCGGTAAAAATTAATATGACTAGAACAATTGAATTATTCATCTGCACACTGCTTTATTTTTTCAACTTTCCCCAAGCCATTTTTAATTTAGAGAAAGTATTGTGCACGTTTATGTGATGGCATTTCTATAATCCGTCCATTCAGTTTTCTGTCACGGCCTCAGTCCCGAAGTTGACGGTTGATAGTCGTTATGATTTTTTAAATTCCTTCACCAACGTTGATCAAAACCTCCACATTCTTCACATTTCCCCCAAAAGTCAAAAACTCATCACTTAAGAAAAATTCAAAATTTACATCACTAATTTCACATCCTTGACTCACACTCAATGACCAACTCAATTTCAAATCTCATACCCTCTTCAATATCATAACAACTCCTTCCCCCCCCCCCCCCCAAAAAAAACGCTTCCATCACATCTACTTCCCTCGCCACATCTTACATACGAACCAGTCAGTCTGCAACCAATTCAATTTATTAACACAACACACACATATACAATAAATATTGAGCAAGAATATATTCTAAATCAAAACAAGGATTTTGTTTATTATTTTCGTACTTATGTAAGTTAACTGTCACCTGATTAATTCTATGTTGGTGTCAAATATCTGATATTTATTTAAAGTGGGTCTTAAGCTATATAATGTCTGTTATCATGTTAATAGTGCAAGAAAAAGTTGACTTATGTTTGATCATAATAATTATGTTTTACTACATTCATCATATAAAACTGTTTAACTGCCAGAACATTAAAATCAACAAAATTCATAACAGTTGGGTATAGTCTAGGTTTGTTTAGAATCGATTTGATTATTAGTTTCTGCATTACAAATAATAGTTCTTCTAAATCACAGTTGGAACAGCCCATAATACAGTATGCCATACTGGATTATCGATTGTACAAGTGCATAATATAGCATTTCAAGATGATTAGGACTAAGACAATTTTTAACTTCATAAAATTTATAAGAGAGATACTTCATTCTCTTACAAACGAACTCTATATGCATATCCAATTTCATAGTATATTCATCTATTAATCACCTACGTATTTAGTGTTAGAAACTTTATTTACATCTGGACAGACACAAGGGTTAGGGTCTGAATTGCATTCAGAGTGAAGTTTTGGAATTGAACTCTCATTTGGTTTTCCAGATTAATTTAAAGAGAAAGTTATGTAATTAGTTTTATTTATGTTCAAGCTCAATGTATTTGTATCTAGCCACTTTTTTATTTTCAAAACATTCTTTTCTGCAATTAAATGTACCTCATCTCATGAATCACTAGAGAAAATTGCCGCTGTGTCATCAGCTGTCAAGCCACTGTCAAGCACCGAGGAAGAACTACATAGTTTAAAACGCGTCCGCCGCAACTCAAAAAAAGTCAGTTTTGCATAGAAAATTTCTACATATGAATCTTATTTGTAGTTTTAATCCAATTAATCATGAGCTATACAATGATTAATACAACATAATTTAAAACAAAACTACTAAGGTATGCAAATGCACAGGCACCAGTACCAGGTTACCATCACTGTAAGAAAACTTTTCACTGTGGCGAACCTTGTACAAAGCCGCCTAGATTTACAGAAGGCCCTCATTGCTTTGAGAAGTACGAACTTGACAGTTCAGGCTACAGCAGCAGAATATCCGTTCTAGACGAGCTGGAATCTACTTAGAGGGGGTCTCTCAACACCCTGCCACTCTACCAACCCCTAAGAGTAAGACCAACCCTCGTCAAACTGCTTTGGAACGAACCGTGTGCACCACTAAGTTTATTGTTCAAGCCATCATCATGTATTCACTGTTCATTGTTAATGGTAGTCTCCTACCTACAGGTTTTGTCATTGTCAAATTCGCTTTAAATACGCTAGCAATATTCGCTATAAAGCAAATAATTGTGCTCGAAAAGCTTCAATTCACTTTGCTTTTGAACCAATACAGTAATAGTTAATGAGTAACAGTAAATAGCTTTATCAATACCTTCAGCTTTTTGCCCTCAAATAAATTCCAAACATTACAAAGAAAGTTTTTCTAATAAGCAAATTTCATTTGTGTCCAAAAGTTTCAAAACAGTAATTATTATTGTAATTTGGATAAAGCTTGAAGGTTGCACTTCTGTATCTTCCCCACGGTTAATTGAATGAAAATGTTGATAATGGATATCTGTACCTCAGCAAAACCTAACGTTTTTTCCATATCGACTATCGATTCTCTTAGTCGAATAATGTTCGATCAGGTATTTCTAGGCTCAGTGGTATTTACAGGAAATGTCTTATTATTCATTCTTCATTACATCTTTGAAATTTCATTAATTATGTTTGATTTGTGTATTTTGTGCTACAATAAATTTGAACTCTATTGGGGATTGGAAGGTATTAACAAATATATGTAGCAGTATGTAACATATGGTTCATGTCCGACACTTGGTTTGGTTGTAAGATCGAAAAAACTGAAAAGAGCGGAAATACTCCCCTAATAGTACCCTAGTCTAAAACCTGGGAGAGTTTCAGCTTTCCGCTAATTACTTGCAACATCAGGCGTATTTAGACATTCATCGACTGGTCTAGCAGTAATAAGTGACACATGGTTCACTGGTTGTATTGTATAGTTGTATTTTTAAAGATAAACTTTGTATTTTGAGGTCATACTATTTTGAGAGACAAAGCAATCTCAAATGATAAATACGGGATATAATTTTATTTGTACCGGTGACGGTGATAATGGTCGTAGATATCCAAAATGTATAATCGATGTTGGATGTTGAAAATTAAAATGAATAGTGGATGTAAAATCGCGACCATGCTCATTAAACTTTGACGCGATACTATATTTTCAACAGTCCCGTCATTCTCCAATTCAATCAAACTAAAACTAAAATACAGAGAGGTAACTACACACTTTTTCAATTTCTAATATCACGTTAATGTATCTCAACATGGAAACGCGTCAAGGTCTGACACTGACAAAACCTGACACCGGATCCTTCAGACCCCAACAAAAGCTACCAACTACAATTTCTGCCGGCTACAATTAATTCCAGACGGTTTTGAAAGTCTCAGACTTCGTTAAGTCCGCTCAACGTCATAATTTGCCTCATAATTTGCCGGTTCTACTTCTTGAAAAGACTGTACACCTTCATGAATCAAAGGTCGGGAGCGGTCTCTAATTTAAACTCCTCTTGCAGTCAGTTTGACATTCTCCCGATTGGGACAAATCCTCTTATTAATTTATTGTTTAGGATCAATTTATTATTCAGCATTATATTTTAGCCACCATCAACTTTTGTTCATTATTCACAAAAACTCTCAACACCTACAATCTCCTGCTTGCAATCAGTGATTCACGTTGACTTTGCTGAATAGTATTCATTTAATTTGTTTAATTAAAAAGGGAATCTATAGTTCACGCCACCAAGTTAGACAGCTCTGAAAATTTGCGGTGTTGCCAGTATTCAGATTTGGGATCATGCCAGCAGCTGATAGTAGAGAATCATCAACTTCAATGCACAAGTTGACAACACTGCTCATACCGTGTTGTTATAATAATACTACTTACTTCTATCATTATACTGCTACTACTACTTTGAAACAGACGGACAGATTTACAGATAAAAAAGATTGTAGCCATTACTACGAATTCACTGATTCAGAAACTTGCATCACCTATATATTTTGTAAAGTAGGCTCTATGTGATATGAGATAAAGCTGAAAAATTTAAAAATGTCTGTAACTTTCTTTAATGTGGGATAAATTTATTTTTCCTAAATGTGGGTAAAAAGCCCACATGAATTATGTAATAATTGATTCAAGCCTCAAAAGAATAGCAAGCTGGAAGCAACCGTCTGTTTTCATAATCAGTATTTTGTTTTAATATCTTGATTTATCAAGTTTGGATGTGTTTCTAGTCAATTACATACATTGATTTTTATTTTATTTGTAGAATTATTTTATTTTTTATATTTTATTTTGTATTATTTTATGTGATATTTTATTTGTAGAATTACTCGTGAAATATGTGAAATTATGTAGAACATAAGAATAGTAATACATTTATATATTTTTTTTCACAAGATCCACTAAATCCATTCAATTAATAAACTTTATTATTAGGCTAATAGTATACTGGGGTAATAGTGGAACACTTTTTTTAATGTATTCACATATTTTTCCGCAAACTTATGAGAACCATCATTTTGTATTCCTGCGTTCTTCATAATTCAATTTAAAATATGGAAACCTTTTTTCTCCTGGGTAAATTTCGTATTCATGAATGGCCTTCGTTCATGCACCAATCTTACCCGATTGAGTTGACTAACTTTAGGACAGAGCTCGTTTCACATAAAAAAAGAACGGGAGATAACCAGGTTCAATACCCGATGGTCTCTTCTCTGTCGTGTCCCGAGCGGGAAAAATCCGATCGAGAAACTTCGTTCTATACAATGAGCACAAGCAGGAAACAAGTCATGTTACCCCTCACTCACATATGCTCAATCTCTCCCCCTCCGTCTCAATCTTTCTCCCAATGAAAGCAAATAAATCTATCTATCTCTCACACTCTCGCTTTCTGATTTTTTCCCAAACGATTATTGAACAATTTGACATTGAAATTGAATAAGCTTATAAGATTTTAGTAATTTTCCATCAATAAAACACACTCTGGGTCTGCCCCAAAGTTACCCCGTCGTTTGCGGAAATAATATAATTTTGAGGTTTGCAAGTAAAGTATTCAGATCAAAAACGTTTCTACCATGTGAGTATTATTTATGCCCTTTCCCAAAACCTGGGTTTACACTATTTAGCAGATATAGTAGAGATAAAGGTAATCCAGCTAAATAGCTGTGCTATTTGACAGTAAATAAAATGTATAGCTGTTGGAGCTATATATAGCTGATTGGTAAACAGCACTGGTAGTAGAAACACTGCTTCTATATCTTCTAGTCATGGAAAATTGTTTGCAGCTGGGGTGGGCAGAAAGTTTACAAATAATTATTTACCTGAACGGTTGAATAAATGAATGAATGCAATTGTCCAACTAACCGTAGCAACTGAGTTAAAACTACTTTTTCAGTACCCTTTTCTACAGTGCCAAAATCGAGGGGTTATTATCCGAAAATTAGAGAATAGTTATCCCGAAAGAGAGGGTCAGCTGTCCCGAGGACAAGAAGTGGTTGTCCAGGGAATGAAGAGTAATTAATTATCCCGACATCGAAAGTTGATTGTCCCGAGCTCGAGAGCGTCAAAGAATGCTTCAGTTAGTAAAAATGACTGAAACATCTGCTTATAATTGTAGTATTAATAATTATAAGTATATCCGTTGAATGTTGAAAGTCAATGATAGAGTCTATGGATATTAGATGCACAGTCTTTAGTTCCAGTGTGAAATCAAGTTATTGCTTTTTAGCTTGATATTTTCAGTTACAAAATAATATTACAAACTACTGATACAGACTTAGACATGATATAGTACATTTAGAATCGTGAAGCATTATTAAAATGAACGGTATCTGCAAAGGTAGATAGGAAGACAGGTACAGTAACTTACTGCCAAAAACCACGTTGTTAGCAAAGTTGTCAGGAATTGCCTCGAACATAAACAACAAAACGAGACTTTCTTTTCTGCACAGTCGCAACAATTCTTGACAATGTCAAAAGGAGACTGGATTTTAGTCTTGATTTGTTGGAGTCTGAATTTGTCAGCGACAGGGTTTGTCATCTACCCCTCAGCATACTCTACTGGACTTGGCCTACTATCTACTAGACTTTTTAGAGAATACCAAAACTTCAACTTGTTATACTTATTTATTAGGATTTTACAGTTATAATAAGACGAAATTGTCACAACCGCATTTATTAAAACTATGGATGGGTTCACCCCTTTCACCACTACTAGCTGAATTATTTATGGATAGCCTTGAACATAGAATTTTTGAAAATAATAATTTTAAGGATAGGATTGCTTATTGGTACAGATATGTAGATGATATTATTTGTTTGTGGAAGGGTAGTAATAGACAATTAGATAATTTCCTTAGCTATTTGAATAGTTTACACCATAAGATTAAATTCACCATAGAGTTAGAAGAGAATAGTGTTTTAAATTTTCTAGATTTAAGAATAGACCATAACACAGGAACCCACAATTTCTATATTTTTAGAAAAGTAACTCATACCGATGTAATCATACCTCATCAATCATGTCATCCAATATTGCACAAACTTGCAGCTTTCAAGAGTATGATTTATAGAGCTTTAACTATTCCAATGAGCAATTATCACTTGAAAAAAGAGATTAGTACGATTAAACAGATAGCTATTACAAATGGATATGAAGAAATCATTGTCAAAAAAACTTTGAATAAAACAAGTAGGAGACTAGCAATCAGTGCTAGCATTGCTGTAACTGATACTGGGGAAAGGTCATGGATAACGGCTCCTTACCTTGGCCCAGTTTCTGATAAATTAGGAAAAGAACTGAAAAAGAACGGTTTTGATGTAGCTTTTCAAACCAAACCAATTTTAAAGAGTTTATTTGGGTGTAGTAAAGACAAAATTGATATCTGGGATAAAAGTGGGGTTTATAAATTGAATTGTGGTGATTGTAATGCTTGTTATGTGGGTCAGACTGGTAGAAGTTTCAAATGTAGAATAAATGAACATATCAGGGATTGGAAAACCCAAAAAGGAGATTCAAATTTTGCTGAACACCTCATTAATAATGGGCACAAGTTCAAGGCTGAAGAAAATGTTGAATTTCTGCATTTGATTGGCAAAGGTAGACAATTGCACATTTTAGAAGCTTTGGAGATAACTAAGTTGGTAAAAAACGATTCCAATACTAGTTTAAATGACCAAATTTATTTTAACCAATTCAATATAACTAACTTGGTTTCATCATAATTCCAGCCTACATTTAAAAAACAGTTCTCACGTGTATTTCTCAGTTGACCTTGATTCAGTGAGCTTCCAATTTTTTTAGTTTTAATTTGATTAAATTCTAGCCTTGTTACGTATTTTTCTTCTTTGTTGCATTCTTGATGTTCACAGTTTTTAGTTATTGATTTGACTCGTATTTTTGCAAGTTACTCCTCCCACCAGGGGGCGTGACTTGACAGCCAATCACAACGTCCGATGAAGGTCAGCCTCTTTCTCGCTTAGCCAATAGTATCACCATGTTCAGTATATATTAAGCTTCTCTGTACTTTAGTTTTTAGTATGATTGAGATTGATAATGATGTAACAACCGAAACTAGTTTCTCTTAGTTTTAATAAATATGGTTGTGACAATTTCGTCTTATTATTCATTATGGATACCTTCCACAATATCACCTTCGCCACTACAAAGATTTTACAGTAATCACTGTTTTCCTTCTTTCAGCCAGATTTTCCACCATTTACTATCCTCCCAATCACCCTCGCTCAAGTTTCTCGATTCCATCTTCAACTTATTATTAAAATACAAAACAGCAACACACACTTTCTCAGTTCTTAATGCCATTTTCACTTATCTCAACATACTCCATTAGAGTCAGCCCTACTTCTCATAAAATTTACACTGAAGATCATCCTGAAATTCCACTGAAGTATATCACATCTTATATTATATTCCCTCCATAGACGAATACTATTGGTTTATAGGGTTCACAGCGAGCACCTTTTCTTCAAATCAAAATTTATTATTCAATCAATAACATAATATTTACAAAATCCTTTCAGTTAAACTTCATAAATACAGAATATGTTATATCAGTAATTCACCTTTAGAAACCCCACTAAAAAAAACTATGTGTTGGGGTATATGAGTCTGTTAATATTATTTTTTAATGCTATATAATACCTAGTTGAAATATTTCTCAAAAATGAAGTTAGATATGTGTAACACATATGTAACAGTTAGTGCATATTGTGTAATTAAATAAAATTAATAAATTTGAAAAAATAAAAACCACCTAGAGTTATACAAAATAGCTACTAAAATATAGTATATAAAATATCATAATAACACAAGAAAAATAAAAAATTCGAACAAAAATATAATAATTAATTGATATGAACTTACTTTACGCCACCTGAATGAAAAGTTGTCTAACACTGAGTACCTTACTTTCTTTGAATAGTTCAATTGTTGGAAACTGATTATCTTTGAAATGTATTATTTTAAGTAGACGACTCTGAGTTACAAATAAAGGTTTAATATGAGTGTAATCTTATTAATAGTCTAAAAGTTTACAGCTTCGAAGTTGTTTTGATCACTTGATAAGGGTGATGTGGAGCTACGAGCACACCCATCATAATTTCGTATAGATTGCTTTCAATGCCAACTAAATTCAATTTAAATTTTCAATTTTCAACTTTCACTTTTCAATATTTAATTTATATTTATTTCAGTTCAAACTCACACACAATAACATGCAAAAATAACAATTAGAAACAACAATAATAAGCATTAAAAAAAAATTGAATCTAAAACTACCAAAACTAGAACACGATTCTACTGAGACAGAGCTAGTAAAAAGAGTGGAGATGGACGTACCGAGTCAACATCATCATCATTATCTTCATCATCATCGTAGTAGTCGAAGAGACCGCGCTTGTAGAGCTCAGGACGAGGCATCATCGATGATGAGAGGTCGGTGAAAGACGAGAGTCTGGTGGCCCCCTTGCGCGCTGTGCCTGCGGACCCTGCCTGTTCCGCCGCCACCGCCTGCTCCAATTGACCCTTCTGGTGTTGCACAATACGACCGAAATGTACCTGCAACGTACCACACAATCACTGCACACACAAACTTCAGAAATTATGCGACACAATATTTTTATTATTTTTTTGGAAGATTACGTTTTAGGGACTTCGGTTGAGAAGAAGACAAGTGTAGTCAATTTTGTCAATACCAGTAGGTAGTCAACTAACTAAATGATCAATTTCGAGAATCATTTTTATCTACGGCTACGTTATGTTGGGTTAGATTTTCAGTCTTTTCTAGAGGTTTTTTATCTTTCCCATGCTTTTTTGGTCTTTTTCAGTGTGTTCATACTTTTTCTCGTCTTTTATATTATAAGCATTTTTGGTCTTTTTCTGGCTTTTACAGCTTACTCTATCCCACGGAAAATCATGAACTACTTTGGTTTTCCATGGGATAGAGTAAGCTGTAAAAGCCATAAAAAGACCAAAATTGCCTATAAAAGACCAGAAAAAGTATGAAAAGACTGAAAAATACCAAAAACTGGTGGCAACAGTTGAAATCGCCCAATTTCTTACAAATAAAAAAATTGACAAATAGTATCTGTCACAAAGAATCATCATCATGCGTCCTCTAGTGAGCTTAGTAGTGAGCTTAGACCGGTTCTATTCATTTCCTGTCGTGTGTTAATAAACGCGTGATCACGCGTTTCCAACGAGACAAAAAACGCGGTGACAATTCAATTGCGTGACAGAAAATGAAGGTCAGAGATGGTGTGAAGCTGGTGAAATTTAGAGACCAATAAAAGCGTAAATTTGCTCATAGGAGAAAATTTCAAAATGATATTTACTAAGGTGAACATGATGAGTACAATTACAATTTTATTAATTCAAATATCCTAAGTTTCAACAAATTTCAATTTCGGTTGAAAGCCTTTATCATTTTCCTTTGATTCGGTGCCGGGCTGGACACGAGCGACACAGAATGCGCGTTAGCAAAAAACGGACAAGCAACTTCCCATTCAGTTTCAATGCATTTAAGTCTTTCTGCAGCAGTATTTAAATCGCGAGTTTTAATTATTGGCAAAAATCTTTAAAACGCGTATGAAACCCGCAATATTTATTTATTTATTGCATAAAACGACACATTTGCCTTAATGGTTATTAAATCGCCGCGTTTATTGTCGCGCGACAGGAAACGGGGTGCATTAAACTGGCCTTACCTGGTTAACAATATCCTTGAGAGCTTCAGCCCTTGCAACGGCTTCCTCCTTCATGCGTTGTTCGAGCAGCTCGCGGGCGCGTTCCGACCGGATGAGCTCCTTGAGGTGCTGGAATTGTCCGCTGGTGACTGGCATCTGCTGCTGCGGTGGCGGTGCTGCCGCTCCTCCGCCCACTCGAAACGACGTTTTGCGTGTTGTCGTTGGCCGGCCTCCGTATCCATTACCGCCGTACATGCGTGCCACCTGATTAATAAAATAAACATTGATAAGTTAGGAATTTCGATATGATAAACAACACAACCCTGCGGTAATTTGATCAATGACTGTAATTTGAGCTGATTCTGAAGTTGAGAAAAAAAACGAATTAGAATCGTTTCATTGTGAATTATTGGAATGATTATTTAAATATTTCAATATTATTATATTCTTAAAAATGTTTTTCATTTTGAAAGGTTTTTAACACCTACGACCTAATTTGCAGTTACGTGTTCTGGTAAAATAAACATAACCTTTAAAATGTAACTTAACAGGCATTAATGAGATTTAATCATCGGTGATCCGGCGGTTAAATATATTTTACGCCGGTTAACCTAATCGGCGTTATCGCTTGTAATTATCTTTTGTGCAACTTAATTCTTTCCATTAAGTTTAATTTCCATGTATTCCGATTTTCTTATTTATTTACCGAGTATTCTGATTTCCACCAGTATCCGTGTTCTCTTTTTCACCTTCAGTAGACTATGCTTTCTCACTTATAACTGTTTCCAGCAGGAGAATCTTGTTTGTTCAACTCTTCTAAAGACATTATCTGTTTATTCACTTCAAATTATTTATCTTTCATTATTTTGTTTCTTAAGACGAATCATGAGTGGTAAAAGGTGTTCTCTTTTATCTCGGATCACCTGCGGGAGGCCCTCTTTGATTTTTATTATTTCAAATTGTTCTGTCAGCGAAAGTTTTCACTTTTCCTCAATATTATGTTTTCAACAATCACTTGACGATAACTGGTGAGTGCCTCTTGTCCTTGTTGTTGTTCTTTCACTATTTCTCATACATCCTTCGTTTATATTCGTTATCAAGAACTGCAGAATATTTGAAACCTTATCACAGATCGACTGAAAACCTTTTTCCATTACTCCACAAATTAATGTATTTGCTTCTCTCTCCTTTTCCAAATTCTCTTTCACATTCTTCTATAGTTCTGTTTTATAAGACCAATTTCTTCCTTGATTTCATCCATTTCCTTTTTAAACTGATCCAATACCTCTCACACGTTCTTTCTCATCATGCCTAATTTTTCCAGTTTTTCTAAACTTCTGTCTAATTTGGTCTCCATTGTGATTCCTTTCTTATAATAACTTTCATATAATATAAAAGCTTTATTTAACACAAATAATTTCTTTCCATCTATTATTTTATTTTAACCAACTTGAATACATACTTGTGTAAAGAAAAATGAGAATAGAGCACTAGTAATTGCATATAGCAATGCGATAACATTCCTAATAACGTATGCATTTTTATACCATTTATTCCCACGATACTCTTCTAAACCTATTTCTTGATGATGATGATGACGATAATATATGCTCCATGTTCTCTATCTATTGTCGGATTCTCGACGTTGTTTATCAGTATTCCGTCAGAATCAGCTCCCTCCTTGATAATCACTAATTATTCCAAAAGAGGCTGGTAAATTTCAGCTCGTGAAGTCTCTGTCATGATGATCAAAGTTCATCTCCAATAATAATCAACGCAATCCATGCCAGCATTAAGCTTTCTCTGACTTAACCTCTAACTATAACTGAGAACTAACTTTAAGTACTATATTCTCTTCGATAAAATTGAGTTCAAATCACAAATGTGAAAATTAATGACTCAATATACACCACTGCCACTTCAGAATTTAAATGTTTTCTTGAAAACTATCACCTCCTTGGAATTTCATCCACTTTTCTCCAATTTTAGGACACTACAGTGGAAGAGTTTTCCACTCAGCCAGGTCACGGCTGCCAACCCTATCTCGAACCTTAGTTTCAACACCTCCAGCAGTGCTACTTAAAATAAGATTTCCTTGACTTACAGACTATTTTTTATTTTGAATAATTCGTTGTGTTCTACTGAGATCCACTTCAGCGCACAAGCATGTGACTTATTCTGGGGTGTAGTATACAGATGTATGAAATAAGCTATTTGATCTATTTTCTTATATAATAAGTCATGAATGACATTTTTATCAAAATAATAAAAGAAGTTCGAATTTTAAAATTCTCATTCAAAAAAGAACCAAGGTATTATTATTCAACGCTTCTGGTTTTTTTTTTAAATCAGGTACTATAATGTATGGAAGATGACGGTTATTAGATCGAGAATGTCTATTGAATTATCTGAATGTATTTAATTTTTGGGTATGTAAGAGCGTGTCACTAATCTATGTTGAGAAGGTTGACGCTTCTTTTTCCGTCATTGAAAGGTGCGAATATAAAATAGTCGATTGGTCTGTGTGTGGTTCGAGGTGCAATAACACAAGATTTTCGGGGACTATTTAAGTACTGTCACAGGCATCTTGCTGAGCGGAAGAAACTCTTTATCTTGGCAATCACAGAGTCGAAATAGTGTTTGTTCGCATCCTGGAGGTGTCAGGATGGAGGAGCTCCGGAGATTTTGAAATAGGACTCATTTATTTTTCTCACACGGTCCTAATATTATTATCATCGTGAAATATTTTATTGTTTTATTATCACATATAAACCAAATTGACTAAGACATGCACAGGTTTAAGGTTAAGGATTGTTAATTGAATCGTAGAAAATTTTCACTTTTCATCTTTTCCTTACCTGAATCTACGTTACCACAATAAAATAATCATAGTGTGAGATAGAGTAGAGTGGGTTCCAAATATAATTTATTGATTTCGAATTCCTTTAAGTGCTATTTAATTTGAACAGAAGACCGTTTTTAAAAAGTTTCATAATTCTAGCCTACTTTTAAAAACGGTACTTTCGTGTCTTTCTTGGTTGACCTTGACTGCATTTCAGTGAGCTTCTAATTTTTTAATTTTAATTTGATTCAATTCTAGCCTTATTGTGTATTTTTCTTCTTTGTTGCTTTCTAGATGTTCACGGTATTTTGTTCTTGATTTGACTCTTATTTTCGCTTGTTACTCCTCCCACCAGGGGGCGTGACTTGTTATGGCCTTCTGCCAATCACAACCTTCAATGAAGGTCAGCCTCTTTCTCGCTTTGCCAATAGTATCATTCCATGTTTATATTAGTTTATATTGAGCTACTGTGTACTTTAGTTTGAGTTTGATAATGGTTTAACAACCACTCTTTTATACAACCCGAACGTGTTGTTTGCGTCTGTGGGTGGATTTCTCCTCGTACAATCAGTACTTGGGCTCCTTGACTCGAAGCTGGCTCCCTTTCGATAACAGGATCATTATTTAAAATTCCAATTTCATCTATCTGGTGGGTATGTCTTATTTTAGTTGTAGTCTTTTCATATCTGGGTAAAGTATTTGACTCGCTATTTCTTACTGGAGTCAGCTGAACAGACTTGTGGCTGGTATAATTCTGAATCACTCTCTCAGGCTGGGATCATGAAGAACTATCATTGAAATTGTGGTTTCCACTCACTGGTATTCTATTTCTTTCCGATGTGTTTGATTTTTCTCTTTGGGGAAAATCAAAGCCGCTTAATTCATTATTCTCTTCGATGTTCTCTAATTATTCAAGTGTGTAGCAGGTGTCATTGACAAACAGCTTCTCGTAGCTAATGTGTGAAGAATATCCATTCTGTTTCAAATGTTGTTGGTAGCCGAATAACTGTCTCTAGTTTTTCTTATTTCTTGAGTATAATCTCGGAAATAGTAATTCTTGTTCCTGCCAATTTTCTTCTCGCTCTCAGGATTTCTTGAAGCTCATAAAACGCACAATGATTGGTCTATCCTCACCGATTATATGCGCCCTTTCCAGTCATCCAGTCGTAAATTCACTCTCATTGTTTGGATGATTATTATAGTGATCGGGATCAAGTTCTCTGCCTTGCTCATTGACTCACCGGTTTGCTCTCTTGACCTCCTCGAGTGGCTTTCTAGACTATGAACCTTATGGCGTAGAAAACTATCTTTCACTGTCTCTATTTTTCCTTTCAGATTCTGAGTTTCCTCTCTAACATCGCTAATTTCCTTTGATATTCGCGTCAATGAGTAACTACACTTTGTGGACTCAGGTTCAATTCAACTCTGATAATCAGGATTGACAAAAAACACGGAAAATTTTCAAAATACCGCTATAGAACTATTGAATTTAAAACCGTTAGAAAATTTAAATTAGAGAATGAACTGATTCGCGCGCGGTAACTTGCAACGTCGATCAATGTTCTTTGATAATGAAGCAACGAATTTTGTGACCATCCGGCTCGGTATCTCAGACTGAACTCCATGTTGTTATAGTACTTAAATTTTATTTATTGCCACCAGCGAACTCTTTCCGTCAATTATTTTGTGGGAAATGGAGGTTCAAAGTAGATTTTTCGGTTTTTGTGGGCGATTGGTCTCACTTGAAAGTTATTTTAAATTTTTGATATTTTTTATTACTGGAAGGCACTTCGGGGAATAAAATGACATATTTTTTATTCTCATCATTCAGTTTTTTTTAAATAAATTATTAAAGCTAAAAAAATGTTTAGTTTTTCAAAAATGTTACATAAAGAACTAATTGTTTGATGAAAATGAAAAATATGTCATTTTATACCTCAAGGTGGAATAAAAAATTACAGTTACAAAATATTTTCACAAGTTCAAAATAACTTGTAAGTTAGATCAATCGCCTTCAGAAAACGGAAAAAAATCTACTTTAAACCTTGACATATCACAAAATGATTAATAATAAAATGCTTTTCTCACAGCAATAGAAATATTCCATCCCAATATTTTAATAAAATCCAATACAAAAAACTTTAAAAAATTATTACCAAAAAGCCTGCGCACAGCCTTAACCTGGTGCCAGCTACGGATGTGATTTCCATAAATTAATTGAACGAACAAAGAGAGGTTTTTGTTTCTAGTCGACCGTTTTGCATTTGTCTGTTTGTAATGTATTTACGGATAAACGCGAGGACAAAATTGGATGAAATTTTGCATGGATCTTCCTTTAAGAAATGCTCAGCGATATATTTGAGGATTTTTAGAATTTGGTCGCATGTAAATGATATTCAAAATGAAATAAAAGAAAGACACTTAGGCCTTGTTCTATAGCAAACATATGATTTTTAAAATGGGCTTCTCCTTCATATGCCATTGGAATCAGATTTCAAGATAGCCCTCGGGCCCTCTTATTTATCTGGTTGAGCATTCATAAGAATAACATATTTTTTTAGAGAAACAAATCATTTGTAATATTTCAATGAAGTATAATAGAAGTGATTACTAAATAAATGATAATAATACAAATTTAATTGATATTGTTTTATAAATTCATTCATCAGTCATTTGAAATCTTATCTGATTTGAGCTATCAGCTATCTGGAAAACGGAATCACAGCCTAGGTGATGTGATACAGAGTGACATGGTGGAAAACAAACATGAAATAGAATGCGCAAATTGAATCAAGGGTAAGGTCTGATGATTGTGTTTGATTTGTTATAAATTTTGCGATGGAAATTATCATTACTATGAATCGTTGAATTACTATGGAACTGGGCACACTGCTCTTAAGCTTCTGGAGTCATATCTGACTAACCGAACTCAGTTGGTAACTATTGGTAGTGTAAATAATGGTTCTTCCACGCTAAATTTAGAAACAGGGGTGCCGCAGGGCTCAGTCCTTGGCTCTTTCCTTTTCCTTTTTATGATAAATGACCTCCCTGCTTACATAAAATCCGATACCGTGCTTTATGCTGATGATACCACGTTCCTGCATATGAAGCATATGAATAGTGATTTGAATAGCCTTATCCAAGAAAATGAAGCCACTATGGAACGGGCATCCCTTTGGTTTAGATCAAATGGCTTTGTTCTCAATAAAGATAAAACTGAACAGATGGATTTCAGTTTGAAGAATGGAGTCACAGCCGGTAATCCTTCTAGTGTTAAATTTCTGGGTGTTTATATGGACCCAAAACTTACATGGGAGCCTCATATCAATTATGTAAGTTCTAAGCTGAGTAGAGTCATCTATCTTTTGAGGAGTCTTGTTAACGTTGTGCCTAAGAAATATTTAAGGACATCCTATTTTTCATTTTTTCATAGTGTCATGGCATATGGTATAATTTCATGGGGCAACTCTTCACATGTAGAAGAGATTCTCCTTCTACAAAAGAAAGCCATCAGATTAATAACTGAGTCCCCATACCTGGAGCACTGCAAGCTGTTATTCGTTAATAACAGAATCCTGACCGTAATAAATCTTTACATATTATCTGTCCTAACTTACACCAAGATGAATCTCCATAATTATCAGATAAGAAACAATGTACACTCTTTCAACACCAGAAGCAATACATAATCAGATTTATATTGAGCGTCACCGACTTTCGAAATCGCTCAACAGCTTTAAACACATTGGTCAGAAGATTTTTAATTAGTTGCCACTCCATCTCCATAATGCACCCCTCACGGTTTTCAAAACAAAGATACACGACTGGCTCATACAGAACCCGTTCTACAGGTTAAGTGAGATTTATGAAATTGACATAAATATTGTGTAACATTTTGCGTCTTTTTTGTAACATTTTGACAAGATAATTGATCATAGTCTACTGTAATAATTAAGTTTAGTGTTCACTATTGAAATCGAAAATTGTATTATTGGGATTGACAGTGCTTAAATGGCACTCAACTTTGTAACCTACTGTTTTAGTATATTTAAAAATATGTTTTGACGTTATCTTGTGCTTATCGGCCCTCTGACAATAAAATCTTATTTATTTATTTATTGAGTACATGGAGTATGGTCCTCTGTGCAAGCACCCTTATTCTTGGGCGTGAGGTCTTCTGTTAACAGAACTACTAGTAATATAAACTTAAAAAACACTTTTAAGTGGAAATTAACTCACGTTATGGCGTGACGGCCGTTTCACTCTGCTGTCAAGAGCATCGTCAGACGACCCACAGTACTCTGATTTAAGGCATGAGTTTGTGTTTGAGATTGAGTAGAAGTGTTTTTAAGTTTATATTACATATTAGTGGAAACAAGATGGATCTTCAACATCAGAACTACTAGTGCTTAAAAAAGATAAAGATTGTACTAACCTCTTCGAAAGCGCGTAATCTCTCAGGCGAAGTGAGGAGTGAATCAAAGCTGGGAGGAGCGGATGTTCGCGCGTCATGCACAATGCGTCCAAACACCATTGGCCTGCGGCTGCGTCCGCCGGCACTCCGAGGCCTGGCATAGGCATCCCACACATTATATGCGAGTGGGTCTCTGTAGGTGGGTAGCTGGTTGGTGATTTCGGCAGCACGCGACTGTCGCTTCGAGAAACGCCACATGACTCGCAGCTCGTCGCAGGTTGGCTCCTTGGCCGCTGCAGCCGCTGCCGCCGCTGCCATCGCCAAGCCGTGATTCTGACGCGACTCGTCGCCTCCTCCTGCCGCTATGGCTCCCATACGCACATGCGCGTAGCCCTTGCTCATTGGCAGTGCTGTTGAGCACAGCAGAAAGTAGAGGCACGCCAGACATAAGTTCAGTGGGTTAGTCCACACTCCCGAGCCCATCTGCAACACCAACACCCGCACTGTTATTTCCACATTGTCACTTTTTACAATGTAAATTCCAAAAACATCATAAATAAGTTACCACCCAAATTCATAAATACACATATCATTAATTCGCGCACACGTAAATGTGAAATGTGAATGAGAGCTCAGCGCTGGCTCATTACTACAGCTTCACACGTTGCGTGTTAAATGTGTGAGTGGGGCTGATAATTCTGCCACCTTGAAAGGAATTAAATGGATAGAATAGAATATTCAGTTTTCAGTAGGCTAAGGATCGTGCTGTTTTATTCAGTAAACACTGAAACACCAATTACCAAACTGTATTGTTTCTTCCCATAATATAAGACAGTATTTTTACAAAATAAAAATTTACAATATTTTACAAAAATGTGATTTGTGAGTCCAATTGAATGTCAATGTAATCCAAGAACCTAATCAGTACTCCTAATAGTTTCTGTTCCAAAATTACTTCATCCACACACTTTACTTGATCTAAACAAAAAAATTCTTAGCAATCAGTTGAAAAGTCATTTAACTTAAATACAGAAATAACTACTTGAGTTGAACAGCCGTCATTGTAAAAAGTAACAATAAGTATTGTACCCTGTTTTTCAATCGTTCAGTGGAAGGAGAAGAAGAAAAAGAAGGAGAAGGATAATAAGAAGAACAAAAAAGAGAAGAAGAGCTTGAAGGAGGAGAAGAAGAAGAAGGAGAAGAAATGGTTGTGAAGAAGGGGGAGAAGATGGAGATGTCAAAGATGTCTTCACCCGGCATAATTAATTATGATTTAATGCTAGCAGTACACTATCGCCGAATGTAGGCAAACTAAGACGAGCGCGATAGTTTACCCGGTGTGCACGTGTCCATTCGGGGTAGTTCGCATCGCCAACATTCGTGTTCGCCTGCGCTCGCTATTTTGGCGGTCTCCGACACGGATCAAAGGAATGAGGGTGAATGTTACACCCACGAATGAGGGTGAATTCCGAGCGGGGACAGATACCAACTTGAGCCATTACACACTCGCTTACATTTGTCAAGATTCAAGCATGCGCTCTATCTACAGTATTCAGTGCACTGGTTATTATTTTAGCCTATTATTTAACCCAGGGGTGCCCACACCCCCCCCAAGCCTCATGATGCACCCCCCCTAAATTTAGCACCAAACCCCCCCCCCTAAATTTAGCACCAAACCCCCCCCTAAAATTATCCCCCCCCCAGAAAAAAATGCGAAAAAAGCCCCCCGTATTCTGTCTAAAACTAAAAGAAGATTTCTATAACTATTGAAAAAATTCAAACCCAGTCAATAATATACAAAATGTATGTATATTTCTTGAGATTCTTTACATAGGTAACATTTTTTTAAAGGTAAAATAGAAATATCAATGAAATGAATATATGAACTTCTGCTCAATAAACTTAATTGCAAAATAGCTAAATAAGAATTTGATCCTAAATGGTTTTAAACAAAAAAATATTATTACAAATACACAATGTTCAATAAAAATGAAATACCTATAAGTTTATGTTTGGTGTACCAATTACATTAAGGTTAAATAATTTCTACAAAGTTGTTCCTTTAAACATTCCTTTATACATTTCATGTATAGTTATTTACAACACACAATCAAAAGAAGTGTCTTTCAAAAACAAAATAAAGACATAATTATGAAAAATTACTGAATTTTTAGTATTTAGTAAGTTTTGCTATAGCAGTAAGTAGTTATCGTAAAATACATGAAAAACATCAACAGTTTGAAGTCAAACATTTTAAATTTGTAGGCTGTGACCATCTACAAGTTAGCTAGGCACCTTCTAAGCTTGTTAAATCTATCTCTCTAATCTCTAAACCCCACATAGACGTTTTTGTCTTTGGGATGAGGAAACAGAAAACTTTTCAATTATTTCTTCGTTAGAAATAGACTCAAGTACATCTTTTTCTGCAGCTAGAACCATTAAATTGGACAACCATGAGTATCCCATAGCTGATCTGAGTCTGTTTTTGATCATTTTAAATCGACTTATTGCTCTTTCTGCTGATTAACTAGTAACTGTTAAGGAGAGTGAAGTTGTATAAAGCTCTTTCAGAGCACTCGCTTAGCGTCTTGCTAAGTTTGAATAATAACTTCCTGCACAAATCCTAAACATAACTATCTTAGCTAAGTATTCATATTCAATTGTATAATAATAATTATGAATAAATTTTCATTAATTGACATTCTATCTGGTGACTTTGTAGTATATTTTTGAATGTTGTCACGTTAAACACGGTTTCAATCAACTTTTCGCCCCCCCCCCCAAAACGTTTTTTGGAACCCCCCCCCCCCCCCAAGAATTTCAATGACGCAGTCTGCGTCATAGCCCCCCCCCCTGTGGGCACCCCTGTTTAACCTTTCCGTACTTGCGCTCATTTGCATAATGCGAGTACTCAGGCGAGCACTTTGTACAACATACAAAGTTCTAACTAAGTTTATCATCTTAAAAGCTTTTATATTTATTTTATACTTTTGAATTATATTGTTACGAAAGCAAACAAGCAATTATTCACGCACTTGTTCTATTTGTTTCTGTTCTTACGTTATGGAAGAATTATATCTGTTTATTGTTTTTTTATTTTTAAAGAGTATGTTATTGAATTGTATTTCGGTAAATATTTTTTGGCTGTGTTTTTCGATTGATTTACAATGAAAGGATGATAATTGTGTGTTTTTTAGTTTTGTCACCTCATGAAGATACTTTAAGATCTTTATTACTTTACCTTTAAATTCATTATTGATTTCTCTCATTTCACGAGCTTTCTATGTTTACTAGTAATATTATTGAATGAACTCACAGCCAGCGCTCAAGTATTTACTTTGCTGACTGTGCCAAAAATGTGTTATACACTTTATATTGTGAATTTTCCATATTTGTATTTTTTTATTTTGGCGAAATAAAAATATTATTATTATTATTATTATTATATCATTCTATTGTTTTCATGGTTGAACGTGACTTCGACCGATCTTCATCCAATCTTCATTCTCTTGCTCTCCACATGTCTTTGTCACTCTTATTCTCCAAGTCTGCAACTCTCTCACTCAATTGATTTCTCGAGATTTCTACATTCTTCCTGAACAATCGAGGTCTATTTTTCAAGCATTCCGTGGCCTTCTCGAAACGTCTGGTGATTCCAGTTCTTGGAATTATGACAACTATCTCGTATATAAAGGAGCTCACGTGAACCATTGAGTTGAGTTTTACAAAAGCTTGCGTGACAGTTAGTTTTACAAACCCGTGTGACAGATTGTATTACAGATCTCGGGAGAGAGATAATCCAGTGCCAGTGGAGTAAACAGTGCTTTATTCAGTCTTTAGACAGTGTCAAGTGCAGAGACAAGTGTTTACTGTTTATGCAGCTTACTAATAGTTTAAAGACGTTGCGTTAAGTGATATTATTTGGGACTGTCAAATAACGAATTGGACTGTGTTTTTGTAAGTGATTAGTTGCTCTTTTATAATTTCTTTCTGCATTATTGTACAGTTTATTGGACTCTTGTTTCTTTTATTATTGATCAGCCTGTAATTACTTATTCATTAATTCTGGTAAATAATTACTGAAAATAGGTATTAGCTTGTCATTTGATGATCTATTTTTATTCATTAATTGAACTTACAATTAATTTGTGTAAATAGACTAATTTGTGTAAATAAAGTGCAAGTGTGAACTTTAGTGTTGCCAGCCTTATTTTAGCTATTAGAACCCGTAACAATATTTTTAATGGCTCTAAAACAACCTTAGGCTTCATTATGGTATAACAATTTTGAAATTTAAAAAAAAAACTAATTTTACATCTAAAACATTTTACAAATTAAGTGGACTGAATACACATGATTAATGATTCGGGCGAACTAAGGCGATGGTGTACTTGGATAGTTCGGGGTGGTTCGGGTTCCACATTCGTCAACATTCTCGGTCATAATCTGACCCGAACATTCGGTGAAACATTCGGGCGAGTATTCGGCGATAGTGTACTGCTAGCATAAAAAATCGGGTAATTGTGAAGCACTCCATATGATACGATGTTTCTAAGGCCGGGTAAACAGCACCCGTTACCCAACTGCCGGGTTTGTGTGAAATAAGCCTTAAACCAATAGCTACTAAATGATTTACTAAACGACTAAAAACCGGGCGTAAGTGTACTTGTCTGCACCAAAAAAATTATAAGGTACTGTTTTCTCCAACATGTTGAATCAATTAGGGAAGTGATAGCCGCGAGGCGTAGCGGGTATCTGTTCAATCAGATAGAGATAAGCTGAGTTCTCGTAGTTCCTGTTTGTAACGGTGACCGATTAGATCGGCCAGCAAAAAAGACACTGTTCTCTGCTGTAAAATCACTTCCCGGTGGTTTGGAACCCACCTAAAACTGTAGGTCCAACTCATCAATCACCATCATCCAACTCATTACCCACGCACAGGTCTCAGACCTATGTGGGCTTCGTCCTCAGAAAAAAAATTGTTTTTAGATAACGAGCCTTCTCATGTCTCGTGGAGAACGACAAATGAAAATAAATAAGAAACTCTCCATTTAGATAATAAAATTATCGTCAAGTGGTGGATTCTGGCTCACAAATTTTGAAGAAGCTCTTCTTTCCTGGCTGCATTTGCATCAGTACAAAGGATTCACATGAACCTGAGCATATTTTTCATTATTCATTTCATTTTAGTTTGCCTGTTATATTGGGTTTATCTTAATACGTTGCAGAACAAAATTGATAGCGTCAAAGCATAAAAGCTTATGATATACTAGCAGGTCTCCTGATTTAATTAAGTCAGGGATCAGGGTTTCTGACAACCTGTTTAGTCCATTTTTTTTATCTATTTCCCCTTTATTCTTCTCTTTCTTCTCCTTTCGCACATTCTTCTTCTTCTTTAACTTCTCCGTCTTCGTCCTCTTTCCACTTCTCTTTCTTGTTTTCCTTCCTCTCTTCCTTCTTCTCCTTTCTTCTCCATGTTCTCCTTCTTTTCCTCTCCAATCTCACCCCTTCTTCTCTCTCTTCCTTGAGGGAAGCTCCCTCCTTTTTCTCCATTTTCTTCTCCTCCTTCTTCCGCATTTTCTCCTCCTCATCCTTCCCATTTTCTTCTCCTCCTTCTCCTCCTTCATCCCCATTTTCTCCTCCTCATCCTTCCCCATTTTCTTCTCCTCCTTCTTCCCCATTTTCTCCTCCGCATCCTTCCCAATTTTCTTCGTTCTAGAGATGAGCTGCGAAACTCCTAGACGGTCTTTGTAAGGGTGACTAATTGGATTGGTCAGCAAAAAAGGCACTATTCTCTGCTGTAAAATCACTTCCCGGTGGTTCGGAACCCACCTAAAACTGTAAGGCCAACTCATCAATCGCCATCATCCAACTCATTACCCACGTACAGGCCTCAGACCTATGTGGCCTTCACCCTCAAAAAAAATCCTCTCTTATTTCTTCGTCTATTTTTCCTTCTCCTCCTCCCACCTCTTTCCTTTTTTCTTCTGCTTCTTCCTCTCTTCCCCTCTCTCTTTTTCACCTTTTTCTTCTTTATTTTCCTCTTTTTCGTTCCCCTCCCCTTATTTTCCAGCGTTAGAGTTTCGTCGACAAAACAAGAAGCTGCTTATTATATGGGATAATACATAATGCTTCTATCAAAATACAGAATATAGAGTGATTCAAAAACCGTGCCAGCTCTTATACTTAAGATTGCGATGTAAGCTTTTATAAAAACACCAATAAAAAACACATTGATATAATTATTCATTAAACTCTATAATTCAATAAGTGGAGCTCTAATTCGAATATATCATTTCCCATACCCTACTTCACTGTAATACAAAAAATCTGTTGACGTAATGTAATCCATTCGTTGTGGCCTAGAATATTTTTCTATGAACTTTTCAGTGAGATTTTGAGTATAAATAAAGAGTACTCCAGTTAAAATCCTCAAAATATTTTTGTTAAGGTAGAGCAGGATCTTGGGTTGCTTAGTAGTTGGTGCATGAAGAACAGGATGGAAATCAATGTTGCGAAGACAAAATATACAAATCATTTTTTTTTTGGAGGATGAAGCCCACATAGGTCTGAGACCTGTGCGTGGGTAATGAATTGGATGATGGTGATTGATGAGTTGGACCTACAGTTTTAGGTGGGTTCCGAACCACCAGTTCAATACCATAATAAATAATTCAATAATTTTAATACCAGTTTATTTGTTTTCGACTTCAATTTGATTCATCATAAACCTGACTGTGTGAACAACTCAAATTGTTGTTCCCAGGCGATTGAAAAAGTCGAAATACCTGGGGATATTGGACAGAAAAATGAGGTAAATAAACAAATCAATAATTTGCATAATAAAATGTAAATGTCTATTAGAAAATTCTATTATTTAAAAAATGACTGTGATGAAAAAATATAAAGAATTCATCTTTGCAAAATGGTATAACATGCTGTTACGGTACTTTCAAGACCAAGATTGTTTAAGCCATCAAGAACAACACAAAATCATTTAGTAAGAATCATATTGAAAAAGCCAATGCTAGAGTTCCTTTCCACTATATAAAAAAATTAATATTTCACTCGTTCAAGGTTCAACACTTATTTGTGTTCATGGTGCTGCGCTTATTTTATGAAAAAAGTGGGAATAGAGGTGAATGTGTCTGAATAGTGTTACAGGCGTCGTGCACTCAACAGTCCAAGAAATGAAAGAACTGAACTCAAAATAAATAATTACATATAACTTCAACAATGAACTGTAATAATAATGGAGAATACATTTTTGTTAATACTAACAATTGCCACACTACTTGAAAAAGTGCTAACTTAATTCACTTTCCAAAATTTGAAAAAATAACTGTATCATGGAAATAAAAATGTATTATTATTTTTTTTTTTCATCTCACACTTAGAAGAAAGTGGTTCATATTCATACATCGGCATAGTTTTGCAAGATGTAGAACATTTAAATTTATCAGAGTAATAAGACTACAATGGAGTAAAATTTAAAAACTCTCCAACTATTGTTGTTGTGTTCAGAATGACAGACTTTTGCAGCTGAATGTAGGTTTCAGGTGGGAGGTTTAATAGGGCTAGACTGTGATGCAATATTTTGGGGATAAGCCCGGTGCTTGAGACAACAAGAGGGACCACATGCACCTCTTTCTGCTTCCACACCCGTTTGATGTCTTCAACCAGGGGCTGGTACTTAATACATTTCTCAATCCATGTTGCCTCCAAATTATGTGAATTTGGAACTGCAACATCATCAATAATGCATTATTATTATTTTTGAATGACATATATCTCCATTTTACTGAGTAAGAAGGTGGCATTGGCTAATTTAGCAAAATTACACCCTTTCTATCTTGGAATATTCAGGAAACTCCTTACTATTGATGTTGTGCACAATATGACAGCTTTCTGCATTAAATTTTGCATCCAAACAGGCAGTCTCAACTTTTTCAGGCAGCTCTTTTGGTATTACACCTGTAGCTGATATTATCAACGGCATAATTGCCACTCTCTCTTGCCTCAAGTCTTTTATCTCCTCTGCCAAAGGCAGATATTTTAGCAGTTTCTTGTCACTATATTGCTTCTTATTGTGTGTGTTAGGTATACCTATGTCTATTAAAAATGTGGTTTGGATTTGTTTGTCAATTAATATGATATCTGGCCTATTGTTGGCTATTGTTTTGTCTGTGAGTATTGATCTATCCCAATAAAACTTGAGAGTATTGTGATTAGACATAAAATTATTATTATTATTATTATTATTACTATAATTATTATCATTATTATTTAGGACTATGTAGCCGATATCACAACCTAATTGGCTGGTAGTGAGTAATTCATACGGGTCATTGACCAAGTATGAATTTACTATATTTCAAAGAAAGTTTTGTTCTCTAAAACTGATGTGCTCCAATGTTCAAAATTTTACCATTTTTACTTTTACTATTACAATAAATTCTTACTACTTTTTTTCCTTTAAATATTTATGAGTTTACTTTTTTCCTTTAAATATTTATAAGTTTACTTTTTCTTACCACTTTATCCATTTGCAATTTACCCCACTTATTCTTGCGGTCTTTTTTTTGTGCATAGGAACTTTTGTGCTATCGAGCATTTGTCCAGTACAATTGACTTTTGAAGAGCAATGTAGATGTTAGGTGGCAGACAAGATCAGAAATATACTTGTGAAGAGACTTCGAAATTACAGCAGTTGAAGAAATCACTATGGGCACTGTGAAAACTTGTTTTTGATGTCACATTTGTCTGATTTCTTCTGACAAAGGCTGATACTTAACAATTTTCTCTGAAATTTTCTTCTGTGAATTGTTAGTATTTGGAACAGCTATGTCAATCAGGAATGTTCTCTTCAATGCCTTGTCAATGAGTGTAATATCTGGTCTAATGTGCTTTATTGTCCTGTCTGTTATTATATCTCAATTCCAGTTTATCTTTATTTTGTCATTTTCCATATGCATTTGGTTTGTACTTATAATAAGGTTCACTTGATTCGGTTAATTTTTATTTTTTGATTATTTCTTGATGAACTATTTTACATAATGTATTGTCATGTCTCTGTACATAATCTGATGCAGCTAATGATGAACAACCACTGGTGATAATTATGATCAATTGTTTCTTGTGCCTTATTACAAAGCCTGCATGAATCTGTAGCTACTGTAGAGTCCTTAAGTATATACTTCCTATAATTACGTGTATTTATGATCTGATACTGGATTGCTATCATGAATCCCTCAGTCTCCACAAAGAGATTGCTATGCGTTAAACAAGAGTTGGATGCCACACTATCCATTTCAGGCTGAGATGTGTAATTTATAATGTTTACCGAAGTGTTTTCTGCTTCAAGCGATTTTCTTATTATCAAATGTCTGGACATTTAACTGTGGATCAAACGTGCTGTTATTGAGTTTCAATGGTGTACCTGAAGTTTGTAGTTTTAATAAAGCATTGTACAAAGGTACTACCTCAGCTTTCCGTTGAAAATACTTGCGCATGACATTTATCTGCTTGTAGCACATATTCTTTTATTATTATTATTATTATTATTATTATTATTATTATTATTATTATTATTGTTGTTGTTGTTGTTGTTGTTGTTGTTGTTGTTGTTATTCATACTTTCTGACAGCCTAACCACAAAGTATTTTACCTCGCCAAAAATGATGCTCAGCACATGATTCAACGGTACCAGTATATGTACAAAGTACCACAGATTAATTATTCTAAATGGTTTGAATTTCAAAACTACCTACTATAGCCTCAATAATTAGAAAAATTAAGAAGATGTGACAGTACTGGTTTGTCAGTTTCTGGTTCTATTCTGTTATTTGAATACTCAATTGAAAGCAAAAACCACAAAAACCGTAAAAATAGTGAGCTGGATTGGAAATAATTAGGAACTAGGGCTGTTTTGCACAACCCTAATTCCCAGATTTTGTTGTACAACATTGACATGAATCAATTAATAATGAATTCGCAAAATCACCTTATTGTTCTGAATATCCAATGGCTTGTTCTGCATGTAACTATTCATTTTATGTTGAAACTTGCTTTGCAGAACTGACCTTCTTGAGTTGCGGCGGGTGCGTTTCAAACTATGTGATTCTTCTTCGAACCACATACTCCGAAACGCATCCGCCGCGACTCAAAAAATACAGTTCTGCAAGCAAGTTTCCACTTATATGAATAATTTGCATTGCGTTTCCACATAAAGTTATGTTGTCATGTTGACAGTATTTTGGCAAATTAAATGTTTATATAGCTCAGTATTTTATCAATATTTGCAATAAGAATGTTTGAAATACATTTAACAAGAATATATTCCCATCAATTGGCAAATTAATATTTTTAAAAACAAGAAACAGACAGCCTCACAGCATAAAAATGATGAATAATACAGCCTTGGTCCAAATGAACGAATTTCCAAGACCGATAAGTACAATTTATTCTGCTTCTTTTCATATAAAAATTCATCGGAAACAATGTGATTACAAACAATGAAACAGTGTCATAATTGAACATGAGTCAGTCATTCAATAATTAAGAGGCATATTGGTGTAGGGGAGAACCGGTTCAACGGATACGTTCTGTTCAGTCAACAGATTAACAGTGAAACAGACTATGTTCTGTTTATATACTTTAAATTAATTTTAACGATGTCTGGTTTACTTGAAAATCCCGCATTGATTAAACAATGCTGGAAGGTTCGTTTTTTGATTGTTGAAGGTGGAGAACTAATTAATTATACTCTAAAATTACTAATGTGTACGGTATGAATTGTGTAAATGTTCAAAAATGTAAGTGTATGAATTGTGAAAATGTTTACAAGTGATTAGGACGCTTCAAAAGATATTGAGAATCAAGGTCAGGAAAAAATCATAACTAAAGCATGATCACGAAAAGCCATGTAGACAGTATTTTGAGATATTGAAGGTTGGGTATTTTGAAATTATCTCGAAGAACAGTTTACAATGAACACTCAGATATGCTTCAGTGCATTGCGAAGCAAGCCATGAGAGAGAAACGTGTGGATCTCAAAAAATAATGAGAGGTGACATTCTCCAGCAAGACAACGTATGTCCTCACGTTACGAAATTGACCCATGAAACCATTGGTAAAATGAAGGATATAGTTTGTTATTTTGTAAGATTTCGAACAACAGTATAAAATGAATACCAATTAGTACTCAAATAGCTTCAGTGCATTGTGGATCAAGCTATGAGAGAGAAACATTGTGGATCTCGAAATAATGAGAGGTGTGATTTTTCAGCAAGACAACGTATGTCCTCACGTTGATAAATTAACCTGTGAACCCATTGATAAAATGAATGAATGAATGAATGAATTTATTTCGCCTAAAAATAGGCTTGGAGGTACCGCCTCTTTCCTCTTATAGCCCCAATTAAGGAACCTCTGATTTACATTTGCTCGGTTCACTGGAAGAAGGCATTACATGGGAGGAAATTTCACGACGAGAATGTCAAGAAATTAGTGGGAAATTGTTTCTGACACTCCAAAACAAAGGCAAAGAGTTCTCTGTAGTCGTTATAAAAAATCTAGTAGCCCGTTCGAACAAGTGAATATAATGAAACTAGCTAATTTCTTATTTTGTAATTTTTAATTTAGAAAATAAAATTTGATTTGATTTGATTTGAAAGGCTGAATAAATACTGATATTTTAAACTTTCTTTGTAGTGGCGAAGGTGATATTGTGGAAGATAACCATGATGAATAATAAGACTTTTTCCTTGCTTTTCGATAAACAATAACGTGATTGAACACAATTTAAATAAAAAAGTAGACTGAATTTTCTCTCCGATGTGAATAGTGTTTGTTCCTCGTTCCATCGTGATACCGAAAATAATTTCATTTTTTCTCTCTAAAAGAAGTTTTTATTTTGAACTTGGAGAAAGAACATAATAGCTATGCAACAGAGAGGAATAAATGGCTTGTGCTTTTCACGCCAGAAAATAATTGTTTCATTTAGCTTGCGCACGATTCCCTGTATTATTTTATCCGACGAGTCATTCTATTCGAAATAATCCCTTTCATTATGCAGGCCCGTGTTGGCAATGGCCCGCCAGGCTTTTGCCATGGCAGAATCTGGCATTTTCTCTTCCAACAGCAAACCAACGCTTTTTTGGACTCAGGCGCCAAGTAATTATAATAAAAATAATTGTTCCAATTCTAATTAATGCGTTAGAAAAGTGTAAACGTATACTGCATTGCTTTCAGAAGCGGAATAGCTAAATAATTTGATCTTCTAGCGTCGCGTCAAATTTCTGAGGAGACTTCACTTGATTTTTTTATAACTGTAATTCATTTACAGTATACATGTTTTATTTATTCATGTAGCACTAATAACTACAAAATTGGTAGTAGAAACTAGACACTACCTCCTCTTCTTTTTCTTCTTCACCTCCTCCTACTCCTCCTCCACCACCCCTCCTACAAGGTCCTCTTCATCATCTTCCTCCTCCTTCTACTTCTCATCCTCCTCCTCATAATCATCATAATCCTTCCCCTCCTGGAGTGGACTAAATGAATCAATCACATTTTGCAATAGGGGTTTCACTGGTATTCACTCACTAAAAAATATTAATGATTTTCTACCTTTTCATATCAAAGTGATGCTAGTGGAGATACTGATTTTTCCATATTTCAACTACTGTGACGTTGTCAATGACATGACCGTGGTCTTGTCTGATAGACTGCAAGGGCACAAAAAATTATTGTATTCGCTTCATTTTTAGCCTAAGAAGGGAGGACCATGTCACTCCTTATTTTCAACGACTTGGTTTGAATAAGCTCAAATGTATGAGAGAATATCACACTTTAATGCTCTTGTTTGATGTGATAAAAACTAAAAGACCCGACAACCTAGCTAATAAGTTTGCATACCGTACATTGGTAATAGAAGTGGTAGGGAAACAAGTCATGGATCTCGACTACTGGTCGATCCTAATCACCGTACCTCCATGTATAATTGTGCATACTGAATTACTATAATTGCGGATACTGATATAACGTGGATACTAGAATTTTTTACCCCCTGTAATTAAAGATATTGAAAGACGCGCCCTGCTTGGCGTGGCAGTATTAAACTGGCTGGGAGCAGGTGGCGCGGGACTTAAATAATGAAATTTATTCTGCTTTTACAATAATTTATTGAACAAAAAGCAATGTGTTCTTAATAAACACAAATATTTACAAAATAAGTTGAATATGTAAAATGTTGAACAAGGTAATTTACTGGATGAAAATGCTATATTATTATTACTGTAATTTACTGGATGAAAATGCTACTTCTTACAAGACTTAGAATGCGTGTGTGTGTGAGTGTGTAAATGAGTAATTTATTATACGAATACAATAAGAAAAATGTTTGATTTTTCTTCTTCTCTTACAGAATATTACTTAATATTTATAGATATAAATTATTGTATTTTATGGATATTATTCATATTGTCAAAATTTAATATTATGTTTATTTGAAGGGTTGAGTGTAAGAGAGGACCAGGAGTCCTAACTTCGCCTTTAGTAGATCAATCAATCCTCCACCTCCTCCCCCTCCATCTTCTTCTTCTTCTCCTTTTTCCTATACTCTCCCTTCTCTTTTTTCTCCTTTTAATTCTTTCTTCTTCTCTTACTCATCATCCTCATTTGGCTCCCCTTCTTCTTCCACTCCTCCTTTAATTCCTTCTTCTTCAGCTTTAGAGTATCATCGACAGATAACAAGTAGCTGTTTTTTTATGGGATGTGTAGCAGTGTAGCCAGCCTTTTTAGTGAACTACAAGAACCACATTTGAATCATTTCTCATAGATATTTTACATTTCTCATAGATTTTTTTCATTTCATTTCATATTGAGTGTTCATCTTCATTTCTCACGAACCTCCAAAAATTTGGCGATATCATACACAACAAAAAAATATATACATTAAAAAAGATTACAAAATATCAAAATGAATTAATGTGGAAGTAAATGAAATATAAAATGAATGTTGAAGCTCTAGACGCGTGCTTAGCAGGAAGTGTTACAAAATGTTTCACAAAATTAACATTTTTTCCATGTAATTGAATGCTTTTTCGACTTATGATGAAGCAGCTTCGGCTTCGTTATAAGTAGTTTGTCTCAGTCTCAGCTGCCACAGAAAAGTGCTGGAGTTTGGATGGAGTACCGCTGGCCTTTTTTTGTAGCACGAACTTCATTATATACAAATGGGCGCATTATTATTTCTAATGGAATTTTAACTAATTGTAGAGTATTAGGAAGAGTGTCGGTGTCAGATTAATAAAATTATTGCTGTGACGCGCTAATCCTGGACCCCGGATTGAGAACGCTAACGAAACGTAAGCTACATTTGTCTATTCAGGATTTAACATTATTTGCTGAGATTGTGTCTGCACATTCACTGTGATAGTGTTTTATATTCCACGTTCGCTCGCTCGATCCAGTCTATTGCTATGGCGACTTTAGGGCGTGCAGGTTGTGCTGGAGCCCCTACAAAAAGCCCCCCCCCCCCACACTACTAACCACCCAACAGCAGCTCAATTGAATTCTAAACCCGACCGGACTCAGCACAGCACTTGAATGAAATTCGCGACACGCAGTACATACATAGTGCAGACAATCTCAAGCTTTGTTAGCAATTTGAAAGCTTGGTGGGACGAGTTTTTCAGATTTTTATTCTGTTATTGAAGCCATTTTTTATTGTCGTCATAATATAAATATTATTATATTAATATTGATTATAACACATATTATAAAACACATAAATTTATATCGTGATGATTCTGAATAAAAAAAAATTGGGAAAATTAAACCGGCAATAGTACAGTGTAGTTGGACTGACAATAAAATTACAAAATCTTTAAATGCTCTCTAGTTGAGTAAAATGCCCTGTCCAGGAGAATTTTTTTACTGCTTTCTTAAATTTGGTTTTCGTTTGGACTTTTTAATATGATCAGATAGCTTATGAAACTCAACAGTGCTCCTGTCTAAACTTGGCTGTTCTGTGGATTGAGTAATATAGTAAGTTGTTTTGATGGGACAGTTAAAATGTTATATTTTTTAATTGTAAATAGAAGCATACAAATATACCCCAAAAAGCAGCTTCCTTGATAAAATTAGAAGATATGTTCTTTTTATGAAGCCCACATAGGTCTGAGACCTGTGCGTGAGTAATGAGTTGGATGATAGTGATTGATGAGTTGGACCTACAGTTTTAGTAAGTTCCGAACTACCAGGAAGTGATTTTTCAGTAAAGAACAGAGTCTCTTTGCTGGCCAATCCAATTGGTCACCCTCACAAAGATGGCCCAGGAATTCGTAGCTTATCTTTTATTCGACTGAACAGGTACCTGCTACATGGCTTTCACACGGCTAATGGCTTTCACTTACCCAATATAATTCAACGTTCAATTCATTTTTTTACAAATAATAACATCATTATTCAGATTTCAATAGCTTTATTCATTTTAAAATTCAAATTGAAATGTTTTTATTCAATTCCAAAGATTTAAATGTTGTGACACGTTTCAAAAAATGAGGTATTTTTTATTTTTAATTTTTAAGGTTTCAGACAGATCGATTTTTTGAGCACTGCTTAATAAATTGTCTTAAAAAAGTAAAAGTAAAAACGGTAAACATTTCTCAATTACTGTACTCTTATTCAATTCAATTGCTCCTGGCCTCACTAGACACATTTTCAACAGTACTGAACAATGGAGTTCTAAAATAAACTAATAATCTGAAATTGAATTAGGTAACCTTTGGTTTCAGGTTGTGCTTTCAGAAACCAAACAATAGAGGATGGCAAGATAACTGCTGGCAATTTTATGAACGAGCTGGGTGTCAGTAAAATGGTGTTATTTCAGTAAATAATGTGTTTTTTCAACTGGTTAATCATTCAAGTTTTCATCTATCACATATTATCAACAAAGGGTTTCTAGAGTATATCATTCTCGACCCTATTTTGAAGAGTTATACGGTACCACACAGATGTCGCTAAATGTATATTAATGCTGCTTGTATGATTGATAAACCAGAAAATTAATTTTATCACAATTTAAGGTGATAGTGGATGAAATTTCAAAATTCAAATTTTTATTTATTTAGACAAAGATACAACATGCTAAATCAATATTATAAAGTTGATTAGTTTTAAATACAACATGGTAAATTAAAATAAGTTAAGTTACTTATTAATACTTTGTCAAAACAAAAATACTACTTACTAAATTATTGAAAAATTTGTTTGAAAAATAGGAGTCTTTTGAAAAAAAGTGTTGAAATGCTCACACTCACACATCATTCATACTTTTTAGTGCAGAATTTTAAATGAAATTCCTTCATTAGAAGTTGGACGCGTTAAGATGAAATCTATTTATATTATACTAATTTCTTCAATAATTAAGCCTCAAATTAATGATTACTTCATTTACTTAATTTAGAATTTATATCCTTTAGAATCTGAATAATTGCAAAATATATGTTTATACAATGTAAGTTATGTGAAGTCCACATTCCTCTGTCTCCTTTAAGGGTTGAGAGGTAGAATGGACCAAGAGTCCTAACTATGCCCTTAATAAAGGCATCAATCACTCAGACTTTCCTTTTGTTTGCAATTTTCTCATGATTGTAAATTCGGTTATCCTCTTGGTTCAAAACTCTGCACTTGGTCTTCTGCTTAGAATCAATAATTATCCACTTAGTAATATCCAGAAATCATAAGTAGTCCAACTTTACTTGGAATTATTCAGAAATAATCAGAATTGCTCATATCAGGTTGTATACCATGTAATCGGATTGTCATATTGTCAAAGAAACAAATGTTTATTAATACACTAGTCTCGTACAACACTTGAAATTATACGAACAGCCCGTAATACGTAAGACTTTGTTATTATTTCTGCAGCAGCTGTCTAAAGATTGTAGAGTGCAGACTGATAAGAGAAGAGAGACACGGTTCAAGGAGAGAAAATCTCATCGGTTTCCTCTACAAGTTTCCACGTTTAAACTTATTGAATTACGTTCTAAATGCTTCTTTGTTCGATCCACTGCAAAAGTGTTGTAGCGAAATAATTCGTTTAAATGTGAGTTTAATGGAGAGATAATTATATAATATTCCATGTTTAGGCTCAAACATAGATTGAATTATACGAATAAATTTATTATATTGTTACATAACTTTTGGAGAGTAAAATAGCTTTTTACAGAATAGAATAATTTTGTATTAGTGATTGATATTGGTGGTTCATATCATGAATAATTTTAGGTTATGTCAAGAAAAAGTTTTGTCACCTAAACAGAGTGCCGCCATCATTAAAAAATATTTATACATTTTATACCAAATAGCATGCTGGTATCCATTCCGTCATTAAATTAATATAGATAATACGAATGGCATCATGGATATATTAATGATCTATTTATTTATTTATAAGTTGATAATATCCACTGGGTCTGACGAGACCCGTAGTGGTACAAAACAAATTAAATAATGTAATACTACTCGACAGAATATGTACATGTATGAGTAACTATATAATTGATATGATATCAAATAGAGAATGAAGAGAGAAAGGAAAAATAATCTAGAGAAAAAGAACCATGCAATTAATAATTGAGGTATAGATAATTCTTTATGTTTTTCACTATATGCTCGCAATGATGGGATGCAAAGTAGAATGATATAAAAGTACTTCACATACTGATACAATATATTATGATTACAGTACGACGTTTGTGCAACCGGAAGTCAGTATACTTTCATCTAAGTTTTAACTTACTTGTCTATGTTTTTTCTCAATCTATGCTGAGTTGACGAAATTCTAAAAATAGAGATGAGAATAGGCACAGCATGTCTAAATAAAAATATTAAAAAGGTGGACAATGGTGGATGATGCCAAATGGAGTAGTTTACAGATAACTTTTTTTCTGAGGATGAAGCCCACATAGGTCTGAGACCTGTGCGTGGGTAATGCGTTGGATGATGGTGATTGATAAGTTGGACCTACAGTTTTAGGTGGGTTCCGAACCAGCGGGAAGTGATTTACAGCAGAAAACGTGTCTTTTTTGCTAGCCAATCTAATTGGTCACCGTTACAAACAGGACCTACAGAACCTACAAACTTGAACCTATTTTAGACACTATGCCAAAGAAAATTATATATTTTGCCAGTGGCGCACCCAACCCAAGGGGGGGGGGTGCTCAAGCATCCCCCCTGACCCCCCTGAAACCAATTTCTATACAAAGATTCAATAGAATACTTAAAAAAAACTCGGAGTATTAAAGAAAATAGAAAGCCAATTTCTATACAAAGATTCAAATAAAATACTTGAAAAACTCGAGTATTGAAGAAAATAGAAATTCCTGGATTTCTTGTTCCATGACAAACTGCGTTGTTAATATCAATTTTTTTGTGAATTTAACGACTTGCAGTCAATTTTAATAAATTAAGAATAAGTAATATTTTACTCACTCTCTAGGCCGAACGTTTTCGAGTAATGGAAACTCATCTTCAAGGCATCATCGCCGATGCCTTAAATATGAGTTTCCATAACTCGAAAACGTTCGGCCTGGAGAGTGAGTAAAATATTACTTATTCTTGATGAAAAATTGATTGCAAGTCGTTGAATTCACCAAAAAATTCTCCAATCTGAAATATTAATTTGTACTTTGTTAGGAAAGGGTAACATACTCTCTCTTCGTCTGGAGGAAAAACACACTGACAACTTTAATAGTTATCTCTTCCCCCCCCCCCCCCCATCCACTAGTCATTTCTGGTTGTGCCACTGTCTTTTGCTGATCACTTTCTAAGGACGCCAGAAACCAGTTTATCAAGGAAACTGGGATATGAAGCAGCAAGTAAAGAGAGGAAGGTAGGGATTAGGCATTTGAAGAGGAATTGAACGAGCTGGAAATAACCCTGGAGGATTTAAAAACAAAGCTAAAAATCTAAAGAAACTTAAGGAAATAAAAACAAGATTCAAACCAAAAATAGACAACCGACAGACTGTACAAAGAGTATTTACAGATCAAGAACGACAGAGAAGATCAAGACTAATAAAAAGTAATGAACAATGTGGAAAGAGAACTCATCATGGAGGACCAGCAAATAATTGACTTAAGTGGTCCAATGAGGCCGTAAAAGAAAAATAAATAGATATAAATATATGCATTTATATTCCTTGATTGCTTGTTCAACGACGAATTGCGTTGTTAATATTAATGTTTCAAGAGAATTCAACGACTTGCAGTCACATTTTCATTAAGAATAAGTAGAATTGTAGAATTTACTTACTCTGTAGGCAAACATTTTCGAATCTTGGAGATCCATTTTTCGCCTCTAAAAATGGATCTCCAAGATTCAAAAACGTTTGGGCTACAGAGTGAGTAAATTCTACTTATTCTTAATAAAGATTTGACTTTAAGTCGTTGAATTCACTTAAAAAGTTCATGCATTTATAAATGAGGCAGAGCATTCCGTGTCAATTACGAGAAGGCTATGAATAAGTATAATTAATTATAATTGTAAATTATAATATTATTGTGAGGCAGAGCATCCCCTGAGAAACTAGATATGTTGAGGTTGATCGGAAGAGGCTCTCGCTTATAATGAAGAATAATAAATTAAATTGGATTGAGTTCTCAATCGGAATCAGTACAATTTTAGATAAGATGCCAAGTGACTGTTTTCAAGCCCAACATTTGAAAAAACGTGTCATATCGTTTCTGAGAAATATTTCAACGAAAGACGAAATATTTTATTGCCTCTAGCCTCTAGCATAATAAATTGGCGATAGGCGAGCGGGTAGAGTGGGTTATTTGCTTCACACAAATGTCGCTCACACCCATCCACGCTCACGCCATACCACGCCTCGCCTCACTACTCGCAATCTCTGCTTTCTGCTATACAGATTTCCGCTCTCAGCTAACGAGAGGCATTATGTTCCAGAATCAATGTCAAGTGCTAGCAGCTAGCAAGCCCAGGCTGGCACACTTCTTTCTCATTCATCATTCAACTTTGCGGTCCTAATTTTTTAGCTGCTATCAAACTGACAAATTCCCATTGTTCGCCTTCCAGCTCAAATGCAAGAACAGCTTCGATCGATCAATTTTCATTTTTGTACATTCAGTATCCACAATATTAAATCGAGTACATGAAATTTACATAACCTTACCCATATAGGAGAGCCATAACTATTGAACCCGGTTTCTATAACTATAGCCCTAAGGCTTGTTTCACACATGACAGTCGGGTGACCGGTGTCGTTTATCCGGCATAATTACATTGTATATCATATGGTTTGAAAAATCGGGTGAATGTGAAGCGCTCCATATGATGCAATGTCCCAACAGCTGGGTAAACAACCCCGGTTACCTGACTGCCGGGCATGTGTGAAACAAGCTTTAGGGTCGCTATTGAATCAATGATTTCCTGAACGAGTGAGAAACCGGGCATACGTAGTCATAGATTATCACAAAAAAAAAAATTCTCACACATTCTGCTGGAGAAGCCACCGTTTTCCTCAGTATCTTCAATTTGTTACTTCAGTTGAATAATTTTTTACTCTCATCAGGATCTGGAAGTCTAGTCTGAGGCGCTCAGATCAGTTCATTTCAATTTCTTCATTTGCACTTACATACATTATATATGTAATAAATATTATGTATTTTCACTACACTATTTAGGCATTATAAGTTTGTCAAAAACATAATTATAATTTTACAGAAAAATCTACTGTTAAAATTGGTAGTAATTTTAATTTCATCATGAAAAAACACTATCACTTGAAATCTTATTATTTCTAAAAAATGGGGAAAATTATAATATTGGGTACAGATTTATTAGAATGGATACTCTCCAGTTAAGTGAAATTCTCTGTTCAGGAGAACATTTTTTACTGTCTTGTTAGAGTTTTGGTTTTGTCAAAGTCAAGTGTTGGCTAGATCAAAACACATTTACTGTAAACATTAAAAAAACTAAGGTATCTTCCAATATTCTTTAAACGAGAAAGTGATCCTGGCTCAAGACGGTTGGCTCTGCACACCTGTGGTGACCTGCGGTCGGTGACATGTGACTGTGACGTGATTGAGTGTGTCGAACAGTACAAGTATTTGGGAGTCAAATTTGACAATAAATTAAGTTGGGCTCCACACTTCCAACTAGTCAAAGACTCCGAAACCTTATGTATGCCTTTTCCCTGATTGGTCGGGTGCTGACCGTGGGTCAGTGCAGAACCGTCTACTTTTCCTACGTGCAGTAACTGCTTCAGTATGGTGTTTTGGCGTAGGGTGGTGTCTCGGCACGGTCGTGAGCGACAGCCAGAGGCCGGAGCACAGAGAACACTGATAAAAGTTATTCTAAATAAACCAGTAAGATGCCCAACAGAACAGCTTTTTTCGGACTTTCGCGTTTTTAATATCCGATATCTATATAGAAAAACTATTAATTTTCATAATAACTTACAAAACATCCCTTTTTACCTAATTACAGCACAACTATCCGACAAGACATTGGCTTTAATATTCCCAGGTCAAACTTCAGTTCAGTGAGAAATAATCCATTTTATATATAGCACACATATTGTATCGCAACCTTCCGCAGACAGTAATTGAAGCAGGGCAATGCAGTGTCACTGTGTACAAGAGAAGGGTGTGCAAATGGCTGCTCGCCATCGGCAGACAAGCAGCGGAGGAGTTGATTCAGTCGCCTAAATCAATCATAACTGATATCACCTCCCACTAAAAATATAATATGTTTCTTTTTTTAAATATTAGTCTGAGATCATGTCAAACAGTCAAACACGTATAACCTATTAAGTATATTTAATATGAAGATAGAAAATTTCGATTAGTTTTATAAATATTTCTATAGTTGGTAGTCATAAGAAATTCTGAGTAATATATTATTAAAATAATATCTCAAGATTGTATCCTACTTTTCAACTGAAAGTATGTGAATTGTACAAGAGAAAACAGAAGACATATATCCAGATACAGAGCTCTTTCCCCGCACACAGATTGATAGTCTAAGCAGGGAAATATATTTCCTTGATTGTATGTATTATGGTTTATTTTTATTGTATTTATTGTGGAAATGAAATAAATTTAATTAAATTGAATTGATGAATATAGTTCAAAATTTCTTATTTTCATTTGGCAAAGAAATAAGTTTAATCTTAGACAGATAATAATCACGGTTTATTACAATAATAATTTTTATTATATTACAATTAGAGTTATTTTATACATAACATTTTTATTGGTAACAAATCTTCTCCACATGTTCATTTTTTTTTCTTGTGAAACATTAGAGTCAACCGTGATACCACATACTTCATATATATTAGTATTTCACTTATTAGCTTATATATTTAGGATATATTATTATTCCTTTAATATTTCTCTGCTTCTTTCCATGATCATGACTTACATTCTTCTATTATATTTACTATGCATTTTCTCTTCACTTTTCCTGTATTAAAAAAAAAAAAATCAATAATTAAAAACTTAAAACTGATCATAACTTTCCCTTCTCAATCATAATTATAACTTTAATATTTTTTCATACTAATAGCTTTCATTTCTTTTCATTATTCATATGTATAAAATTTATACATATGAATAGTTCTACTGCAGTTCACGGAAAATGGATATCGGCAACAATAATTTCATTTCTTCTCTTCTCTTTTCTGTTTACTCTTTCTATTCTCAATCTTTTTCTTCATTTCCTCACTTTTATTAAGAAAAATTCTTAAAGTTACAATTTGTAACTTGCTTTTTCTCTTTTTCACACGCGAGCCACTCGAAGCGATTAATAAGTTTGCTATTTATATTGACTCGTTGCTGGCGCCCAAGCTTTTCAGCTTTTGCTAGCAACGCCTGTAATAAATATATTCTCCTGTTTATATATTTTTTTAAGTTTATTTCAACTTTGCTATTGTTTTTTTTTTCATTCACTTGCTTTGTTGTTGTTTTAATATTTCTTTTTTTTTAGAGGTTTTAATTTTTTGTTTGTATTATTTGTCGATGGCAATAAAATGAATTTGAATTTGGTAAAGTGAATTTCAACTTAGATTGAAATTTGCGGTGTTATTGCCGCGAATGGTGTCAGATCCCAAGCAGTAGGGCCTTGCTTGCGTCCACTTTTCTCACATTCGCGGTATATGTTATGCTTCCTTCATGCTGAAATCATTACTTTTATGCCTGCCGCGATGATGCAAACAAACGAGCTTGGGGGAGTCGAAACTAAAATCTAAGACCACTCGCTCCAGCTCTCCTTGTTCACTATCCAGTAGCATTCAATACTTATTTAAATTGTAAATTTGTATGACCAATGGCCAGACTTAGAAGAACAGCTGTTGTTTCCATTGCAGTCCATATTAACAAAGTTTCAAATACGGACCCAAATCTTTTGTATCCGGAATTTCAGATATTCAAAAAAGTATTTAGAAGTTTACGAACAAAGAAAATATAGAATCTCGGGCAATTTATCCATCCAAAATGGAGTCTGACGCGAACCGTAGCTCTGCATAGTTTTCTTTCTTTCGCGAAAAAAGTTTGCTATAGAAAGTTTATTTGGCAAAGTTCACGTCTCAGAATCTATTCACTCGATTTTCGATCTCACAAATTCAACAATTGGCGTCTGTTCGACTCATTTCACCTCACAAAGTAGGCTAATGCAAGCAGCCAAGCGACAACCACCAATCGGCTTCGCCACATAGCCTTCTAATCATTATTATGAATGGATATATCTGATTTGCTCCCTCAACTTCCGCATCAAAGTTTCAGTTCAGTTACTCATTGAAGTTCTTCTGAAAGATTAAAGTTATCTAGTTGGCAAATCGACAAATATCCATCGAATGAATCATTGGTTGAGTTCATGGGAGCCTTACCGTTCACTTTTTTGAACGTCTATGAATTTGAATAAATCAATCAGATTCCGGTAAAATTCCATAAACCGGTAAGGCTCCCGTGACTCAACCATTGCTTCCCAATCATGCATTATAGGCTATGAAACCCCGATTTTTTAACCGTTCTCCAGAAATCTCTTTATTCTTCTCAACTTTATTGATGTAGGCCTATTAACATTTTCAATCTAAGGAATCTATTCTCTCGAATTGAGGCTATTATATAGGAAAATCAATAGTTTGAGAAATGAATGTCTTAGTGATAAGATTTTTTCTCAGCTGATTTTTCTATACAAACGTGAAAAATTGTATTCTATGTGATGTTCAAAAAACGTTCACCCTCTGTAATGTTTCACTGATTTCAACTACATTCACAATATATTATTATAGTTAGTTAATTATCATTAATAATTTGAACATGTGATTGAATTGACTTGATATACATTTTCGGCTCTAAAACCTCAAACAGAATTCAAAATTACATTCACTTTATTTGAATTATTAGACAGTTTTAATGCTTCGTTTTTAAAGAGGACATTCAAATTAATATTCTTGTTTTGGAAAGAATCAGGAATTGTACTTCAAAGTGAAATTTCTAGTTGAACTTGGTCATAACCTAAATCTTGAATTTTTATAGGCTTGCGAGCCACTAAAGCTTCGGCTTCTGCTGGCGGCGCCTAAAATATATTATTTTCTTTTTTCGTTTCCTCTATATGAATAAATTTCCAATGTACTATTTTTATAACAAAATATTTTTCCAAGTTTAATTTTTATGTCAAATTTCGTTTTGTAATTCCGGAGATTAAAAGAAGGAAAAATTATTAATTTCTTAATTATTCTCTCCATCATAAAGTTCATATTAAACACGGACGATACCCAAGGAAAATGGCTGCCACAAGCTGCCAACATCTACCCTCCCAGAATGAAAAGGCCTAGATATTTTTCCTAATCTTTACGCTTCTTTTACGATCTACCTTACTTTTTTCTCGAAGTCTCTCCTCATATTTTGAAGTTCAAATGTCTACCTCATAGTAGTATAACCTAACCTGACTGAACTTCCTCTTCAGCTCACTTGATTGATAACAATACTTTGTAATGCAAAAACGTTGCATATCTCATCAAAATGCTCACCTACATTGCTCAGTCAAGTGTGACTGACATTACGAGATTGCAACATTCCGATGCCTGTCCGTATTCAGAAAAGGTATGTCAAGTATTGCATGGAATGCTTGATGCATGTCCCGACAGAAGACACAACCACTGTGTTACATGATTTAGCAGGTAGAGTAGAAATGTCGTATAGCGGAGGTGAACTATTTTCATATTGCACAAACACCCATAACTAGTGAATAGTTTGGGTTAGGGCGAAATGAACGGCCTCGGCCTCGTTAGGCTATGCCTTATAAACACAATATTTCCAAGAGAAAATATGTTACATTTACCCACAGTTAAAATCAATCGATAAATTTCATCTATTTCTTTTAATATTGACTCTTAATTGGTTACTTGAGGTGTAGAAAAACGCCCACAACGTCAAAAGTGGGAATATATTTGTCAGGGATTGAATCCCCTTTTTGATTCTTCCAATCTCTAATTATTTATTGATTCTACATTTAAAGCTTCTCCCTGTTTGGCCTACATCAACTAATGATATGCCTCCAGCATGGAGCGCGATTAATGAGAGGCTCACCTATAGTACTCGTCCAAGAAGTATGTAATTAAGCTAATATTTTAGTTTTAGTTTGATAGAGATTACCAATGATGTAACTGTCGAAAGAACAGTATCTCGAATGTTGATTAGTTGTTGGGATAACATTATTGTATTTTTCGTTAATGATAGCTACCACAATATCACCATTACCAATACCAATAAGATGTCTAGAATCTAATTACTGATAATATTTTAAGAGCGATTAATGTGTTTGCTTCTACCTGAAAATGCATTTATTGTGAAAGGGTTCCTTGTTCTCTCATACACAATTCCTTTAAAAGAACTAGAATAGTTCTTCCCTTCTTGATGGAAATAACATACTCGAGTTCATGTGAGGGGGGGAGATGTGGAATGATGATAATATTAATGGAGACGTTTTCATCCATAGGGGAGAATTGGTTGGAATTAATTTGGAATGAAACCACTTTGAGGAATTGTAACATCTCGAAGAAAATTTCCTTTTCATTCCGAGACCCATTTGCAATTTCATCAGTTTCTGACGACCCACAACAATAATGAAATGCTCGGCATGTTATTAAATTTCTCATTTCTTTTCAACCCTCAAACGTATTGTAGGGATTAGAAAACTGACTCAGAAAGCTAGCCAGCTAACATCTCGTATTTTCAGCGACCGGCTCAACGTTGCGTTTTGAATAGACAGAGACGGGTGGCTAGCAGCCAGCAGAGATAAATATCCGGAGAAGAAAGCGTTTAGCTTCATTATGATTCTTTAGAAGCTCTAGATTCTCAAGAACGAACAATGCAATTTCGTTGATATACGCTTCTCTTGGAAAGCTGTAAAAGTGGACACAACGCAAAATATTGCCAGTTGGCGGTAAAATGAGAATGATGGCGAATGCCGGATAGAGTAAATGGGCTTGCTTGGCCTTCAGTTCAGCTTTCAGTATGCCTAGCTTCATTTAAAACATACACATTTCTCAGATGCTAGCATTCGTGGAATTCATCTTTCCTAGCGTGAATCGTGCTCATGAACGTGAACAATAGCCACCCTGAATAGCTTATTCTGCAACTATGTAAAGAAAATTGCTAGCAAATTGTGATGCCAGCACTAATGTGATTCGTGATAGGAAATTCAATTCCAGAGCATTACTGAGGCCTACTGTGTATTCTCACTATCTCACAAAAAAGACTGATTGGATGAATACTGTTGAAGAGTATTGGATATGGATCACACCGTATTATTGACTAGTAAGTCTAAATTTTTCAACGACACCAATATGCAAGTAATGGCAACTCGGTCTCTGCTTATCTTCTGAACATTTCTAACACACATATAACAAACTCAATAAATTAAATTTGAAGTGCTTTTTCGAAGGATGAAGCGCTCAGTTCTGAGACCTGTGCGTGGCTTAAAATGCCTCTATTCTAAACGACATTGGAAAAATATTAGGTATTATAAGGAGGATTTAACAAGCTCAACCTAACCTCGCCAGATCGTGAATTTCTTGTTATCGAATTCAGTAATGTAAAAGTTCTAACACAAGCAATCTTCAGAACATTCCAATTAACATTCAATTAGTATAGTACTAATACTAACACGCCCATAGCTGGTTTTGTGCTATAGGTTATGTAAGTACATTTTAAGAGTCCCTCCAGTCAAGAGACACATGAGAAACGTTCATAAATACGGTCCTGAAATTTAGGCAGTCCTAGTCTGATATTAATTTTATTAATGAACAACGTTGAAGGCGAATGATGAGTGGTGAACTATTTTAGCACTTACATCTCATGAGTTATGCAGTGCGATTGTGATGAGGTTAGTCTGGGAGCAGATCGGCGTGGGACGAGCCTTTGGTTAGCCAGCAGCCTTTTATAGTGTGAACTACTGTGAAGGATTGCTTTATCACCGGGATCAAGTCTATTTTGGAAGCCAAATCAAGCGCGAGAGAGAGAGAATGAATGAGGGTGAAGAGTGAGGGATCACGCCAAACCAGAGTGTAAATGCTATAAGGTCAGCCATTGTGATGGACATTCCGTAAAATGTTTTCCGGCACGTCACATCCACCATTCTGAGCTCTTAGCTGCAATGCCTCCGGCAAAACCACCCTCCTCCTGCAACAAACCCATCACCCAAACATTCCATACATCTAATATTCAAATCGGTGCATGAGAGCACGTCACTAGCCACTAACCTGCCACCACACTTCAAACTAGTATGGACAACTCCATCATTCGCACAGAAAATACATTAGTACAAACATTCTCTGAAGTTATTCGTTCAAAATGTAGCCTACCTCTCAATGTCATCAACTTTGCCGTATCGTATTGTTCAGTACTTACAATTGGATTTTGAAAAGTTAAAATATCTATAGATGGCAACAGTTGGGAGTTGGCAGTCGATCTCTTCTCCATCACGCATTCAAAAGCAGTCGGTCTGTTTTTTAATAGAAATAACCCAAAACATAAATAATAATCATTTAAAATATATTTTATATATATATATTATACACAGCATATCACAGCTCTTGAGGCTTGTGAATATCTGCATAACAAAATAAATAGATAGTATGTAGGTTAGCATTAACCTAAAATATGGATTTTCCGTTGAAAATGTATAAAGAAAACAGTAGTGGGCTGTGCCTGTTGTATCTTTACTTGATTGAGTTTTAAATAAATAAATTACAACAATGCAGAATAACTTAGTGTTGAATTCATTAGTAGAGTTTATTTTGACAAACGTGTCTGATGAAGGATTTTAACAATACAAAATAGCTATCACACGAATGATTAGGTGGTGAATTCACTTGTAAAGTTTAATTTGAATAATTATTCATGTTCAAATATCAAGTGAAAAAGTAACATAGAATTATATAACTTTATAAATAACCTTGTAACTGATAACATGAAATATGCAAGTCTGTGCATAACTATTGATATTGATTTGTATATTTCACATCAAACCACACAGCAGATCACAGCTTTTGTGGCTTGTAAAAAGCCCAACATTACAATCAATCAACTGCGTATTACTGCGTGTGGCGGGGTCTATATACAAGTCTATATACTTGTTCTTCATTACCAGAAAAGAAAAATTCATGAGTGATGTAAGAAATGATGCCTCATCCATCTAATGACTGAACTATTTCAATTTAAAATATTATTCAATCTTCATTGCAACACTGGTACAATGCATTCAGCTGAGGAAACGCGTTTGCCAAAAATTGCTCACAAAATAGTATGAACATGTTAATAGAATAGATTGTTGTTTTATAAAGTTGATAATTTAAACAACAAACTAGTTATGAATATACTTTTTCCAGTAATAATGAAACACATATATTATAAATGAGTTATAATAAGTATAGGTCTTCAATTGCCATGATAATATTCATGGGAATATTCTTGTCTTGAATATATGTTTTGTGTTATTCGCCTCATTACCCAGTCACAAGTCTCAAAGACTCATGTGGGCATCATCCGACTTTGAAAATACGAATAATGTCAATTAACTTTAGTCCGATGTTGTAGTTCCATATTACTTTTCACTTGATATTTAAAAAATATAATTATTGTTGAAAATACTGTACTTTACTGGTGAATGTAACAATCACTTATTCGCGTGATAGCTATTTCGCATTGTTGTAAAGCTTTCTCAGACACGGTTGGAGGCCGTTTAGTCTATATTATTGCTGTAATTTCTAACTTGAATTTTTTGGTGAAAAATTATGCTTAATCAGTTTGTTGATTTTTAAAAAATATGTTTTTGGAGGCAGAAGCCCACATAGGTCTGTAACGAGTTGGATGTTAGTGATTGATGAGTTGTACTTACAGTTTCAGGTAGCCTCCGAACCACCAGGAAGTGATTTTACACCAGAGAACACAGTCTTTATGCTGGCCAATCCAATCTGTCACCCTTACAGAGGGCCATGAGTTCATAGTTTAATTTTGTCTCACTGAACAGATAGCTGTTACGACTGATGGTTATGTCTTCCCCAATTCATTTAGGAATTCTAATAGTTCTTGAGGAAAAATGTTTTAAATGTTTATCTCTATGTTGGAAGCTTTGAAGCTTGGCAAACTTTATCTGTTCCTAAGTGCGCTATTGGGGTAGGTCTGGCCCACCCATACATTTTTGATAAATGAATAGGTACATTGTCAATGATTATTTGGTAGGTGGGGAATAGTTAGTTCTTTTGGCCGTATGTTTGAGTTTTTTCAGAGCGAGTGTTGTGTGCGTTTTCACAATCGTCGAACAAAGCAGTTTTCATCGGTGCAGATTTATTGGCATTTACGGGGAGTAGAAATTGAATTCGAAAAGGGGAAAATGTAGTTTTCAACGGTGGAGATATGGCATTGATAGAGTGCGAGGGGGTGGGAAGTGTGCGTGGGTGTCCCCCCCTAACCCCTCACAATCATTCGTCACCACTGAGCTGGTCATTCATTTATCGCCAAATCCACGAGCCACGTACACTGTACTACGAACGTCAATAACTGCTCTCTCCCTCACGATGCTCATTCTTTCACTTACCCCGTACACATTTCTGCTTAGTAAACAGTGCCCTTATCAAAGCATGCTGACGACCGACATGTACTCTTGTTTCCCCATAACCTCACACGTTCGCAGAGACAGTGTGTGAACTGTATACAGTGCGTGTATCAATTTGTAGGCTACAGTATTGCAAGCAGTGTTATGTAACGATCACTTGCTAGAAATTGGCCAGTAAAATCAGACGCTCCTGTGATAAGGCACAGACAACAAACGAGGTAGCTGATTACCGTAAAATTCCTGCAGTGTATCGTACGTGTTCGATGTGGATAATAATAAACAAAGAAAGCCCAAATTGAATGTAGCATAATTGCGAAAAGTGACATTGTCTTTCTGAAAAACACGAGTGTGTTCGTTTCAGTAGGTTATCCAATTGACTGGTGAAGTTAAATTGAGCGTAATATATTGATAATCGTAGATAAATATTTTTCTAAGACTTGTGCCCGTATTTGTGGAGCAGTGGCGAATACAGAAAAAAAATTTAGGGGTGTCTGGTAGCTACTGATGATATTTGAGAGGGGGGGGGGGGGTGCGGTGAGGTATACTGAATAAGAGTAGTATTGTGAAAGCTTTTGAATTTTTCATAATCAATCATACTCGAGCTATAACTATTCATATTATTGTGAAATAAAAAATAGCTTTACTAGTGCTTTGAACCGTATCGACAATAAAATTCATTTTTTTAAAAGTATATTGGAAAATTTTGATTGACTTATGGCTGAATCTGATGTGTTCAGCAATTTGTCAAAGAACATAGTATTATTCCGGTATTACAGTCATATAATTCAATTTTTAAGGATGAAAATCAATGTGAGAGCTTTAAATAGTTACACATTTTTCAATTATCTAATGTTTCATCTAGTTTTAATAGATAAACTTGTGTGAATTCCACACTGTAAAGAGAGATGTTTTTCTAAAGTTTTTATCTGACGATTAGTTTTCCTCTTATAGAAATATGGGACCTGAAGTTACTCCCCCAGAAAATTTTTGTTAATCTCTTTGAGAAATCATTTAAAATGGTATTAGATCCATATTATATATAAGTAAACCTAGTGCAAGTGTTGTATCTGGAATTTTTCCACGATATAACCTATATCGGTAGCAGGTGATCACTGGTTTGCAACCACTGTGATAGAATGTTAAAAAACATTGGTTGATATGTTAATGCAGATCCTCATTACTTTTCATTGAAAGAAAGTTGGAACTGTTGTGATTTAATTACTGCAATTTTATGTTGCACTGCTTTTTCTATTCAGCAAGTACAAAAATCTAAACACTTTGAGTTGATTGGTTGCAGGCAATGTAAATGTAACTAAGACATTATACAGTATTAAAACGTTAACGGATTTCATACAATTAAACTAGTCTTCAATTGTAGTAGTGGAATTAGGTAATTCTTGCTAATGAATATTTTACAAGCTTCAAACTGATTATATTGTAGGAACATTTACATTCTTCCAAAAAACTTTTTGGAGGTCTTGTAATGTAGATCCGCCACTGTTTATAAACGTTCATTCAATGTCTTTTGAGTCGAGTGAGTCTAGAAATGCCTATACATTAATTTTAAGAGTCCCTCAAGTCAAAGGACACTGAGGGTACGTTCATAACAGACTATGGGCATACGCGATGAAGACTCCGGTTATGGAATATAAGACAAATCAAGGCAGATCAACAATTGAATACAATATTACCATTATTCACTATTTACCACGATTACAATATCATTTGTTGAGATGAGGCTCAATTCTGATCTAGAAGGATTACATTCTATGCAGCAATTGTATTTTGCCTTGAAGTCACTTTTGAAATGTTTATAACTTACGTCTTACTCTCACTCTTGGCTTAAAGGCAATCGTTGCATAAACTACTTATTTCAAAGTTATTAGGATTGACGGTTATTGAATATTGTTGATTCGTCTATAACTGAATAGATTTTTCCTTCAATTTGATAAATAGCCGGTTTCGACTGTTACTCTTCAGACGATCAGACCTCAACAACATGTTTCATAAATATAGGAGCTCAAATTTGAAGTTTTCTGTTAATGAGGGCAGGTCATGAGGTAATCTTTCCTACAATTGACACCATCTCTTGATATTAGGAAACATCCTCCTCCTCCTCACCACCCCCCCCCCCCCCGAAATGTTGTAGTCATATTTCATAAAACTAATAACTTTAGCTTTATTGTGGCTTGAGATGAATTAAATTTTGTTCATCTCACACAAAAAAAGGCTACATCAATTAATTGTGTTGCTTTCCAAACGTCTCTTTCGAATGATGGCTTGGACGCAGGAAGTAGCTCAGAGGTGTGCTGGATAGTATACACACTTACCTGTGCAAAGTTGGGTGTTGACTGTCAAGCATAGAGCTTCAGAATTTGTTTCGGTGGGCTTGGCTCACTGATACAATTCTGTTAGCTCAGTGAGGAAAGCAATCACAAACTACCTCCTCCTCGTTTGTGTAGTACGCTCTTTGGACTAAAACATAGCGTTGAGGTCTGAAGAGTCACCTACAGTCGAATCGGCTTTGGTACTATATACATGCACACATAATAACTTACAGATTAAAACAGTTGATACAAAAATAAACCTAGTTTTATTTAGCACAAGAGTTTGTCACGGGAATCGCGAAAAGTATACAATCTACGGGAAAGGGCCCCCAGACCCCCTATCAACTGGAGAGTCCATTCCCCCCACACCCCTTGGTATCCCCCCTAATTTCAATCCTGGCTACGCCACTGGATGGTTTATTGCTAGTTCAAGATGATAATTATACAATACTGTAATAACAAATAGAATATAATATTAATACTGATGATAGTTTAATATTATTTAGCGCGTGAATAGCATAAGCAAAGCATGTGTGCTAGGCGCGAGTTTGTCCAGCAGTATGAAAAAAAATAATATTCTACATTATAACAATATAATGACAAGTTATCATTAAAAATAATTTGAAAATGATTTTAATCTTCAAGGAATGAAAACTTCTATAATTAAAATAACAATACTAATGTAATAAGAGAAGAAAATAAAGGTATTACATGAAGGTAATTATTGGGTGTCTCCATGGTGTTCAACGAATATTTTTCCATTTGTAAATAACAGCAATTTAATTCCAAGAATTTCATATATCGTTATTATTTGCGAATTATGAGCAGACGCAATTCAGCAAATAATGATTGATAAAGAATAAGTAAATAGAGACTGTTCCTAGTCTCATTGCAGCGCATGCGAAATACAGTGACAGAGTAGAGTCATTGACTTATTGAGCAATATTCTAAGAATCGATCACATTTCTGCTGTAGACCAGCAATTGTTTTCTTTGCATTTTGCGTTGATTATTTCCCATTTCATGTTTCCAATGTCTTGCAAACGCAGTGTATTGTTTCCCGTTTATTGTTTACTCATTCCAATCATTTTCTATGAGAAAATTATTATTGCCTTTGTTTTGATAACAGAAAGAACACAAAAAACAGCTGTATTGAATGTTTGTGATATAACATTATAATATTTTCTTATTGTTTCAATATTATACCGTCAGGGGTATCAACAGGGGGGGGGGGGGGTATTTGCTATGACGCAAAAGTTTGGTGTGAGGGGGGGGGGTAAAGTTGATTGGAACCGTGTTTAACGTGACGATATTCAAAACTATATTACGAAGTTCCCAGATAGAATGTAAATTAATTTATAATTATTATTATTATACTATTGAATATGGTGGTGGTGTGCACCCCTGATATAGTGGTATTATCATCTTAAGCCAGGGACTAATGGAAAAATAACCCATCAAAACCGCAGGCCAATCTACCACCTCTAGATTTGAAGAAAACACAAGAGCCACCATACACATCATACTTTTTTATTGTAAATAAAGTTATTATTTTTTTTAATACTGTGGGTTAAGTGGAAGAGTTATGCCTCAACCTTACCCACAGAACTTATGTTAATTATTGTAAAGTGCTTCAATAAAAGTAAATTATCTATCTATCTACAACTATTACCCCAGTTTTCAAACCTGATTCAGTAGGCCTCCGGCCGTGTCTGAGGAAGCATTGCAACAGTGCGAAATAGCTATAGCTCGAATAAATAAGTGTTAAATTCACCAGTAAAGTATTTTAAAGCATTTATATTCAAATAAATTGATCTATTTCTGGAATAACTTTCGATGTGATGGCGGTTTCGTCTTAGATGTTGGAAGCGAATGAAAAAGAATTCTTTCACCAGTTGCGTCGAGTTATATTATTTTGATGTTGGTGCTTGAATTTTTGTCGAATAGAGTGAAAAAAATGAGTAGAAGAGGAGCTGAATGAGTCTCAGATTTCAAAGTTTCGTTGCTTGGTTACAAGGCATGGCATAGGCCTACTGTGAGTTTCAACTGGTGGTTGGTGCTATGCTATAGCCGCCTGCAGCGTTTTAGAATGTTCAAAGTTCAGCCCCTGAACGAAGTGCTCTGTTCTGTTCTCTTCTCTGGTCAAGACAGATCTAGTGAAAGAACCCAGGACCCAGCATCAGGACACACTTATCACTTCTGACTACATCACATTCAAAAGCAAGAATGTCGGTAAAAATCATTCGAAAATTATTATTTTTTCCCCAGAGCACTATCTTTGAAACTTGTCTATACTCAAAGAACATCCCACTCTATGTCTTAGTCTGTTCTACTATCAATATTTCACATTTTTATATCATTTTTCAATAGAATACTTTTCTTCATTGCCGATGAATCCGAGTGTAGAAGTGGAATCTTCAATCAAGAGGGCGCTCATTCCTTGAGAATCGATAGACGCCAATCTACTGCTGTGAGAAAACAGAAAAGTGTTTTTTCATTTTTCGAAGTACGTGTGCGATTGAAGTTACAATCAATGATTTTCAAACGAGCTGAATCCTCAAGATTTTTTCTTGCTGATAAATTTTACATGTGCGTGGGTTTTTGCACACTTGGAATTGGTTTTTCCAAAGTATCTTGTTGGTGACTATTAGAAGTATCTGGGCGACTATAGGAAATTATTAAAAACTGCTGCGAGAAGAGAGTTTCTGATCAGAGTAATGATGCAATTTCTTGTGTACTTCCAAAGTAGTGGTGAGGGGAGTGGGCCGCAGTTATCTATTCATTCATTCATCTAGTCACCTAGTTATTTTTACCGTATTATTCTGATGAAATTATATTACCTCGAATATGATATATGATAATTATGGTATATTCACTCGAATTTGCTATGTCCATCTATTTGCCTTTTAATTGTGTCTATTTCTGTTTTTTATAATTATTATTATTATTATTATCACATGATGCATTTTCTAGTTGTGTGAGTGTATGTTTGTCATAGGTATCTTGAGACCAGGCAACGTAAGCTACAATAAATAAATACCGAATATTAAGTCTCTCCTACGAGTTGATAATATACACTTAATGTATTTAAATAATTCATCGGAGATTATTGTTATGCTTCTTAATACATTAATGATTTATCTGGAAATAAACTGACGTTATAATATTATTACATTTTCGAGATTAATTTATTTATTCATTACAAAAACGCAATCAAGTAAAGATGCAACATGCTATTGCCCACAACTGCTTTCCTCACGAACTAAACCTGCTCATTTTCTTTGTCTAGGTAACCCCAATACAGTTTATACTGCAGGGATGCCTGATTTCTGTTCATCAAAATAATTTGTTTGATTACAGTGATTGGCTTCATTTGTTTAAGAAAGTTATAGCCGTGAGCCGTAGCAGGTCTGATTCGATCTCCTGGGCACTCTTTGTAAGGGTGACCGAATGGATTGGCCAGCAACAAAATCTGTGAAATCACTTCCTGGTGGTTCGAAACCACCTAAAACTGTAGGTCCAACTCATTAGTCTCCATCATCGAACTCATTACCAAGGCACAGGTCTCAGACCTATGCCTCGTCCTTCATCCATCACCCGTCCTTCACCCATCTCGCCTTCATCCATCACAAAAAAATTAATTCTCTCCAAAAATGATCTACCGTATGTTGAATTATATTAGAGAAATTTTAACAGTACATAATGTATACTTGTATGCTGTGCTGCAGGAATAATTTTTATTTTATTCCCCCGTTCTAAGTTTTCCAACTTGGAAATCCAAACCCAAACTAGGAATTTCACGTTCAAATATAATCATCTATATTTGAATTTATTGATTGTTTCTATTATTATAATTGAGCTATGTCAATGGACAGCACAGTAACGTCTTCGTAGTCTTTAGCATCCAAAGTTTAAACTTTGTCCAAGTTTAACTAGAAGTTTTACGTTCAAGTATAATGTCCCATATCTGAATTTATTGATTGTTTCAATATCATAATTATTGTGGTATGTCAATGGACAACACAAGATCGTCTATGTAGAATGAGATGTAGATTATACATTTCAAGAAACGGAGACTCTCCAGCGGAACTGAAACTAGAACAGGGACTTTGGAGTAACCTATTTAGCACTACCGTTCTGAATTAGAGCAAAAGGTTAGGTCCATTTCATTCATATTTGTTTCTGTTGATATCGGAGCAAGGTCGTGCTGTTTTTTATTAAAAGGGCTAAGAAGGGGCACGTGATAGCGTACATGGTATAGGGTAGATGGTGCTTTGGGGTGGGGTGGTACCCAAGTAGAGCAATTCCACTATTGCATACATTATTCATGCAACCTTCATCATCCAAGGACGTACTTCCTAATTTCTTCTTTCTTTTTTCCTCTAATCACGTTCTCGTGTAGGCAAGCAAGGGAAACTAGTCGATAATGGAAGAGAGAAACGAAGTGATTTGATCACCAGTCCAATCTCAATAATCCTCATTCCATTGTCATGAAAATCCCATGCGTTGGAAGAAACTAATCTGGTAAGCGCATCAGTGGAGTCTCAGGGCTCAGAGGTTTGTCCTGAGAGACATCCAATATGGCTAGTCACGTTTTCAAACTGGATAAGAGCCGTCCGTAGTGTGATAGGTGTGAACAGTGATGTTACGTGGAACATAATTATCGCATCGTCGCTAATCAATCCGATTACCTCTCATCGAAATGATATGGATGGAAAAACTTTCAGAGGCGACATAGGCCAACCACGAAGATCAATGGATATTACTAGTTGTCTTTTTAGTCAGTGACTATGGTCACTGAGTATAAGACAAGTCAAATCAACTCTACAATTACAGTTTATACAATACTGTATTCTTATTTACTAGATGCAACAATTACAACTTAAATCAGTTGAGATGAAGTTCGATTTTGATCTGGAAGGAACTCTTGTAGACTATAAAAAGCTTTATCAACGAAATATTTTCCAGACTCTTTAGAAAGAGTCTTAATTTTCAATATTTCAAGAGTTGAGTCAATATTTCTTGTAGTCTTCAGGGGAAGTGATAGCTGTGAGCCGTAGCAGGTATCTGTTCAATCAGATAGAGATAAGCTGCGTTCTCCTGGGTTCTCTTTGTAAGGGTGACCGATTGGCCAGCCAATTAGACAGAATAGATTGGCCAGCCAAAAAGACACTGTTCTCTGCTGTAAAATCACTTCCTGGTGGTTCGGAACCCACCTAAAACTGTACGTCCAGCTCATCAATTACCATCATACAACTCATTATAGACGCGCAGGTCTCATACCTATGTGGGCTTCATCCTCAAAAAATGTATTTCCTACCAATATAACTGAATTTTTGTTCGAATAATCTAATATTGTGATTCACCAAGTGATAATCTCCTTTTTTTGGAGGATGATTCCCACGTAGGTCTGAGACCAGTGATGAGATTGACGATGGTAATTGATGAGTTAGACCTACAGTTTTAGGTGGGTTCCGAACCACCGGAAAGTTGTTTTCAGCAAGGTCATAGTTTATTTTGCTGACTAACTTAATCGGTGACCCATACAAAGAGGGCCTAGGAGTTCGAAGCTTAACTTTATCTGACTGAACAGCCTGCTATGGGTTACGGCTATTACTTCCCTTGGTCATTTTCTCCTTGACTCCGTGTATTATGATCATGTACGTTAAGATTTCGGTTCATATCACTCTATTTTACATTATAATGTAACTTTATACACATACAGGCAAGGAGACAAAGTCTCTTGAATTACCTATCTAATCTATTTACTCTTTTCATAAGCCCAACAGCTTTCTTTTGGATCTTAAACACCCTATTAAGGGTTTGTTTTAATCAGTTACCCCTTAAAAAATCAGTCAGATAGCATACCTAATTATGTGACAATAAGAGTCCATGGTAAGCTGTAAAAATTAAATTTTTGCCATTTAATTTAGCAAGCTGTCGCAGGACAAGTACCCCAGATTAAATTTTGTAATGATAAATAGCCTAGTAGTAAATAGCCTGAAACTAGTGGAAATGACAGCCAACCACGAACAAGACTGTCATGAAACTGAAAATCATGATTGAGAGTGTGTAGTCGGGTGAGAGAAAGGAGTGCAAAATGCCAACAAGTGTGCAACGGCCTCGGGCCTCCACTCCCTGTCCCACTCCCTGTCTAACTGCCTGTTCAACATCTAAAAAAGTTAGCAACACTCCATGAAAAATTTTCTTCTCCCCAGATTATTAGTTAATTTGCAATTGTTCGAATTCTGAAATAATACGATTCACAATTCAGCAGAGCTTGAAATAAATCCAGTAATTTTCGGTATTACTTTTTTATTGATAATAGTTTTTATTGCTACTGTTTGTCTTTTTGCGCTTGCCTTTGAATACATGACACATGGCTGATGCCAGCACGGATATATATATATATATATATATATATATATATATATATTTATTTTTTATCATATTATGTATATTAAAACCATACTTTCCATGCACTCTATGATCTAGATTAAAATGAATAATGGCCTGTATCATATATTTTGAGCTCTGAGCTTCCCACCTAATTTCATTTATTATTCAATGGAATAATATTGATATTATATGACATTGATGTTGAACCCCCTTCAAGAAAGCGAGATAAAAAAAGACAGTCATAGTTTCTCTAGTTGAAAAACAAATAATAAATTATTACAATCGGATGATAAAGCTGCTGCAGTCTTCTTAGATTTATCGGAGGCATTTGATTGTGTTAACATAGAATTTTATTGGAAGCACTGCAAATTGTAGGCGTAAATGGGTTTGAACTGAAATGGTTTGAATCATATCTTATCGAGAGAAAAAAATTCTGTATAACTAACTACATCAGTTTGGAGCATAGTGAAAAATACTAGAGTATAGTAGTTGTTAGTATAGTAGAAAATAAATCTGATAAATTGGAGGTCCAAGCTGGAGTGCCTCAGTGTCCAATACTAAGGTCCATTGCTTTTTCAAACAAAATGAGATAAATGCCCATATAGGTGTGCAGTCCATTGTCAACCTTTTTAATCAGTTGAAATTAACAATAAATAGTAAAAAAATGTCAATTCAAAAACAAACATAATTCAAATGAAGATAGGATAAATAACTAGACCAGGAAGAAAACATTGCATTTCTAGTTGTTTTGTAGGATAGACGATTGACCATAGAATATGTTGTAAAATTTCATTCGGGTATTTTCCTGCGACAGATTGCTAGATTAAATGACAAAAAGCTACTTTTTACAGCATACCGTGGGCTCTTACTGTCACTTATTAAGTATGCTATCTTAGTATGGGGTAATTCATAAAAAAAACCTTTATAGGGCGTTTTAGATCCAAAAGAAAGCAGTAAGGTGTATGGAAAGAGTAAATAGATTAGATTAATGTAGGCCATTGTTCAAAAGACTTGGTCTCCTTACTGTACCCTTCTTATATGTGTATCAAGCTACTTTATATGTGAAAAAGAGCGGTATTAACCAAAATCTTGACGTACAGGATTATAATACAAGAAGCCGAGGAGATTATCACTTGGTGAGTCACAATAGTTGCTTATTCGAACAAAAACCTAGTTATATTGGTAGGAAACTCTACAACAATCTACCGCAGTTTTTTAAGTCTTCAAAATATAGATATATATTAAAAACAATTGAAAAAATATTCAGTTGATAAAGCTTTTTGTAGTGTACAAGAGTTCCTTTCACATCAAAATTAAGCCTCACCTCAAATAATTGATATAGTAATTAACTAGTGTGCAAGACTGCTAATATGATAATTGTTGATTTGACTTGTCTTATACTCTCAACCGGAGTCTCCAAGACGTGATCTACAAAAAAAAAAACAACATTGATGTTGTAAAACATTTGGCAATTTCACTGTATACATTCAGACATTTAATTACACATGTGTTGAAATAAAAAAATTACTCAATTTGGCAACGAAGCTTTTTTGCAAAGGGCTCATTGCATATGATACAGACTTTAATTGGAATGGAATTTAAAGAGGGTTAATTGTACACTTTTGTTTTATGGGGAAACCACCGGACCTGAGTTTATTTTCTCTTCAATAAAAACGCATCTTTCAACTTAAACGTTGGAAACCTCTCCTCTTTCAAAGCAGTGTCGTGTACCCAAAGAAAGTGGTTAGGTGTATAGAAAGAGTAAACAGATTAGATTCATGTACGCCATTGTTCAAGAGACTTGATCTCCTAACTGTACCCTGCTTATATGAATATGAAGCTACTTCATGTAAAACGAATGATATTAACCAAAATCTTGACGTACACGATTATAATACAAGAAGCCGAGGAGATTATCACTTGGTGAGTCACAATAGTTGCTTATCCGAACAAAAACCTAGTTATATTGGTAGGAAACTCTACAACAAGCTACTGCTGTTTTTAAAGAGTCTTGAAAATTTTTAAAAAAATTGGAAAAATATTTAGTTGATAGAGGTTTTTATAGTGTACAAGAGTTCCTTTCACACCAAAATTAAGCCTCACCTCAACTAATTGATATAGTAATTATGGTATCTAGTGGATAATTGTTGATGTGACTTGTCTTATACTCTTTAACTGGAGTCTCCAAGACGTAATCAACAAAAAAAAAACCACAGAATTTGTCTAGCAAAACGAAACCAAGCATTAGTTGATAGATTATTTTTAGCGTATTACTTTTATTGGTGGGAAGACCCTTACGGTTCGTTCCACCTCGCTGTTTGAGCCATGTTATAAGTGAATTTACTATTTTAGGTGGGTTCTATAACTACTAATTAACGGCTTCCCTTCAAACAAAGAAGCTAACTGCACTTAATTCTATTTCTATTGTAGTATCTTACCTAGTTCAAAATAAGGATGGATCTCTCCGATTTCAAGTAACGTGATTTATCGTGTGGATGTCTCCACACAGTAACAAAACTAATACGGTAGCTTTAGGCAATGGCATTCGCCTATTGTGATGGTGCATCTATCTGCCTTTAGAAATCCTTCAATCCCAAATCTCCTCTTTTCTACCTATTCGATTCACCCGAACCTGATTGCATTTCAGGAGATCCACTCAACTGAATGAATTATTGATCAGTTGCACGATATTTTACTCATAACAGAGAGGACTCTTTGAAAATTTTTAAATCCCTTTTAAGGATGAATCTATCAGTCTTTTATGGAAAATAAACGCGATGCGATAAACAAAGTACGCATCAAACACGCATGGAGTAGTTGATGAATATTCAAATTGTAATACACTGACAAAAACTCTAACTACGCAGCATACATTCATCCCCTGATACACCTGAATCACCATCTAAATCTGAAGATAAGGGATTTTCGATGGCTTTATTATTTTCAATCAATAATAAATTATTGGTCGAATACTATATGTGTCATAAGACTTGCATCAGCTTTATATAATCCATCCTACACTTGGCCCAAGCTATAGATTATTAAGCAATTTTTTTCTGTGACAAAATTTTAACAAAGTATTGAATACGAAGAGAAAATTCAATTCGTTGACCTGTCAAGCTCGTTCTATTTTGACATGGGAGGCTGTTGTCAAGACTGTCGATAAACCACTCATAAATATGGTAATAAACTGTACTACAGTATGGAGAGCAGATAGGAGACGTATCATCTCTCAATATTTTCAAACAAAACTGAAAAATAACTATTTTTTATTTTGTGTCTTTTATTGGTGGTGAGGACTTATTTTTATGTGTTATCCTGCTCATTTGTTTGTTTTTGTATGTGAAACGAGCTGCAATCATCATTAAATTTAAATTCAAGTAATATAAGTCTAATGTGTTTGAGGGTACAGTTCATGGGTGAAAGGACGGACTAACTTTCACCTCACCTCATTCACCTCAAGCCACATTTCATTCACCTCATTACCCACGCACAAGTGTCAGACTTATGTGGGCATCATCATAAAAAAACCTCCCAATTCTCCAATTACTTCCAATCCTAGATGGTGAAAATGTTTTTCAAGAGATATGGTTGCTCTGTATACTACGTATTTGCGTTTCCTAAATTGTGCGAGTTTTAATGTAGTAATAGATATACGTGAGTGAATAATTTATTTCTATTTTATTTATTTTTGAGAATACAGGTGAGGGCACAAGGAAATTCCCATGATTGCCCTCTTAACACCACATGAGGCATTATAATAAGTTGTTATAATACAAAACTATTAAAAAAATACAATTTAGACATGTTGATTGCAATAGTTATCAAAATGATGATGATGATGATGATGATGATGATGATGATGAAGATAACAGGAATGATGATAAAAATTTAATAATGTTTGTGATGATTTAGATAGCTTGAGAACAAAACAACATGCATTATTACAGGTCGAAGAAGCAAGGAATCTTCCTCAACATTCGTCCCCTGTCATCTGTCTCTGATCTACCCGATGGAACCCCTCCACACAACCTATCTGAACTCTAAAAAGAGTCAATAATAATGATGGGCAGTTCTGCACCATGGTACATTGAATATGTTAGCATTTCTTGCATTAAAAGTGGTAACATGGAAATTGAGCAATGATGGAGAGAACATACAACACCATCAAGCAATGCCTAAATGAAGAGCAGAAATACTTTGACAAAAATACGAAGCGTTTTCATAAATTCCATGAAGCACAGTTCTCGTAATCTGTTGATGAAAACCCCTAAAGGACATGGTTTGCTAAACCTTTTGTAACAAATAAACATTAGAAATTTTTTTGCCCTCTCTCAATGATCTGTATTTATGTTGATTACATATACACTGTGTCCTAGTGTGAGTGTGAGGATGCCAAATCATAGAGCCATGCTCCAGCACACCTCTAAATAGAGTCAAAAAATACCTACTATGGCCTCAATATTGCTGTAGTCAGTTGCATTAAGACGACCCCCAACTTATTAGCCTTATTCATTACATAGTCAATGTGATATGAATGTAATGAATTGAGGTGATTAACACTTGTTGTAAGTGAAGTTTGTTTTTTCTATTCTGTTAAGCATATTGGCGATTAGTGTGTGTTAGTATCCATTTTGTTGCGTTATGTATTCTACAGTATTGTCTGGATAAGGGAAGGAATATTCTCTCTTTGTCCTGATGTAATGGACCGAATAGTCTGTATTATAATATGCACAATGAGTAAGCTACTTTGGTTCCATATCAGATCTGGATTCCGTATCAGGTTTGATTTCATATCAAATGGTTTTGATTCTATATCAGGTTTAGAGCTGGAGAATAAGAAATAAATTATTCCTGTTCAAAAATAATAACATTCAAAATAATAGAAAAAGGTTTTGAGTCCATAAACCGTTACTGGGCTCTTAAGGTACCGGAATCAAACTCACCATTTCCTTTTCCTACGATCTGGAAGGATCTCACTCGCTCCTAAAATCAGAAAAATTCAAAACTTTGTTAATATTTTAACGACAGCAACTATGTTCAATCTTATTTGTATTGGTGATGGTGATATTGTGATAGACATCCATAACGAAAAATAAATACGTTGTCACAGTCACTAAATTAATTAAAATTCAAGATACTATAGTTTTGGCAATTAAGTCATTGTCAATCTTACTCAAACTAAAACTACTAAAATGCAGCGAAGCTCAATATAGACCCTAGCTAGACGAATACTATTGGTTAGTAGAATGGGAGCCTCTTATTGCTCGATCTCCACGTTGGACGCCGTTATTGGTTGATACTATACCCGCCCATTATTAACAAGAAATGAATAAATAGCCTCCCTATACGGAACAGCAACAGAAAACAATTTGAAAGCAGGTGTCTTATCTTATCCACTGGACACAAATAAACAATGAAATAAATCTGGGAAATATTGAAGGTCAAGCAAACGAAAAATAAACCTTTACAAGCAAGTCTTGACATTGACCTATTTTATGACAGAAAAAGGTTGTTTTAAGTTGGTTGAAATAGATTTGATCATTTAAGCTATCAGCAGTATTGTTCTTTATCACCCTAGCTATCTAAAAATCTTCTAAAATATTCAATCTTTCTGATTAAAATGCAAAAATTCAAAATCTTTCTCGACCTTGAATTTGTGATTATGAATAATCAAATGCTCAGCAAAGTTTTAATCCCCTTTTTGATTTTTCCAATCTCTAAAATGTTCATTAATTCTATACTTGAAGGTTTTCCATGTTTGGCCTATAAAATATTTATTACAATGCCCGCATTTCAATTTTATATTTTCAATTTTACTTCTCTTGTTCCAAGTACCAATTCTATCCTTACTGTAGCTCAATAGACTCTTTAAAATTGGTTTTGTTTCAAGAAATATATCAAAACCAATTTTCGTAAATTTATCTTCCTAATTCATCAGTTACAGAGCCAAGATCAGGTACCGTTATCCATGAACCTTCACATTTTCACCAGTGTCAACTGCTGTAATACACGAATTGATTGCTAACGTCTTACTAATTTTATGTAATATTCAGTTTACAATTATTTCCTATTATTCATTTTTGCAATCGCAATCTGATGGTTCCGAACTCTTTTACAAAATTATGTTTGTCCATTGGTATCGCCAAAGCCCGATAAATCATACTATTAAAGGCTGCAAGTTTATGAGAAATGGGATGACATGGATGATATATAGAATAGCATTATCTATGAGTTGATTTTCTAAAACTTGAGAAGCGAATTATGGACTCCTGTACAATGATTGATTCTCAAAACAAGAAAATTCAAGAATTTATTACTTTTTTGACTCTGAAGTGTAATAAATTAATCTTATTATGTGAATTAAACGAATATCCTAAAAAACTATCCGGCTGCCTATTGCTCATTCCTTTCCACAGGCAAATAAATAACATGTCTACATATCTGAACAAATTTATAATTTTATTTTTATTACTTTTCATTATCGCCCTTAGAGCAGTGTTTTAACACGAGTTTATCGTGACCATTCATTTTCTCCTCTTCTCCTCCCAAAAACTTCATCACTCTTTGGCTAGTCCCAGTTTGCTTTGCTGTGTCCATATTTTTTGAGTTTTTTCTCTTATGTTATAATATATAAATTTTTATTATTTTAGTTTTCATGGATAACCTTGAAAGAAAGATCTTTGAGACTCATAATCAATTCAAGGATTTAAGATTCGAGAATCAATCGTAGTACAGGAGTTCACAATTTCTCAATTTTTAGAAAACAAACTTTTACAGAGTTCATTATTCCCTTTGATTCGTGTCAGCCTATTTCTCAAAAAACTTCCAATCTTCAATAGTATATACCGTAGGGGTTAGTACATGAAATTAGTAGGGAGCTATAAATCAATTCGTGGATTATAGTAGCTGACATTGTTGAAAGTCTGGGTTTACTTGGTTTTGTGTATTGTTAATGATGTTTTGTTGACCATGTTTCAACATTTAAGTAACATGGCCTTATGCTTTGTCAACATTTTTAGAACTTCAAGGATGATGTCAGAAGTGAATTTTCAATTGATTTTTGGAACTCTCCAAAGTCTCCAGATAAGTCTCCACTTGGGCATCGTTTAGTCAAAATTATATTTATATTATAGAAATATTTAACAACTCTACTGCAATGAACAAAAAACACAAAAAGTATGACAAAGCCACTGTGGCTGCTGTTTCATATCTTCCCCACGAAGCAATCGACTAAGAGAATCGATAATCGATATGAAAGAACATTTTAGGTTCAGCTTTGGGTTTGGTATCGATTATTTTGATATAAAAATTTTTCGTGGGTAAGATAGGGAACTGCAGCCAACCCCAACCCCGTAACAATGTACAAATTTATAGAAATTTTTAACTAACGATATCTATAGCCTACCTTGTGAATTTCATCTTTTCAATTGCTGAATCGATAAAGTAGTAGAGAAGAACCAAAATCGAAAATAGCTAGGGAAGTGTACCAGATTTTAGTTTCTCTATTTTCACGGTCCTTGTAACGTGAACTCCAAGTAACTCAATTTTCAGGCGAATGAATGCAATAACTCGGCCTGCAGCATCCTTTGAACCTTCCATATAAGCAGGTTCTTTCCGAAAGCTTTTCGGAAAATTGATTCATATTGAAATATCTGTAGTCATATATTCAGCTTGCTAGGCGGGCGAATGTAAGCTATGCTGCTATATCACTGCTTAAAATATGAAATCAATATACAGTGTACAGTAGAGATGTAGAGGCGTCGTCCAACCTGTGCTACTTGGAGCATTGGGTTTCACTGAACTTATCTGAAAATGAGTTTATGAGAACGTCTCGCAAGTTCGAGAATACTTGGTGCATAAAATACGAGTTGCTTGAAGAATATTATGAGCGAAGTGAACCTACCGCCTATTCCATATTATAAGAAAAAATTGTTTACATATTTTAATGGTTAAACATTATCCACTTTAAGTTTTATGCTCTAGCATTCCATATAGTGAATCGGTAATCTCATAATAAGCAGGTACTTGCTGTAATCTGTAGATGAAACCAGGGCCGGCCTAAGACGAAAATTGAAAGGGTGCTGGACACATTTTAAGCCCCTAGGAGGAAGGGGTCCGGTTTTTTTTTTAAATTTAAGGTCTAAAAACACAGTTTTTGTGCACTTTTGGGCATTTAGAACATTAAATTTACGTCCCTCAATTTGATTTATCATTGATTGACCTTTTAGGTCCAATATACTCTTTCTTGTACCTTGAACCACTATCATGTTAAATAAACTAATGAAAGCTTCTCTGGTTCACGTTACAATGATGTTTACACTTATATTGCAAGTATTCTCAGAATAAATAGCTAATGTGGGAATCACCGTCCGCCGGACTGAAGATAAATTTCCATATCTCATGGGTAAAAGAAGATAAAACAACATAACATAGTGAACCAATAATTACAGAGTTTAATAATGGCGCACACAACAAAAGTTTATTAACTATTAAGATAGTCTCTTTCATTATACATTTATGCAAGGGCTTTTCTTGCTTTCATTTCAGAGAATGAATTAACTATGTCCAAATAATCAATTGATTGAGAGAGCTCGTTTTCAATTGATATGTCTGCCCAACATTTAAATCAATTTCTAAAAATTTGCCAATTTTCTTTTACCAAAATTGGCCATTTTTATGCCCCTCCAAAATGCTTGAGTGTGCGGCTGCATACGCCGCAAACCCCTCAGGTCGGCCCTGGATGAAACTCTAACTCTGAAGAATAAGGAATTGAAGGAGAAGGAGGAGGTGGAGTAAGATGAGGAGATGGAGGAGAAGGAGGAGGAGGAGAAGGAGAAGGAGAAGGAGAAGAAAAAGGAGAAGAAAAAGGAGAAGAAAAAGGAGAAGGAGAAGATGAAGAAGAAGGGATAGTAAAATTATAATACTGACCAAAATTGTAGATAGGATATTATACATACTAGAAATCCATATACAATTGAATTCAACGTGCTAGTAGTAAACAAACTGCTAAACTGCAAATTTCTCAAATTCAAATCTCATCAATGAAGATATTTATTCAGTACTCTAATTTGGAAATATAATACAACGATATACGATCAGTGAATAGTTAATGTACACGATCTGTCTTCAACGGACATCCCAAAACTTGATATTAAACCAAAAATGAGTGTGGGAAACAAACAGTCCAATTGAAACTCATTCATCACTAGAGGACTTACATGACAATATGACTTACATAGTTTTTGAAGAGTCTTGAAAATATAGAAATATTTAAAAAACAATTGAAGAAATATTTAGTTGATAAAGCTTTTTATAGTGTACAAGAGTTCCTTTCACATCAAAATTAAGCCTCACCTCAACTAATTGAAGTAATTATGGTATCTAGTGTATAATATTGTTGATCTGACTTGTCTTATACTCCTTGACTGGAGTCTCCAAGACGTAATCTAAAAAAAAAAAAAAAACATGTTGATCTTTACATCAACAAGCATTTAAAATAATTCAAGAAACAACAATGGCAAAATAGCACAATAAAGAATGCTCCAGATTGTGCTAGTGGCTCCCACAATTTCCTGGAATACTATCAAACACTATTAAATAAGGTTTAGTCCACGTAAACAGGAGTCAGTTGTCATTTGCTTTTCATAACGTTCATATCGAGTGCCAGTTTAGTGACAGTGTATAAATGAAGATTGTGTTCACGCATGTGTAGTGGAAAGCATCCTCCTGTTTGTAGTGAAAGCATCAATTTTTATCAATATTCAACATAATTTTGTATTTATTAAAGAATCCTATTTCTAATACATTTTAATATTTTTTTTTGTTTCTTGACATTGTTTGATTGAGATTCGATATTCTCTGCATATATTTCAATGTTGATTTCATGATTGGTGTTTAGTCACCTGCTTTCTATTGTTATGAATGCAAGAAAAACAATAGTCGACACTACTTTCTTGTTCTTGTGAAAATCGATCATGTTCAGAAGTAAAATGTTAGTGGGGACCATATGATAAACTGTTAAACACATTTTATCATCATTTTACTATCCTTACAGGGTAAAATTCAATAAAAATCATAAATACCCAGTTTTTGGGTATTTTCCCAAGCCTGGGGTAAATACCAAATTTATAAATACCTACCCATTGGGTATTTACCCGGCCCACATCACTACTCATTACAAATTCTAGAAATCTAGATCCAATTGAATCGGAGCAATCTGCTAGCTATTATATTTATAATCTCGAGCTGAGAATCAGCTTGACTCAAATTGTTGTTGCACCAGCTTTACCTTTGTCAAATGACAAAAGGGGGCAGCCCCCCTCTCAACGTTAATGCGCCAATAGAAGAGGGCCCCCGATGCTCCAAGAGTCCGTGTACAAAAGAAAATCGCAAAGCAGATGAGCGTTATAGTAGCTATAGAATAGAATATCGATCAGCTCGCCGATAAGAGGCTCTCTATACACAACACACTACTTATTAAAAACTCTCTCGACAGCTCATGCTAAGACCCTTACATCCTTCCGGCTCTTCAAATGAAATGAGATGAGCAAGAAATATGCGTTGATTAATTCTATCACCAATACACCCACGTTTTATTTGGAGAATAAATTAACAATTTTTAACCTTTCTCTTCATTGTTATATGTATAGCGCAATTCGACTGTAGGTGGCTCTTCAGACCTCAACATTATGGTTTGATTCAAAGAGCGTACTACGCAAACGAGGAGTGAGATAGGCTGCAATTACTTTCCTCACTGAGTTGTATCTATGCCGAGACCGCCAAAACAAATTCTGAAGCTCTATGCTTAAAAACCCACTCCCACCTTTACACAGGGTCTGGCTGCACAGGTTAATGTGTATAGCCTGCTATCAAAACTTAACAGTCAATTTTTAATTAAGAATAAGTAATATTTTACTCACTCTCTAGGCCGAAAGTTTTCGGGTTCGGCCTAGAAAGTGAAAAAAATATTACTTATTCTTAAAAAAAAAACTTAAAAAACACTTTTAAGTGGAAATTATTACTCACGTTATGGCGTGACAGCTGTTTCACTCTGTTGTCAAGAGCATCATCAGACGACCCACAGTACACTGATTTAAGGTACCCAAAGTGTTTTCTAAGTTTTTATTATATTAGTGGAAACAAGATGGATCTTCAACATCATAACTTTTTCTAAATAAAAAATTGACTGTAAGTCGTTGAATTCACCAAAAAAGTTAATATTAACAACGCAGTTCGTCATGGAACAAGAAATCCAGGAATTAAATTCTCTACTTCGTTATCAATCGATGACAAGGACTGCCATAAGTTATTAAATATCCACTGGAAGGGTAAGACTCTGAACATTTTCAAGTAATTCTGGAATAGCTTGTCATAAATTATTGAGTATTTAGAATTTTCTAGTTCACCATAAGATAATTAATTAGATATTATATTTATTGATAATAAATTAAGATATTAATTTCTATTCCTCTTGAAGGTGGCATTGGCTAATTTAGCAAAATAACATCCTTTCTATTTTGGAATATTTAAGAAGCTCCTTTCTATTGATGTGCACAATATGACAGCTTTCTGCGTTAAATTTTGCACCCACACAGGCAGACTCAACTTTTTTATCCTCTCAGGCAGCTTTCTTGGTATTGCACCTGTAGCTGATATCATCAAAGGCATAAAAGCCACTCTCTCTTGCCTCCACAAATCTTTCATCTCCTCTGCCAAAGGCAGATATTTGAGCAGTCTCTTGTCACTATATTGCTTTATATTGTGTGTGTTTGGTATGCCTATATCTATTAAAAATGTGGTTTAGTTTTGTTTGTCAATAAATATGATATCTGGTCTATTGCTGGCTATTGCTTTGTCTGTGAGTTCTGATCCATCCTAATACAACTTGAGTTGCATTCTTCAAAACTGCACTGGGAGTGCATTGGTAGTATGGGACTGAATTGGGCAACAGGCTGTGTAGATACGCCAAACTCTGATGTACAATCCTTGCCACCTGGGGCCTATTGCATGAGCAAATACAAGCTTGTAATACCAGTAATCAGCTGGAAATTTATGAAATTCTGTTGCATGAACGCCATTCAGTGAACTAGTATTACTAGTTGCTTTTACCAAACACTATTGCATTTTTAGATATATTAATTGCATAATAATTTGTAATTTGTATTATTTATTATTTATAAATCCGTCATTGCACCAATTGATGTGATAAAACCGATTACTGGAAAATTTTAGTCTAGAATTATATCACTTTTCATTTCGACTGCGTGAATCGACTAGTAAAACTGGGGTCTTTTTCATGAATCGACTAGTAAAATTGGTTTATTATTACTAGTTCTAGAACTAGTGATAACAGATGTGTTGCATCAAGAAACTTCTGTCACTAGTGTTACTATAGAGGTTTTATTCCAGAAACCTTTTGCAAATTACAGGTCAGCTGATTAACCTTTAGGTTGACTAGGCCACTTTTTGTGCTATTTGCATGCCATACGAAAAATAGTTCAACGCGTCCATAGGAGCCGGTCTCTAGATTTAAATACACCAATTAGACGCTTTAGTTTCCGGTGCACCGCCGTTATGAAATGCGGCTACCCTGAACGCAAATGATTGTGGAAATATGTAATATGAAATTTTCCCTTAATTTTGTTAAGAGGAATGAGTTTTTAAAATTTTTGAAATTCCTCCTAAAACACTTTGTATAATGGGAGCCATCACTTAAAAAATTCGAATTAATTTTCATTTTTAGAAAATTAATTCAATTTTTTTGAATTAAAATTGGTTTGAATTAATTAATAATTTAATTTCATAGTTTGAATGTGATGTCTAAATTATGTTGAAAAATCATTTATTTTTCCATCTTTAACTTCATTGGAAGTTTTGAAAAGTATTGTAAAGATCTCCAATCATTGTACTTAACTAAATAAATTGAACTAAACTGAACACTGAAGTGGATGAAAAAGTAGACGTAACCAAACTAAACACATCTTCTAATGCATCACACATCACCATCATCCAACTCATTACCCACGCACAGGTCTCAGACCTATAACTTGGCAAAAACTAATCCACCGACTTCAATTTTGGTAGAACATTTTGAGTGCTCATGCAACAGAATTTAGCAATTTACAAGTTGAAAATCATTGAGTCAAGTCGTATTACCAACTTTAGTTTGCAGTATTAGCCTTACAGTGCTGTCAAGTTGCTAAGTATCCAAGCAAGCCCAGTCAAGCCCAGCAAATGATTGCCAAATATAAACAAAAAAAGGGCAACAGCGCTTTTATTCCTGTATGGAATAGCATTGCCATAAGACTCTGTACTGCAAGGTTTGCACAGACTATAGATAGTTTTTCTATGTTGGATTACATTTGGGCTGCAAAAAATTCTGTCAAAATGGCCTCCGTAATCTAAAAGTTAAACAGCTGTCTGGTAATTAGCAAAATTCTACTGTTATAAAACTACTGTAAAAAGTAATAACATAAGCTACAGCTGTTTCTTGATGCAACAGAAAATGCTAGACTGGTAAGTTGAAAATTTCACACCTGTAAAATAGACTAGTTTTACTAGCCCATTCATGCAACAGGCCCCTGGTTGTGCCTATGGAGATAGTCCGTTGCTACCAAAGCCTGACATGCGCCTGTCCCATATTGGATAGTCTCAGATGCCTGGTTACATCATCGGTAATTATTATTATATAAATTATTATTCTATTCTATTTTATTATTATTATTATTTTTTTTGTTATTATTATTATTATTATTATTATTATTATCTATCAAATTCTTCGTCAAGGAAGATAATAAGCAGGATGAATATTTTTTCTCCTGTTTTTCCAGACCTCATTCGTTCTGAGAATTTCTGCTTTCGTTCTTCTGTCCATTTTGTTATTGCTGTTAATGCCCACATGAGTCTGAAGACTTGTGCGTGGGTAATGAGATAAAGGGTGAATGATGAAAAACATCCATGGCTGAATGAGATTCGAACCCAAGGCTGCAGGAAACGAACCCTATCTTATCTCAGATAAGCGCTCCAACCAACTGCGCTACCAGAGCCTACCCGTCCTGCTTTTGTTTGATTGGCTCTGGCGTTATCCCCTACCTGTGTACATTGTTCTAAAAGTGTTTCAGTCGGTATCTTTTATAGCTGTTTTCTTAAGATCTTCTTGGATTTCGCATAATCATGGCGTCGGTCTTTTGAGGGAAGCAGTGTATTTTCCTTGGTAGTCTACTTCCTGGTATAGTAGTTAGATGTCAGAAGAATTTCATACAACTTTTCCTGATGTCAGCTGTTAAGTTTCTTATATATATATATATTCTTAAATTCACATTATAATTATTCAATGGTGAATGGGGTAATATTTTATAATAAACTCCCTAGAACCATTAAAGCACTTCATGGAAGGGAGTTCCAAGTAAAGCTCAGAGAATTCATGGTTCAGAAATGCCTATATAGCTTGAAAGAGTTTTGATAATTGTTATGTGAGTGAAGCGTAAATGACCGACTATTTTGACAATTATTATTTGTTTTGTTATTGTTGTAGTAGCTTTTGGGCAATGAGTTCTAGTGATAGTACTGAATTTGTCTGTTTTTATTATTGTTAACTGATTATTAAAATTTCACTGTTACTTTTAAGATATTGTAGTTAGTTTTGCAGTACTTTATGCATTTTGAAAACATAGTTGATACTTTTTGTATTTTCTGACGTTTCTAAATTTGTATTGTTACAAAATATGGAAATAAAACATATATTATTATTATTATTATTATCATCATAAGGGATATTATAATAAGGGAGTGAGACATTAGCACTCTTACACTCAACAAGAAATTTGAACTGAAAGCAAAATCATTAGGGAAATTATTGGTGCTAGACAAACAGAGGATGGATATAGACTACAACAAAACAAAACTGTCAATAACTTTTTGAACATAGCAGCTAACATCATAAAAAAATATATATATATATATATATATATTTCTTATATCTATTTATTATTATAAAATATTAATAATTTTTGATAAGGCGATAAAATCAAAACCTTCAGATAAAACAGATTGATAATGAATTTGCGATTTTGTGCGTAGGCCACAATTATTCTGTTATATTAAACTAATAAATAACACTAGAATTATGAATTATTGTGTGCAAAAATTAAAATAAGACATAATAAATAATTATTATAAAAAATGATAAAATTGCATTAGGAACTACAAAAACTGTATGAAATTTTAAATGGAAACTTTAAAAAGTTGAACATATCAATAAATGGTTTAGCGATAATAAAAGCCAGACTTGAGAGCGTCAGTAAACAGACAAGAATGTTTTCAGATATCAACTGTAATCTATAAAACGTAGAAGATCATTTCAGATTCTAACTTATCTTCTCAATTCCATTCCCAGCAAGTCTTATCTAACAATATCATTATCGGACTTGGTTATATGAATAACAGAGCCAATCTTAATATTACCAGATCTATCAATCCATAGAAATTTAAAATCACATTCACTCTTGATTTTTTTTCAGCCTAAGAATAAAATTCTTCGACTTTGTAATTGAAGAATTGACCTTCACCTATTTCATGCTATAAGCAGAATATTGATATTGAATTGGTTGAACTTGATTTGATCATTTAAACTAGCAGCACAATCGTTCTTAATCACTCTAGTTATTTCCAAAGCTTCTAAAATGTTCAATAGTCTACACTCTTCATGAAAATTACAATTTTTTTCTATTAATATTTTGGTAATTTTTTCTTGTTCCAATTATCAAGATTTTATGATTGACGATTCATTGTGAAATTATCTATGACAATGTATTTTGGTAAAGTACCAAAGCCAATTTCGAGTGTGACTTCATTATTTTTTCGTCCAAAGAGCGTACTACGAGTGAGATAGGTTGCGATTACTTTCCTCACTGAGCTAAGAGAATTGTACCGATGCCAAGCCCACCGAAATCTGATGCTCTCTGCTTCGTAGTCCACTCTCACCTTTACGCTGCACAGGTGAGTGTGTATACCATCTAGCACCTCTGAGCTGCGTCTGAGATGAATAAAACTTAATTCCCCTCAAGTCACAATAAAAAAAAACACTAAGAAACAAGAAATTCCAATTATATTGTGACGGATCCATAAAAAAAAATTGGGGGTGGCTGGTAGCTACTGATGATTTTAGGGGAGGGGGGGGGGTGTAGAGGTGTACTGAATACAAGTAGTATTGTGAAAGCTTTTATAATCAATCATACCAGAACTATAACTATTCATACTATTGGGAAATAAAATAAATAGCTTTACTAGTGCTTTGAACCGTATCAGCGATAAAGTTAATTTTAATTTAAAGTATATCGAGAACTTTTGATTGACATATGGCTGAATCTGGTGTGTCCAGCAGTTTGTCAATGAACATAGTATTATTCCGGTATTACGGTCATATTATTCAATTTTTAATAATAAAAATCAATGTGGGAGCCTTAATTAGTTAGAAATTTTTGAATTAACTAAAGTTTCATCTAGTTTTAAAAGATAAACTTTGTGCGTATTCCACACTGTAAAAGGATATGTTTTTCTAAAGTTTTTTTCTGACGATTAGTTTTCCTCTTATAGAGGGATCTGAAGTCACTCCCCCAGAAAACTTTTGTATAGTCTGTTTGAGAAATCAGTTACAATGGTATTAGATCCATATGCAAGCGTTGTATCTGGAATTTTTCCACGATATAATAACCTATATCAGTAATGCCTATATCAGCTAGTAATCACTCAATCACTGGTTTGCCGACCAGTGATAGCATGTTAAAAAAAACATTGATGATATGTTAATGTAGTTTCTCATTACTTTTCATTAAAAGAAAGTTCGTACTGCCGTGATTCAATTACTGCAATTTTATGTCGTACTACTTTTTCTATTCAGCAACTACAAAAATCTAAACACTGAGTTGATTGGTTGCAGACTTGCAGGCAATGTAAATATAACTAAGGCATTATACAGTATTAAAACGTTAACGGATTTCATACAATTGAATTGGAATTTGGTAATTCTTGCTAATGAATATTTTACGAGCTTCAAACTGATTATAATGATAAAAATTTACAATCTTCCAAAATTTTTTTTAGAGGTTTTGGGGGCTTCAGCCCCCGTAAATCCGCCACTGCACTTTTGTGAAAATTAAACAAAAAAAAAAACCAACTTTATTTTCATATTTTTATATTTTCCGGAATAAATCGGGGGTTTTCATTTTATTCCTGTTTTACAGTTTACCAGTGTTCCAGTTTTCAATTATTTCCATGTGCATTTGTTTTCCTCTCACTTACAATACCGTCATCAATCAGTGGCATAACTATGGGGATGGGGTCTATCTCCCTGTCCTTCCCAAGAGACCCAGATACAAAAGATATTTCAGATACAAAAGACAATTTTTGACAAAAGAGTCAAAGAAGGTGATTGGAATCATAAGAAATATGGTTGCAGAGGGACTACTTTTCAAAAATTTCTGGGGGAGTACCCCTAAACCCCATTACAAATAATACTTCCAAATACAGTACTGTGCATTACCCCAATCAAGGAAGAGGGATAAAAACAGCAGAGTGGACATATTTTCAAGTAGGCCTGCCTGCTTTCAAGTTTGTCTACTTGAACAATACATTTTTAACACAAGAGTATGAATCTCCCATTTGCAGTGATGCAAAAACTAGATAAAAATCACTTGACACACAATGTGGATTGAAATAATATTGGGATGCATGGGATGTTAAAATGTGGATTTGGAAAGATTATTTTTAAAATTTCCCGGGGGAGTAACCCGAACCCCCCTTTTAAAAAAATATCTATAGAAATAAGTCCCATCATCATTAAAAAACAATTATGGTTTCAAATTACTGTATTGTTACAAGGTATAGGGACGTAACCTTGGTATTGTTAGAGAACCCCTCCTTCTCTCCTATATACAGGATATAGTGCTTGAAGCCTCCCCCCCCCCCCCCCACCACTATCATTGGTCATCCCCCCCAGACTAACTCTCTGGTTACGTCATTGCGTCATCTTGATTAAAGGAGAAATTGATCTTTTTTTCGGAGGATGAAGCCCACATAGGTATGAGACCTGTGCGTGGGTAATGAATTGGATGATGGTGATTAATGAGTTGGACCTACAGTTTTAGGTGGGTTCCGAACCACCAGGAAGTGATTTTACAGCAGAGAACAAAGTCTTTTTTGATGGCCAATCCAACCGGTCACTCTTACAAAGAGCGCCCAGGAGTTTCGTAACTTATCTCTGATTGAACAGATACCTGCTACGGCACTCGGCTAGAATTTGTGCGTAATTGGTCGAATACTGGTAACGTTCTGACGTTAGTTTGAAAAAAACCCGTAGAGAAAAAGGGAAAGTGATTCCTGTTCGTAACAACAAACTTTTCAGTAGTTGGATGCTGTCAGAAATATCAGGTGTGCAAAATGCAATATTCAATATTTTCTATGGGCTGAGGGCTGAGGGCCTTGTGCCCTGTGCCTTGTCAGGCTGTATTTCTCTTGAGATGGTCTTATTGGAAGCTTTCCAATAATTATTCCAGTGTGCTCCCAACACTGCCTATACTACTCGCATTGGAATGTGACATGAGCTGTGAGCACCAACACCCAGCCGCCGAGAAGCCAGGTGGCTGCATTCTCACATTCCTACCAAATCGAGGTTGTCGCCTGCTGCATCGTCAACTGATAATTAGTGCATAGTTGTATTGACTCCGCAACAGTTAGGCCTATCACATATTCTATATAGCTAGCTATATAGGTCTGCGAGGTCCAAGTATCTATGAAAAAAATATTTTTTTGAAAAAATTCGGAGCTTTTTAAAATTTAATATTTTCTATGTCTTTTTCTCACAGGTTTAGTGAAGTAAATTAAATTACCACAAGACATTTTACTTTTAATTTTTTCTATTTTGGACATCCATTCTATTTAAATGGTTGATTAGATTCTTTTTTGTTTGTTAACTTATCTCTAAATATTTTCTGTTGTATTGTTTTGTTTTCGACGTGGTTAAGTGGTAGAGTGGACATTACTGTCCAAACTTCAACACGTCAACAAATAAAAATTCATTCTATTCTATTGTAATTATATGATTATTATCTAGCGTACATCGATTTTTTCGCACAATGAAACTTAAATTTCTATAATCCAAACCTTTATTTTTGTGACAGAACAACAAATATTTATGTAATGGATGTCACCAATAAACAAATTTGAACTAGCTGTCTAGTTTTGAGAATTAATTTTTATCATCATTTGATTGAAAATAAGTTCTTGAGAGCCTCCTTGGCCACTCCCGTTTGTCACCACCCCACCACAGTCGGTGCTCACTTGATTTGGCTATTTAACACGTATGTGGATTACGCAAATAATGTGATTAGCAGCTCTCTCTTCATTTGACTTGTAAAATTTGGATTCATTGGACTTTTTGAATTGTTGATACTAGTCACTATTCATCTCCAAGAAATTAAATTTTGTTTATTTGTATCCTACACATGTTGAATTAGTGTGCTTGCCCAGTGGAGTTTCAATACCTAGAACGTAGTTGCGAAATCAAACACAATACTGCACAATAAGTCCTTAGTCTTAGTGGAATAGTGAGCGATACTTCAAGGCTTCAAATACTTCAAGGCTCATTGATCAAACTCTAGACTCGAGAATCACACCAATCTGGTGAATGTACCGATGATTGTTAAATCAATAAATTAATAAGAGTGCTCGTTGTTGGCTCTCTTATCATTCTTGGCTATTGGCTCTAGAATCGAAGTCTCTCTTTCCAAGAACCCTCATAAGAACGATAACATCACTTGACGTCATCTAAGGATGTGATTTGTATAAATTAACTCTCAATTGGCGATGTGCCTGGCAGTATGTGTTCAGTCATGAAAGATAAGCTACGAAATCTTAAGCCCTCGTTGTAAAGGTAACCGATTGGATTGGCCAGCAAAAATACTCTGTTATTTAAAATAACTTCCCGGAGGTTTGGAACCCGCCTAAGACTGTAGGTGAAATTCATCAATCACCAACATCCAACTCATTACTTACGCACAGGTATCAGCCCTATGTGGGCTTCATCTTCCAAAAATATGTCTATAGAACATAATAACAAGACTATTGAACTAAATCAATTCAAAATGAGAGACCGTGTACTGGTTTGACGAGTTGATCCCTGGCCGATTCTTCTCCTTCTCCTGCAACTCTCCGCTACTGTGCGTCAGGCCCGTCCAGAGAAATTCCGGGCCCCTGGGCAAACTTGAGTACGGGCCCCCTTCACCACTTCCAATATGGGCCTATGCAACCCTGTATTTTGTTTGACATTATGAATAAAGTATTGTTACATTGTTATGGAATCAAAATCAAACCACATTTGTTTATGAAGATAGAAAATTTTATCATTTCCCAACTGACATAATGATAACATTTTTAAATAAATAAGACTGGTTATCTTGATAAGCTCTTCTTATTGGATAACTATGTTCTGATTCTCAATTAAAGGCAGATTAATTTTGCCTTTCATTCCAAAGATATTCATTGGAAGCAGTGGCGGATCAAGGCTTTGCGGGGCCCTGGGCAATTGACTTTGGAGGGGCCACACTTACCGGTGGTCTGGGGATCCTCCCCCATGATTTTATGAAAAATTAGCCCTTAAAAATGCGTTTTTGATGCGTTTTTTCAACTAGTTAGCTGTGCTAAGATCAACTTATAAAACCCACCTTATTTGTGTATTATAACTTAGTGTAGTTTCCAATGTACTAAATTAATAGCCTAAAATATTTCATCAGTTGGCACTATAGGAAGTACGCATTGGCTGATTTTTTTATACGAAATAATGCCTTTTCTGTGTATATCTTTATGTTTAACGTGCTGAAAATGGTTAGCTGAGCCCAAAAGCCAAAATTTGACATGGTTTGTCATAAAATATGCCAGGTCAAAACTGTAAAATATAGCCAATACTCAAAAGTCGATACATTACGTTGGGTTTATTTTTTTAAAATACCACCTTCTAATTTTATTTAGTCTTGCACTATGCTATGCATAACAAACCTGGTTTATGGGGTTCACTCTGCTTGCTTATGGGGCTGGTTTAAGCGGTCGCACTTCTAAACGACCTGCGTTTTTCAGTTAGGTCCGGACCGCAGGGCCCCGCTGACTCGGCCTGTCCATTTTTGTGGGTTTCTTTAAGTATTTCACACTGACGCAATAATTTTGGGGTGAGAAATTTCAATATAACAGATTTTTGTGTCTCTTCGCTAGCTAAAAGGCTGGTAGCTCAACCAGGGCCTCGCGGTTCTTTCCGACCCAACCTGCGTTATGTTAGCCGGTTGCTCGGCTCGCCCAGCCCTGGATCCGCCCCTGATTGGAAGCTCAGAAAATGATGCAAATAACAAAATTTAATGAGTTTCAACAAAATATGATTGATCAAATGATTTTAAGGAAGAAAAAAGTATCTCAAAATTATTAAGAACAACATTTTTCTAAAACGAGAAGAAAGAAGAAATCTGGAAATCTATGAATTATGGATCCCATTCAAAAGTTGTTAAAACAGATTTTAAAAAACATGCTAACGTCAACATAAGTTTTTATTCAAAATCCGCACTTGAACATATTCTTGGCAATCCTAAAAATAACATTAAAATCGAAGAAAAATCTGGAATCTATTAAATAAAATGTGAATGATGCAAAAATGTAGTCCAAAGCAAATATTAAATATCACTTTGAAATAACACGTTTTTAAAGTTTCAAATTTTAAGTACAACCAACCAGAAAATCAGGCAATAGCCAAACATGCTTTAGAATCTGGACACTCGTTTTCCAAAATTAATTTGTTGACAGAAGATGCTCATGATAAATAAATAAATAATAAATAAATAAATGATTTATTTTCCAAACTAATACTACTACAAATTTACAAACATCTACAGTTATTAATACAAAAATGTGTTAGTAAAAGATCAAAATTTATGTTATAATACAAAAGTTTTTGTGTGGAAAATTGACCTACTCCACTATGGCAAGCCATGTTCTAGAGTAGGTTTGAATTTTTGTGAGCGAATAAGTAAGATTAGTAAGTGTTAAGTAAATCAGTAAATGTCTTGTGGGTATGTGTTCTGTGTTAGATGATACTATGAATTGTTTGAAATTACTGTTTCTATTCTCTGTCTTCCTTTGCTTGTTAACCAATTTTGTACTGTTGCTTTGAACTTTTTGAAGTGAGTTATGTGTTTAATGTTTTCAGGAAGTAGATTATATAATTTTGGTGCTAGATGATTGAAATGTCTTTGGTATAGTGCCTTCTTAGCAACATTAGTGATAAGAAGGTTCCTGTATCTGGTGTTGTGGCTATGGTTTCTGGTTTGGAAGCTGGCTGGATTTTTGTGTATTCTGCATAGTATTTCCTTGGAGTACAGCTGTCTTGGATCCATCACAACGAATTCGCTGAATAGCTGGTCTGATGGATAGCGTGGTGGTTTCCGGTTGATGACCCTCATAATCAGCTTCTGAACCTTGAGGAGCGGCTCAATATGCAGGAAGCTGGTTCCTCCCCATCCTACAATCCCATACATAAGCAAGGACTGGGTCAGAGAATAGTAAATTGTTTTCAGACACCTCTCATCGACTAGTGTCCTCAGGATTCTGAAATTGTAGATGGTTTTTCTTAACCTCCCGCATAAGTCGTTGATATGATGGTCCCAGCGCAGAAACGAATCCATTGTAACTCCAAGATATTTGTGAAACTGTTTTCTGTGAACTGTGTATGATGTGTTATTCATATGATTAGTGACTATTAGATTATCCTCTGTTGGCTGTCCATGCTGAGTTGCTGAGAAGGACAGGAAATATGTCTTCTCATAGTTCAAGGTTAGGAGATTCCCATTCAACCAGTGAGACACCCTCTGTAGCCCAATCTCAGCCTTTCTCCAGGTCATCCCCCAGGATGGCTCAGAAAACAATAGTACCGTGTCATCTGCAAATGTGGTGATGGATCCATCAATCTCCATATCGCATAATGGATTTATATAAAGCAAAAAGAGAATTGGTCCTAGTACTGTTCCTTGCGGCACTCCATATTCCACTATCAGCTTGCTGCTCACACATCCATTGACTCTGACACATTGTGTTCGGTTTGTCAGGTAGCTGATACAATAGAAATGAAGAAAAAAGAGATTATCCTATAAATGGGAATAATGGAAAATTCACCTTTAAAACAATTACTTTTCAAGCTTTTTTGTTTGCCAAGTCTTCAATAATTGAAATAAGATCTTTATCTAAATTTTTATATTTTATTAAATTTTTAAATGAATTAAACCTTTTATCTTTAGAACTAACCGAATCTGATCTGTGTATGTTTAGTGTTGTTGAAATAAATTGTTGTTCGTTTACAGAGCCCAGGCCCCTCCAGAGCCCGGGCCCCTGGGCAATTGTCATCTCTTGCCACCCCCCCCCCCCCTCTGGGCGGGCCTGCTGTGCGTTGCCCTAGACTCAACTAGGTTAGTTGAAGCTGGCTGAAGCGCAGAAAACCTGTTTGTCTCAGGCCGCAGTTTTCAAATTAGGAATAAAGCATGAATAGAGCATGCGCAGTTGGTTCCTACTATCGCCGCCCGCTCCCGCACCGAAAAACCAGGGATCAACTCGTTAGACCACAACAGTAGCTGATGGTAGAGAAGTTAAAATGTATAGTGTGCATATCTAAAATGAAGTGTACGTAATGAGTCAGTGCCGGACCGGAACAGCAACTATTAATTTCGATAGTTGGCGGGTAAGCCTATAAAGTGCATGAGGGTGATTACATTCATCAAGCCACTAATCAACCAATCAATTTCATTCAATTACCGTGCTAATAAACGCTCGCGTAGATCACCAAGTAGGGAGTAAGCCTACTTGCATATTAAATAAGTCATTATCGTTTCAAGAGCGAGTCTCGGGGCTGTATTGCGTGCGATTCGGATTATTCATTATTGATTTTGCCCTGACTTCCCCCCACGCCATTGAACAGCTTCGAAATTATCAAATAATCAGGTCAATGCTTGTTCTTAACATTCTCTACTTCATATTAGCTTCACATCTCCGTTATCAATCATCTTATGCTGAGCTACTCTCGAGATTAATTTCAAGCTTTTTCCTGGTGGCGCAGTTCCTAGGAGCGCTTATCTGTGATAAGGCATTGGCTGGCTTCGTTTCCTGCAGCCTTTGGTTCGAATCTCATTCAGCCATGGATGTTTATCATTATTCAACCATTCACCTCATTGCCCACGCATAAGTCTTCGGACTCATGTGGGCATCATCCGCAATAAAAAAATAAGTCTATTTTAATTACTAACATTTTTTATATATTTTTTCCTGTTTATGCTTATTGTACAATTTTAAACGCAGCAATAAAGAAGTTTCAAATTCTCAATAAGGTATCGCCTTATTTGTGATACAATTCTGAAGCAATTTTGTATCGATCAACCCCTTTTTCTCCAGCTAAGATATCTAGCAGGACTCGAAAAACGAATATGTTTCTGGTAAAAGTAAATCACTTTTGCTGAAGTTATACCTGGTAGCTGGTATTTTGAGGGTAGGGGCCCTCTCCGGCGAATTATGCTCTTCAAGTTCTCCGGTTTGATTTATCTTATTGCTTTCTACTGACACCATCTAATGTTAGTAAATAAATATATCCTATTTGAAAAGTAACTTTTATTTATTCAACTCTGACCAAACAAACTATTTAACAATATATGACAATATTTACATATTTGTGGTAGCTAACTCCACAGTAGTACCCTATATAACCCTACAATGATGACTCCCGATTGGTTTAGGTTTTACCATTTACGTCTTACAGGCTACTGTATTGAACTAATTTTTGATATAATTTTCAATCAAGTATGTTTATGCCCCAGTTATGTTTGTTAGCTTGCTGCAGTTTTAACTAATAACATTGATCATAAATGTAAGTAAGATTGTAGGTTCCTTACTGGTGATAAATAATCTTTGACTCTGACCATTTCGTTCTAATTTTACATTGCATTCAATCTTTGGCGACATGGATTCGCAACTTTGGACAGTATTTAAAAGACTGACTCCAAGACTAAAAAATGTTACTTTAAGCTATGAAATTAGACGGCTCAAAGAATTGCGATGTAGAATTTCGTCAGACTTGTAGTCTATGCGTCTAGGCAATACGGTACGAGTACTGATGTCAATTCGTGCATTGGTGATTCTCTGCTATCAGCTGGTCCCTACTATCATCTGGCAACACCGTAATTTTTCAGAGTCGCCTAATTTCGTGGCGAAATTTGATAATAATGGAATAATAAGAATGTTTTTTTTTTTTTTTTTTTTTTTTTGTACGGGTGGCATAAATATTTGACTTTTCTAGTAGCGATTGATTGACGAGCCAATTCCCAACATCTTTAATTATTCTGGACCAGGTGCGGATCCAGAAGCTGATTTTGGGGGGACACCTGAGTGGGTGGGGGGGGGGGGGGCCGGGGAGTTTGAAAATGAAGCAATGAATTTGAAGCAAAATTTAAAATTTAAGGTTATTTTCAATTTAAATGAAACCAGCTTTCTGTTTTTGTAGAACACTTGAAACACTTTTAACCGAATTTTGTCACTGTAGATGAAAAAATGTAATTGTTCACTTATTGCCTTCAGGCCTACAACGTCCAATAGTTTCAAACAATCACAAACTTTATTTTTTGGTTGCAAATAGAATATAATTTCTGAGCGTAAATAGAATAATTAATGTAGCAAAATATTTCAGTTCAGCCCATAGTTTAATGTTTCTATCTCAAATGAATATTAAGTGCGAATATCAAACTTAAATGTTCATAATAAACTTAACTAGAAAAAAATATGTTATTGGTCAAGAAAGCGGCTATCAATTGAATTAAAAGATCATATTTTATAAATAGATAATATGAATACTGGGAGCTGGCTAGATTTCACACTTGAGAAGAATAATTTCTAAACAATTCCATCATCATCTTTTTAAAATTATCTGTGAACAGAGTTCTTGTTTCCAGGGACAACCCTTTCATTGTTGTTTTACATTCACCCAGATTTCATGATCAGCTAAATCCTTAGTCCGAAAATGTTGGACTCTTGACTGTCTACTGCCTGCTATGAAACTATTGTTCAATAAACAATAGAGATTCATTAGAAAAATAATTACCTTATGAGGTATTTGTTTCTAGAAAGTATGAAAATAATGAAACACAAATTTTAATAACCTTTTAATGTGTATCGTTACATCACACAAAGCAGTGGCATAACTACAGGGTCAGTCTAGGTGGGAGGATGACCAATGATGTTGCTGGGAGGGTTAGACTCTCGGTACAATAGTTATAATAGTAATTTGGAGTAGTTCACCTCTATCGATAAATTGAAGCAATATACATGGCTATTTATTTCAAAACGGGAGTTCGGGCTACTCCCTGGGAAATTTTTTAAAAAATTACCTCTAAAGCCACATCTTAACTGATTCTAGACATTGATTCTTCTAATTTAACACTTCAACCCACGTTATGTGTCAAAGTAAAATTTATCTAGCTCTTCTGTTGTCAATAGGAGATCAGAACCTTACTTAAAACTTCCACTTTTCTAAATTTGATCCCTCACTGCTCCTGATTGGGGTACCGCACAGTACTGTAGGCTTTTGGAAATTTCTTTTTAAAAAAATTGAGGGGGTACTCCCTGAAAACGTTTTAAAAATAAAATTCCTTCAAAACCACATTTTTAGCGATTCCAGACATCTTCTTCGACTCTTGCCAAAAATTGTCTCACTAAGGCCTGCTAAAATTCCAAAAACAATTCTCGGGTGGAGAAGAATATCCCCCTGATCCCCCCCACATTTACGCCACTGGTACAAACTGTTAAGGAAAAATTAAATTCACAAGAAAAAATTACACACATTTTTCGCAATTGAAAATCTATTAATTTTTTAAGTGAATTCATCGACTTGCAGCTAAATTTTTATTAAGAATTGTTAGTATTTTAATTACTCTGTAGGCCGACAGTTTTCGAGTTGTTAAACCCATCTTTAACAACTCGATAACGTTCTTAATAACAGTTTGACTGCAAGTCGTTGAATTCACTTAAATAGTTAATATTAACAACGCAGTTCGTCATGGAACAAGAAATCCAGGAATTGAAAAACTATTCTGTAATCTGCCAAAATCTCTCAACAAATTTTTGAGTTTCCAGGGTTTAGGCTCTAGGATGATATCTCAGTGTATGTAAAGTAGTGCTAATAAAACAGGTCTGTTTTTTGCCATAGTAGTCCTCAGCCATGTATACATAAGCTGCAGAATCCACAAAAACCTTTTTGTAAATGCGTTATTTTAAGACAAAGTACTGAAGTGCACAATATTTGCAACAGAAAAGTAATCGTGGGTTAGGCATTGCTGTCTCATTTTCCTCACTTGTCAGCAACTTTGAAACTCTCCTTCATTTTCTTCTTCTTTAAATTTTTCTTCTTATTTTTCTCTTTTCCCATCCTTTTTGTTCTTTTTTCATTTTCATCTCTCTCCTACTACCAATTTCTATCGTATTACTTCTTGTTATCTCTTATCTGTTTTCTGTCATTTCCATTTCTTCATCTTTTCTTATTCTTTCCCTTCTTATTTTTCTTTTCCTTCTTCTTCTGCATTGGGGGTGGGAAATTTCCCTTCCCCCCCCCCCCGTGGATCCGCCTCTGTTCTGAACTTTGAATCCGGATTTCCTCAATTCGCTAGGAATAGGAATAACTTGAAGCATGAATTGATGGGCATGTTTCTTTGTTATAAACCAATCATGAGTATGCCACTGGAGCTTCCTTATTGCAATTTCACTTGACTTGTTGAGTTTCATCAGTCACTATCCGCTATGTTTGAACATGAAAACCAAAGAGACGTTTAATTTGCGGCTAGCACGTTTAGCTGAACACCTAATTTTACGGAGTCAGTCATTAGTGAGCAAGTCAGTTGCTCCTTGAAACACCTAATAAAGTTCTTCTGTAAGCTCTTGAGTCAAGATTCATTGGATGTGTTGAGGGCCGGGCTGGACCTTACAGCACATGCTATGCGTCAATATCGTTTCTCATATGTCGGTTAGAGATAGAGGGCCTATATGGTAGAATATTGGCTCCACTCTCTTTCATCGCTCTCTTTACAGGCTTCAGGCAGAAAGCAGAACGGTCTCGAATCTTTTGATAGCAAACAGCTCGTCTTTGCTGACCTTTCTGCTTTTCATCAACCAAACAGAAAGTGATCAGATTCAGCCTGATTCTGATTAAGCTTGCATAATCAGCATTTAATTAATCTGAAATTTTCCAACTTTATCAAAAGTCAGTTTTTAGTTTTATCGAGAGGAAAGCTCGAATCTCATCTCTCGGTAGTTGTAATCAATATTCCACCTTCAGAGGTCGTTCAATGTGCATCAACTCATTTCTCACTCTATACTTTGTCTCACCCCCTCATTCTCACTCTCTCACTCTCTCTCTCTCTTCCTCTATCTATCTCTCTCTCTCTCACTCACTCTCACACTCTCTCTCCTTCTACCGTATAAAAACAAAATTCCAGATCATTTTCCTTGACTTAAAAAAAGTTATTCATTCAAGAATAAATTTATAATAAAATTAAAGATTTCTCTTAATACTTGTACCTTACTCGACGCGTACCATTTACTTCTTTCTCCACTTCCAGGCTAGCTCTTCTGGTGTAGCAAGTGGCGACACTAGCCCTTCCCCCCCCCCCCCCACAACAGTTATCTTTTCCACATTCGGCCCTTGAATAGAATCGCTCAAAGCTTTGCTATGCAAGATCAAATTCCTGTTGCACAAATAAGTTTCGATGACCTTAAATTTCCCCTCCTTCCCTACCCCTTTTACAGCAAATTTACGATTTTGGAGGCGGTCATCATACCCCCCCCCCCCCCCATTTTGTCTCATTCTTATTCTTATAAAATCTTATATTCCTATTTTCTTAATAATAGATTTTTGTCTAAAGGAAGGGGAAGGCATTAGCCAAGGGAGGGGCTCTTGGGTGGATTTATTCCTGGAGTAAAAATTTGCTTTCAAGTAATTCGGTGGTTAGATTTTTTTATTCATTTCCTACTACAGTATTTGAGTCTCATAGTCTCAAAGTTTGATCTTAGAACTTCTTGAAGTCCACGAGTTTATACCTGAGGTCAAGACTACTTATTAGTGCAAAATAGTTAGAATAGTTATTGCCTATTTTAATAACAATTACAGTATACTAGTGTGTATTATCTGTTCGCTGAGGATGGGACTCAGGTCCTGAAACGCGTCCGATGCTACTCAGAAAAGTAAGTGCTGTTGTAAATGCAATCATAAAATCGTTATTAACACAATAGATTACTTTTGTTAAATTAAAGTTTTGTTTCAATAGGCTTAAGCTTGAAACTATCCCATTTCTATTAGCGTGACAGTCTGTCGCCATAGTTACTGGGCGAACCCTACTTTTTTAATGAATTAAAACTGTCTTTCTCTCCTCCTTATCTAAATAGGTTACTAAACGATTTTAAACTTACAGAAAGAGCACAGTACTTTTTAAATGAATTAAACCTGTCTTGCACTCCACCTATTTTGAATAATGTGTTTTGGGGCTTTGAAACTATTGTCAATGTCAAGTAAAATAAAATAAATAAAATAAATAGAATAAATAAAATAAATAAAATAAATAAAATAAATAAAATAAATAAAATAAATAAAATAAATAAAATAAATAAAATAAATAAAATAAATAAAATAAATAAAATAAATAAAATAAATAAAATAAATAAAATAAATAAAATAAATAAAATAAATAAAATAAATAAAATAAATAAAATAAATAAAATAAATAAAATAAATAAAATAAATAAAATAAATAAAATAAATAAAATAAATAAAATAAATAAAATAAATAAAATAAATAAATAGAATAAATAAAACAAATAAAATAAATAACATAAATAACATAAATAAAATAAATAAAAAATAAATAAATTAAATAAGTAAAATAATAAATAAATAAATACTACCAACAGTATATATGTAAGGTTGAAAACCACTAAAGATACAGTATTGCAAACGATTCCGCCATTGATTTATCAGTGAACACTGAAAGAGGGAGTCGAAATATTTTAAGACCTGTGTGTTTTGAAAAGTTTTTATATTTCTTTCAATTCACATGTTGACTATTTATGCAAAAGGGCAAATCAGAAGATGGATTTCATCTTGAAGACATGTTCACCCTTCAATAATGTGGTAATGCCAGTCATTTTCTTATACAAACACTGATCAGGAGTCATCTTTGAGATTGGAAGGGATCTGAAATGAGTATGCCTTTGAGATTTGGAATCCTATCATATGGATCAAATACTTGTTTTGGAGTGCTTACAGAACAAGTTTTTGAGATAAATGTATTTCAAGGACTTCAATTCATACTATCCTTTCGATTTTCCCACCAAAGGTCTTATACTTTTATACATCTTATACTAGGTAAGTTCCATTCAAGATATGTAGATCATACGAATACTAGTATGTATATAGGTGTAATCATATGCTTTCACATAGTAGCTTGATATAAAAGTGGAATGAATGATGAACCATTAAAATTGTAGGACGTTTGTGCAACCGGGGGTAAGAAATTCATTTAGAATGATAACCTTACGAACAAGACGGGATGTCAGATCTCTTGTTGTTCTTCACAGTTTATTTGATAATAAAGTTGGTTCTCTCTGCTTACTTTCTTATCTCAATCTATACGTTTATCTCCACCTCTTCCTTCTTTGTGCCTCGCTCCATAAAGCAAAGTCATCATAATTCTCCAATTACCGGAATTCAAACAATTTTCAATCAGTTCTCTGGGCACCTGGATATCCTCTGGCAGATTTCGTAGAGTATTGTAATTTACTGTTTACATAAATTTAGGCTTTTTCTTATATAATTTGTACTTTTTGTGTATGTATTTTGTATAAGAGGCACATAAAGTAACCTGTTGTCTATTATTAAATAAATAAGATGCCTACGATCAAATATTCTTCTCATTTTCAGTTTTAATGAATCAATTAATCAATTTATGTTATTACGATCCCCAGTCTTGTGTCTTTATAAATTATTATTAATAATCTACTTCCCATTGACTGATTCAGTCTTCTTGATGCTTTGTTTTATTTTTCAAGTTGACATTAATTATAGGCCTACTTTGAGTGCTTTAACATTTTATATGAATTAAGAATTATTTACACATATTCCTTTTCTTTGTTCATCTTAATAGTTCTAATGTATTGATTCTCTTTCTTTCTATTCATTACTTTATTCAGCTCTCGATTTTTCTCTTTTACAAATTTATTTTCCAGTCACTTTTCTTCAGTGTATATTTTTATCACTGTATACATAAATTTAGGCTTTTTCTTTATTAGTTGTACTTTTTGTGTATGTATTTTGTATAAGAGACATATAAAGTAACCTGTTGTCTATTCATAAATAAATAAGATGCCTAAGATCAAATATTATTCTCAATTTCAGTTTTAATGAATCGATTAATCAATTTATTTTATTACGATCCCCGCCATCTCGCCATCAATAGGAGGGGGGAAACGAGCAGCGATTTCAGTTGAGCATTGAGCTTGAGGTTGAGCGCCGAACACCGAGCACTGATAAGTGCAAAGAAGCCTTCCCATAGTCTACACTCTAGGGTGGCTAGATTTATTATAAGATTAAACTCAATCAGGGAAGTTATTGAGATGCATCCAAGTTGGATTTACTAAAACCATTGAGCAACACAACGTACTGCTAGCTGATGTGATAATGTAACGTGTTCGGCGGTAGTTCAGGACTTCCCAAACTTGGGAGCTTTGAAATATGGGTTGTTTTGACATGGAAAAGAATAAAGAATGGTTAGATTCCATGACAATTATTATGTCTTGCATAAACGATTTCTTCTAATTTTAAATGATACATGTACATTAGCCCTGTTTTGAAAGCAAAGTAGGCTAAAAAGAGCTACTGGGATGCAGCCTCTAAATATACTACAAATCCCATTTCTATTAGCGTGACAGTCTGTCGCCATAGTTACTGGGCGAACCCTACTTTTTAAATGAATTAAAACCGTCTTTCTCTCCTCCTAATCTGAATAGGTTACTAAACGATTTTAAACTTACAGAAAGAGCACAGTACTTTTAAATGAATTAAACCTGTCTTGCGCTTCTCCTATTTTGAATAATGTGTTTTGGGGCTTTGTGTCCGTTTAAACAGGGACTGACTGTCAAACTTTTAGTTGGAAAAGTAGAAAAAAAGCCAACAACTGTTTCTACTTAAAAGTAGTAACTGCTACGAAGGTTGCTCGTTGGAGAGTGTCAAAGTTACTTGGAGCACTGCTGGTCACTATTATTGGAAACTCGGAGCTCGCAACTCCGGCTCTCTCCTACAACTAAGTTCTTGATTCGGCTAAAGATGCGACTGGGTTTGTGCCTCACTCTAGGAGTTTCTGCTGTTTGACTAGTTGAAAAACATTTCATTCCAAGATCAGGGGCGTATCCAGCAGCAGATTTTTTTGAGGGGTGGAACACCTGAGAGGAAACCACCAGGGTGGGAAGGGTGGAGGTGTTTGAAAATAAGGTTTAAAATTTTGACTTTGTGGCATTATTTTTAACTTAAATAAAATCAAAGGTTGACTAGTGATGTAATGGATAGGCTCCAGGCACTATTAGAAAACCATATGAAGAGAAGGAGAGGTTGAAAAATAATTCATTACTATAATGTATAGTTTATTCTGTTCGGGGTACTCCTCCGGAATTTTTTTTTTGAAAAATAATCCTTCTAAAACCACATTTTAAGCGATTCTAGACACAAAAAAATTCATCCATCCTATCATTATTCTAACCCAAATTGTGTGTCAAATTTTCATCTAGTTTTGCATCATTGCCAGTGGGAAATCCGAACTCTCCTACTAAAACGTTATTGTTCAAGTAGCCAAACTTTAAAGCAGGCTCACTTAAAACTATTTTAACTGTATAGTACTGTACTTAAAAAGGTCTATTAAAAGGGGAAGGAGGGCTTTTCTAACAGTAATTCAAGACTTTATGTAGCTTTTTCATTCTTGAAAACATATTTGCAAAAAATTATTGTCTCTCTGGGCTTGTTGAAATTCAAAAATGTATTTTGTTTCTGTGTCTCTTGGGGGATCTATCCCCCCGATTTCCCCCATAGTTACGCCACGTTTCCAATGGGAAATTCATTGTTGATATGTCATGTTCTCATTTTTCTCGCTTTTCTACAACTTTTACATCATTTCCTTCTACTTTCCATTTTTCACTGTTTTTATCATTCCCCTTCCTTCCCCTATTTTCATATTTTTCTCATTCTTTTTCTTTTCTCTTTATTCTTCTTCTTCTGCGTGTGAGAGGGGAAATTTCCCTTTCCCTTCCCCCCTGAGGTCCGCCACTGAGTTCAATGTACGGAGCTCATGAGGTTTTTAATGGGAAATTTCATTATTTTAGAATTAAACTATAAACTATTTAAAAAGCCTTAGAGAAAGAATTATTTCAGTCCATTTTGTAAAAAAATCTTATGCCGGCTCCACACATGCGGCATTCGGCGAATCCCGAGCAGCCGCGCGTCGAATCGCGAGTAGTGTGGGTGGGAGTTCGTGTATTCGGCAAGTAGCGAGCACTTGTGCTCGTCGTTTCCCGTCTATTAATGTCGGTCTTTGACTCACTTTAAAGGCAAAAGGCGAGCACCAGTCTGCCTACACACATTCGGCTGTCTACTTGCGAAGTGCTACCTGTTAATACTTTGAAATTAAAACTTTAGATTTCATTTAAACCTTTTGTAAAACCTTGTTTTTTTGTAATTTATAATCCTACATGTTATATTTGTTAATTAATTAATTCTGTTTATTTATCTATTGTTATTATAATCTATTATTATATTTTAGGGTCCTCTGGCGTATTTTTTCTTATTATTATCTTCTTTTTTCAACACTGTTAGCGCATTTTCTTGCATATTTTTAAGCATTTTAGAAAATACGTTTATTCTAAACAAAATCTTAAACAAAATTTATAATTAGAGCCCGGATAACCATGTTCTTCAAATTTTATTGTATTGAGTTTAAGGGGGTAATAAACCGATTTTTAATGCATAATAGGATAAAAATAAATTTTTTAACAGGCGTATCGTTATAATGTAGTTAAAACAAAGATCAAACTCAAGGACTACTAATTAAACAATTAGTGTGAGAAATATTATTTTAATGATATCGCCCAAGACCTCTTTTTCCTTGGATTTCTTCTTCTCTTCAACAATAAAAATAGCCTCCAGCGATAACAACGAAGGCAGCACAAGAAATAATAACATCATCGTCATCCATGTTTGTTCGCTATTCTACGATTCCCGCAACGAACACTGTCCTCTGAAAAACTCGCATGTGTGTAGATAGCTGCTCGTTAATCGGCGAATACCAGCATGAGCAGCTCGCCACTTGGTGAATATTCGGCTCTCGCCGAATGCCGCATGTGTGGAGCCGGCAATAGAAGAGAAAAAAGTGTGACCGAAAGCAAAATTCGCCCTTCGTACAATTCTTTTTTATTTGCTATGTAAGTTGGTTTAGACAGATGGTGAGGTACAGTGTAAGCAATTTTTATTGTGTATCTATTGGCGAATAAGATACATAACAGGGACTAGTGGAGGGAGGTTGGTTAGTTTTAAACTTATTTTATAAATTAACGATAAGTGAAAAGTTTCACAGTTTTATAGAGACTTAAACAATCGATTGAAACCATAAATTTGAAGAAAACAGACCTGGCATTTGATGTGAACATTATCCTCAATGTTTTGGGCAATATAACATTCAAAATTTGTGAAGAGAGCAGTTTTGAACTTGAGCTTGTTGCGCCTTCACATTCATTTTAATTTTGTCACAATAAATAAATAATAATAATAAACTTAGCTGGTGGATTATATCCAGGCATGTAGGCACACTACTTCACTTCCCTCCCTCCCATCACCATGAAGATGTTGGCTGTAGAACTAAAATTTTTTTGAGATTATAATTTTTTTTGGAAGATGAAGCCCACATAGGTCTGCGACCTGTGCGTGGGTAATGAATTGGATGATGGTGATTGATGAGTTGGACTTCCAGTTTTAGGTGGGTTCCGTACCACCAGGAAGTGATTTTACAGCATAGAACAGAGTATTTTTACTGGCCAATCCAATCGGTCACCCTTACAAAGAGCGCCCAGGAGCTTCGTAGCTTATCTCTGATTGAACAGATACCTGCTACGGCACTCGGCTATCCCTTCCCTATAATTCATTTTTATTTTGAATTTTGGAAAAAGAAAAAGGAGAAGATGAGGAAGTGAAGAAGAAAACAGAGAATAAGGAGAGAAAAGGGGTAGTAAAAGAAGTAGAAGGATTGAGTTAAACAATTAATTAACACAATAGCTATTGGCTAATAGTCGCCCCAAAAATGTATTTACATCGGCTACTGGTTGTCGAATAATATTTGAAATACTGATGATTTAGGTTATATTGATGAGATTGCTCGTATAGTGTATACTGTACCGTATATTCAATTATTTTTAACAAGTGAATCAATTATTTTGGAAAGATAATATTATGTTGACAGTAAAAAATTTGTCCAACGTTGTCAACATTTAACTAGAGATATGGTAAGATTGGAGCATTGCTTTCTCACCTTTCTCACTTGCTTCAGTTTTTGTATATCAAAAAATAAGAAGAACGTGTTCTGTTGGGTCGCCTTCTTGTACATTCAGAGAAATTTTACAGATGGACTCCATGAAAAGACTTCAAGAGAAGGCATCAGTGCTTTTCATTTGGGTATTACTTGATGGAATGATTCATTCACCCGTGTTGCTTTCTATGCTCAAAACATGTTCCTACTTCCAATGCGAGAAACACAAACTTGTTTTCTGTGCCTAGGTGCCGAACGATGCATAATAATTATTTTTTCGCTGTTGTACGGAGCACAGAGCCTTATGAATGCACTCAGAAGGAGAGTGCAATTAGGTGATTCAGTCTGATGTTGGATTCGATTCCTCAATGATTACAATATGATTGTACAGGTTCAAGGAGTTGTACGTTTTAAAAAGTCAATAATTATTTGCTCAAGCTTTTCAACCTATCACTATCACCACCTTCATATTCATACATTACATATCATTCATCATTATCATCACCATCATTGTTTATTTCATATCTATTTTGCTTATCTCTATCTAATGTCTAATGACTTTTGTTTGTATTTTTTGTACGAAATTACAATTTTGCGCAAACATGGGCAAGCATGGGACCTCCTTCTGCTCTCATATGTTTCTTTTCGGAGGATGAAGCACATAGGTTTGAGACCTGTGCGTGGGTAATGAATTGGATGATGGTGATTGATGAATTGGACCTACAGTTTTAGGTGGGTTCCGAACCACCTGGAAATGAATTTATAGCAGAGAAGAGTCTTTTTTGCTGGCCAATCCAATCGTTCACCTTTACAAAGAGCGCCTAGGAGTTTGGTAGCTTATCTCTGATTGAACAGATACCTACTACGGCACTCGGCTATATTTTCGTGCCAAACAAATAAATAACTAGAAGACTGCTTACCAACATGATTACACGATTTCATGTAAATCCGTTTGGAAATTATTCAAATGTACTCCACGGGATTTTTTCCACAGAATGTCGTAGATAAAAAGAGGTAGGGAAATCAGCAGCAAAGAACTACGTCATATTCATTATCGATATAAAAATACACAGTTATCCGTCTCTATTATAAATAATTAAAGGATGTATTTAAAATTTCAGTTCTACTGTAATAACAAATCAAACTGTGACAATCGAACAGTTGATCTATGCGGTTCTTTCATTCAACTCAATTCTAATATCTAAGTTAGAGGACCGGCTGATATTTGGCTTTGCTCCGGCGTTTAAAAATTTTCCGTTCAGGGCATTGATGAACTAAGTCTCTTTAGTCATCTATAAACATGTTTGAATGATTTTTTGAGTCAAAAAGTGAACATTCAGAGATTTATGGCGGTTTTTGAGGAGTCGACCATAATGACCGACGCAGCGCTAGACCGACACAGCGCTAGACGAAGGAACTATACAGAGCAGTCTCTCAAGTCGCTTGAATCATGTTCTTGTTCATACAAACCACTTTATAGCAACTGAGTTGAATTTATTGATAGTTCTCTGTTTGTATACACAGTTCTTATAACTAGTGCTATTCTTATAATGCTGCTAAACAATTATCCTATTGTTTCTGGATTTAATTCTAGGAACTTCAATAAATAAGTCTTTTGACCTCACACATATACGCACTTGATACGTTTATTATTGTTTTACTGCCTTTTTATTTTCTATAATAATTATAGCATATTTTTGCATTAGAACCGACACAAATTTGAAAGGGGGGGGGAGTTAAAATCATACAAGATATCGCTTTTCTTCTTATTTCTATTTTCAAATTGACACGCCGTTTTACATGAAATGGAAATGGCATATTAAATTTATGAATCGCATATAAATTTTCAAATTGACACGACGTTTTACATGAAATGGCATATTATTTCCAATATAGATAGATTTTCAACAATAGGTCAAGTAAATAATCTATATAAATAAAATTAGAGTTTTGTCTGTACATTTATCAGAATTATATATTTTTTGGTTATTTTACGTTTTATACATTAGATAAGCCGAAACAAGTCTCATCTCATTTTCTGTCTGTCTGTCTGTCTGTCTGTTAGGCATTTTATGCGGCCTACTCCTGAAAAACGAGAGCATTGATCGGGATTAAAGTAATTTATCAGTATTGAAGACCTTTTTGACAATGTCTTTAGCTTATAAAAAACTAAATTAACTTTTTTTTAACAGAATAATAAACGTTTAAAAACCAAGTATTGTGCGATTTTGGATATATTTAACGCGGCCTTCTCCTGAAAAACGAGAGCATCGATCGGGATTAAAGTTATTAATCAGTATAGAAAACCTTTTTGACATTTCTTTAGCTATAAAAAACTAAATTAACTTTTTTTTTAACAGAATAATAACGTTTAAAAACCAAGTATTGTGCTATTTTGGATACATTTCTTCGAAGTTTTATTACCACATAAGAACAAATCACGTAATTTATCATGATATATCAATCAGCTGTTCTCAAATATTCTCTCTGATAACTGTCACTGAATTGCTTACGTTCTAAGTTGTTTACTAAGCTGCTAACAACTTCATGATCGTTGCTATTGTTACGGGTTCTATTAGCTAAAATAAGGCTGGCAACACTAAAGTTCACACTTGCACTTTATTTACACAAATTAGTCATGATATATCAATCAGCTGTTCTCAAATATTCTCTCTGATAACTGTCACTGAATTGCTTACGTTCTAAGTTGTTTACTAAGCTGCTAACAACTTCATGATCGTTGCTATTGTTACGGGTTCTATTAGCTAAAATAAGGCTGGCAACACTAAAGTTCACACTTGCACTTTATTTACACAAATTAGTCATGATATATCAATCAGCTGTTCTCAAATATTCTCTCTGATAACTGTCACTGAATTGCTTACGTTCTAAGTTGTTTACTAAGCTGCTAACAACTTCATGATCGTTGCTATTGTTACGGGTTCTATTAGCTAAAATAAGGCTGGCAACACTAAAGTTCACACTTGCACTTTATTTACACAAATTAGTCATGATATATCAATCAGCTGTTCTCAAATATTCTCTCTGATAACTGTCACTGAATTGTTTACGTTCTAAGTTGTTTACTAAGCTGCTAACAACTTCATGATCGTTGCTATTGTTACGGGTTCTATTAGCTAAAATAAGGCTGGCAACACTAAAGTTGACACTTGCACTTTATTTACACAAATTAATTGTAAGTACAATTAATGATATAAAAACAAATCATCAAATGACAAGCTAATAATTATTTTCAGTAATTATTTACAAGAATTGATAAATAAGTAATTACAGGCTAATCAATAATAAAATAAACAAGACTCCAATAAACTGTACAATAATGTAGAAAGAAATGACAAAAAGAGCCACTAGTCCCTTACAAAACACAGTCCAATTCGTTATTTGACAGTCCCAAATAATATCACTTAACACTATTAGTAAGCTACATAAACAGTAAACACTTGTCTCTGCATTATACACTGGAAACGAGCATTGTTTACTCCACTGGCACTGGTTATGTAACACAATCTGTCACGCAGGTTTGTAAACGTAACTGTCACGCAAGCTTTTGTAGAACTCTCTGTGTAGTTCATGTGGACTCCTTTATATAGCTGTTGTAGTTGTATAATTCCAAGAATTGGAGCTCACCAGACACTTCGAGAATCTTCAAGAAACATGATCTCGATCGTTCCAGAAATCTGAAGAAATCACGAGAAGTCTCGAGAAACCAATTGAGTGAGAGAGTTGCAGACTTGAAGAATAAGAGTGACAAAGACCTTTACGAAAGAGAATGAAAAATATCAGATTGTAGTTGCGTCTGTCCATGAAAACAATGGAGTGATATAAATAGAACAAGTGCGTGACTAACTGCTTGTTTGCTCTCGTAACACTATCAAAAAAGCCAAAACTTATTTAGTCTTATTTCTGTACATAATCCGTACGAAGGACGGGTACAATAGCTAGTAAATAATAAGAATACAGCAGTTTCTATTCTCATTCTCTCGTGTCAGCTATGTCTGAGATAATTCTTGGAGAATAAATAAATACTGTATTTCTATCCACTCTATCTACTGTATTTCAATGCTAGTTAATCATTGAAAAGTGATGAGATACTATTCCATATGATAATTATTATTGTTTACAATATAATAATATTTATATACTACGGTGGCGTCTGATTGGTCAATTCAAATTTTTAGCGTCCATCAATTTAGATAGACCAATCAGACGCCACCGGTAACATTTACCTTGAACTCAACCATCACCGGTCGTTTTTACTAGACGAATTTGAACAAGTCAAGTGGTTAGAGTCTGTGTTCCCCCTTAGTCACCTTCTTCACCAACTCTTTCTTTAAATTCACCACTTCTTCTGAAATCAGCCAAGTTCATTCGATGTTTCAAAGAGAAAATCCTGCATTTGAAGTCTGCCAAAGAAATCAACAAACCACTCCTTCGATTTTTATGGAAATTCAATTTAAAAGGCACGCTGATTCAAATGAAATTCAGTAAACCTTGAAATTGGTTCGGAAGTGAGTTGAGTGGTGTACGTTGAAGATGGGGTGGGAGGTAGTGAGAGCTATCTGCTGTCCCACGTGATGGTCGGCGAGGCGAAGCGAGGCGAGGCAAGCGAGGCAGTCCCCCCCCAACAGTTTTGTAACTAAGTAATTAGATTAGGTTTTGTCATCAGTCCCCTTGGCAGCACAAGTGACCGCTGGCGTTTCAATTACATTCATCTTCTCTTCTGATGCTCACCATTCATCCCATCTGTTGTAGCAATGTTAATTAAGGGTGACGATAATAGAAATTGGTCGAAGAATATCACCATCATCATCGAGAGAGCGCAGGTGAACGCAGCGCAGTTGTAGTGGAGTGGAAGTGGTATAGTAGTGTGAGATGGCTCACAAAACCAAACTTCGTTGATAAAACAGTTCATCATCAGTTACAAGTGCCTGGCAAATTATCATCTGTCTTCTGATTTCATATTAATTACTAGCAGGTTGTCCTATTCAACACAATGTATTTCTAGAAGCCAGGGTAGTAGCCTATCAACAAACTTGATTGTATTCATTAGTTTCTTCTTCTTCTTCTCCTCCTCATTATGATTATGATTATGATTATTATGATTATTATTATTATGATTATTATTATTATTATTATTATTATTATTATTATTATTATTATTATTATTATTATTATTATTATTATTATTATTATTATTATTATCATTATTCTACTCTGTTCTTCTTCTTCTTTATCTTCTCCTTCAATCTATAACATTATTCCTGCAGATAAGAGGGTATGTGTCCTCAACACATATTTTTAGAGTACGATTTATATTGAATTAACGTAATTTAGCCTATAACAAGAAATATTCTGTTTCAAATTATTCTATAGAATTTATAATATTATTGTAATATAAAAATAATCTGATTGATAAATTTTGATATGGAAAAAGCACCAGAACAACTGAGATTGTACATTATACGGTCCTGAACATTATTAAAAACGTTTGCACAAGAAAATAATTGAGAGTCTTTGATTTTCAAGAGAGTATTTGATAGAGTAGCTGAACCAGTTTTTATAAATGAAACAAAGTGAAAGTTAAGCTCCTTCTACACAATCTTCAATACATCATCAATTGTGATAGTTTATTAAAAAAATGTGACACATAGTTTTTGAAATGTTTAAAACTTTTGGTACCGTACTAAATGCATGTATTATGAACTAAAGCTATGAATATGAAAAATCTTGGAAATATTGTTCACTTATCGAGTTGCAAATAAAGAAAGGTTGCAGCTCCGTATCTTTCCTACGAAACAATCGAATGAAAATTTCTACATCACAATAATCGATATCATCTGTACCAAACCTAAAGCTGAATTCCTTTCATATTGACTATCGATTCTCGTAGTCGATTTTATCGTGGGGGAGATATGGAACTGCAGCCTGATCGAATGTTTATGTTTACTGAGATATCAGAGAACCACTATATTATATATATCGATATATATATATATATATATATATATATCGATAAAAGACAATGATAGAATACTAGTTTATGCAACGATTGTATTATGACTGTTTTTAAGTCACAAGTGAGTTGTAAGTTAGGATACAAGTAAAACGACTGTCCTAAACATCTCACGAAAGGCTTATAGGTAAAATAAAATATTGTTGTATACAATATTGTTTTATCTACAATTGACAAAATATTACGTTTAATTTAACTCGCCAATCAATCAGGGACAGTGGTGTTAAAATAACTTCATTTTAACAACACTTTCATCATCTATGGAATAAAGTAAACTGTATTGAAATCGCTTTCTAACGTATTATGTCAACTTTGCAACATAGATGGAGATCCTTGTGCTGAACATTAACGCTCTAAAAAAAAATTCAAAACTTTACAAACTAAAAAGTGGTGAAGTAATGTAATAATGAGAGTTAAATGTGAAGCTTGGAGCATGTGACGATCAGTATCAAGCGTATTATTAAGTGATTAATTTGTTAACAGATTAGAAAGCAATTGATGCGTAATTAGGCCGTCTACTGCATGCAGCCGGCTATTGATTGCAGCAACAGAGGCTGAAGCACACAGCCTGCTCTGCCACTGCGCCAAACCTGACAACTATTCAATAGCAGCAGCCATGCACAAGCTCTAGGCTGGATTTAGGTCCTGAGCGAAATTATTCGGCTCCAGATAAGACCAAGCCAGATAGGAAAGGCCCCAAAACACCACACGCCATACCAGCAAGCACCAAGCAACCAGCTTTTGTGATCTATGCTTGTATTGGAGGCAACTGGTTGTATAGGAGGCCACTAGAGATTACACGCTATGTGCTAGATTGAATTTATATCCCACACAAAATACAATTTATCGATCAAGACAGTGGCGTACCGATAATGGAGCGAGTGGAGCAGTCGCTTCAGGGCGCAAGGCTGTGAGGGGCGCCCCGTTCTTTAGAGAAAATTGCTTTTTACTTACAAAAAATGTATTAATATAATGAAGGCCAAAAGAGTAAAATGCAACACAATTTTTAAAAAATCGTATGTATACATTGCTGTGCATTACTAAAAGGAACATTCATGTCAAATTTAAAAGAAATCGGTTCACGCGTTCAGCCGTAAATGCGTTACATCTGTTACAAACAGACAGAATGCAAAACGGTCGAGTCAAAAGAAGCAAATAGTCGAAAGTACCAAGCCAAAACAATTTAAATTGGGTGACAAATAAAGGTATAACAATTTCAAGTAATTGAATGAAGACTTTGAACTTATTCTGGAAAAATAAATCCACAAGAAGTTAACTGGTTTTTATATTAACGAGAACAGGACTGAAATACACCACTTTTGAATCCTATTTCCAAAATATAAGAAAATTTTTGTAAGAACGACAAAATGATAAAAAAATAACTGCAAATGAATTTATAGAAAAGAGAAAAAATCCAAAACAAGCTGTTTGGAAATTGATAAAAGCAGAATCTGGCCTGGCAAAAAATCATTCATTGGAGATTCGCATCTCTGACAAATAAGGTGTAGTAAGAGGCGGGAAAAAGCCGCTGATTCATTAAATGACCACTATATTAATATCAGCCCAATCGGGTGGTTGAGTGTAAAGACTGATTTTTTTTGGGGGGGGGGGGGGGGGGGGGGGGGGGGCATCGAAAGACCCTTCCGCTCCAGGGCGCTTGAAACCTCGGTACGCCACTGGATCAAGACATAGATGAAATATTTCACATCTTTTAAGGCTCACCCACAATCATGCCCTTGTACAGACGAAGACTGTTTAGAGGTGTATTGATACAACAATGATAAATTATTTATTTGTTTCAAGCATTTGCTCTCTGCAAGCAACCTTAATTTTAAACGTGAGGTCTACTGTTCACAGAGCTACTAGTCATTTGTTAATTTCGGTTTATTTATTTAAGAGTTGAAAAATATATAATTACTGATATTGATAAAAAACATAAAACTTAAACCACAAAATAAAGCTATAAACTATCGATAGCAGTAATTACAACGAATAATCAGTAACATAATAATGGCATTCCCTAAATTGAAAATTAATATTATTTTTCTGTAATAGACTCTTGAATTATTGCGCTACTAGATGAAATTTTTAGTGGAACAGACTTGACCTAAGATTTTGATTCTACTTTGAAATTTTGTGGAAAGCGGTTTTGGGCAATATTTACATTGATTGTATGTTAGTTAAATGAATGTATAAATAAATAAACAGCAATTAACAAATGACTAGTAGCTCTGTGAACAGTAGACCTCACGTTTAAAATTAAGGTAGCTTGCACAGAGGAACGTTCTCAATAGTAATCACTATCGCAAAATTAAACACAATCATCAGAACAAACCCTAGATTGCGTAGTCTATTTCATGTCTGTTTTCCACAAAAAGTAAAAAAATAAAGAGTTATCACGTCACCAAGGCTACGTTTCTATATTCATCCAGTCTGTACTTGTGTTCTTCAATAGAGCTGACTGCTCACATCAGAAAAGATTTTACATGTCTGATGAATTAATATTTATAGAATAATATTAATTAAATGTCTGTATAATTATGATTTACTTAGTAATTAATTGTTATTATACTTAATTGAAATATTATAAATGATTTGTTTCTCTTAATCAAATATGTTATTCTTAAGAGTGGGGAAATTTTATGAAGACTCAATCAGATGAATAAGAGGGCCCGAGGGCTATCTTGAAGTATTTATATATATTCAAATGATGGAGAAGCTCATTTTAAAAATCATATGTTTCCTACAGAAGAAGGTCTGAGTGCCTTTCCATTTTATCATTTTAAATATTCTTTAAATGCAAAAAGGAAGATCTTTCTTTAGGATCTTTCTGAAAGAAAGATTAAATTTCATAATAATATAAATTTTTAACTTTTCTGTACTGAGATGTGATAAGAGAATCATTTACTTTGTCACTGTCCTCAATCTATGTTCCTTATATGGCTCGCTATAAATTGTGTCCTTGTGTCAGTATACATTGGACAGCGTACAAAAAAATCGGTTACAGTTTCATCTTCTCTCAAGTATTCAGAGTGGACAAAACACTATTAAGTAGAATCTATTAAAATACTTTTGTTATCTACTGTATTAATGGCTGATCAGATATTGAAAGGTAGCTTTCAAAACAAATATTACTTTTTTTTATATATACAAATTTGTTTTACTAACAATGATAATAACAATGAATACAAACGAGAGTTCTCGTTAGTATTCATTGATACTAATTACAATTACAATGGCGGACCCAGGAATATTGTTCAGAGGGGAGGTTACTAACAAAAAAAAATAGAAAAGCACACTTCACTTCCCCTCAGTAACGAACTTGATCAAGAAATCAATAATTGAATAAATGTATAAATAAATATATAAATAGATAAAAAATAAAATTAATAACATTAATAAAATAAATAGATTAACTAATTGATAAATAAATAATTAACTTCCAATCTCAAATTACATATTAAGACATACAAGACTATAAATCTACAACTACAGATAATTACAATTCTAAAAAATTTAATTCTTCAATGGAAATCCCCCCCTATGGCAAGCCATGTTCTGGAATAAGGTTGGATTGAGTGCAATTATTGGATACGGTAGTGAGCTCACGTATTATCAGAAGTTCTACATGTTGTATTTAACATCCAACCATGTACTGTGTTTTTTAATTTCTTGTGATGTGTTATGTCCTTGATGTCTCCGGGAAGCAAATTGTACGTACAATTTCGATGCTGAAAGGTTAAAGTGTCTCTGGTAGCTTTCCTAGGAACATTATCAATGAAAAGGTGTCTGTTTCTTGTGTCATGTTCCTGGTTCCTGTATTGAAAAGGTGCTCTGTTTCGTTGTAATCTGCAAATGCTTTCCTTTGAATACAGCTGTCTTTTATCCATCACACCGAATTCGCGAAAACCAATGTGTGATACCTTAATTTAATTAGAGTTGAATGTCACGAATAAATGAAACGTGCTACATTTATATAATTATTCGCATGATTGAAACGAGATCTTCTTAATGTCTTACTGCTTCACTCCACGTCATAAATGGAAAGTTCTGTAAAGCTGTTGAACGTGGGTTAAGCTCTGTGAAAGGAAAACACACCGAATAAAATTAATGAGAAGGCACGATGTTATATCACCTCTATTTTTAGTCGGAGAGAATGTTTTTTCTTCTTTTCACTGGAAAACTGTTGATCTTCTAAGTCAACGGTGTTGAATGAAGCTCATTGGGGAGACGGTTATTGAATTTTGACCAAGCATGCGTTGTAATTCAATTATGTTCCATTTGGTTTGTCAAGAGAAAGATTACAGCCCAGTTTAACAGAGCGTGCCTGCCGAAAATCAGCCAGCCAGCTATGTGTTGGCCACTTTTCTTATTTTTTGAAACTCCTCAAAAAATAAACACTCAACTTATAAAAACGTTACGCATCTCACTTTAGAGTTCCTATTTTCCTCCCTTCATATTACATTTAAATTGTCATTACTTCATATTCAAAAGAAAACGTTGCATATCTAGGAGTTTTTTTGGATAGACGATTGACCTGGGCATTTCTAGGAGTTTTGTTGGATAGACGATTGACCTGGGCTCCATACATTGAGAAAATATGTTGTAAAATTTCATCTGGGGTATTTGTCCCGCGAAAGTTTGCTAGATTGAATTACTTTCTACAGATTACCATGCTCTTTTACCATGTTACATATTAGATATTCTATCTTAGTATGAGGTAACTCATCAAACCGAAACGTTACTTTCTACAGATTACCATGCTCTTTTACCATGTTACATATTAGATATTCTATCTTAGTATGAGGTAACTCATCAAACCAAAACCTTGATGGGATGTTTAAAAGATCCAAAAGAATGCTGTTGAGTATGGAAAGATGTTTTTAATTTAATCAATCACTATATCTATAAAAGCTGTATAAAACTGAAACGTAACAATATGACAATCGAGGATAACAATTTGAGTAATTTGGTGCTTGCTTATTTTTTGAACCATGAAGTTTATGTAAACCTCAAAGTAATTAATTTTGAATTGTAGACACTTAAATTAGGCAAAGATGGATTAGCTGTGATTTTTTTGAACTCCGAGTAATATTATTATTACTTATTATTTGTGATACTGGACTTGGATACTTTCTTGGGAATTTTATCTAAATCAGTATCTACAAGAGCGGCCGTTTTTGTTTCCACCTTTTCCTAGGATAAGCTAGAAATAAGTTGCCTTTCCTTCCTTTCCCAAATTAGTTGTTTGCCAGTTTAGTTTTCTCCAGCCCGGGGTATTACAGTTTTGGATCAACTATTACATTTGATGGTGTACACTGTACAGTATAGAAGATTGTACTAAAGACATGCACTTCCGGTCCGTGATGGGGCTGGGGAAGCGAAGGAGATGCTTCTACCTGCATGTCAAATATTTTACTTCCGTATTTCTCCTACCTGGGACAATGAGCAACTGCAACTAACCTATCGAGGCTATAGATTGAATCAAAATTCTGGTAGTATGACTGGATAAGCATTCAATTCGAAAACCGCGATCACATTTCCTGTCGATTTGATTAGTGGTGTAATAGGAAATTAGTTCATTAGTTCATATCTCCCCACGTTTATCATTCATTAATTAATGATAACCCAATCACCTCCACCAACCGTTGAAATATATTACATCGAAGTTTTACCAGTTAGTGAAGTTAGATTCTCAGTTTTACCAAAAAGGTGTTTCACAGTAAAACAAAGAAGAAAACGCATATTACGTTCCAGTTGGTAAGTAAACTAGCTTTGGTTTTGAGGGACCGAGCATATATTTTCAAAGCGTTCCACTTATTATAATTACAAAACATCAAATTAAGCAAATAAACAAATCGTAGTTGAGATACAAGTCTAGTTGATGTAGACTTGAGTTCCAATACATTCTCGGAATAAACAAATTTTACTTCGAACGGATTTATTTTTAATAGGCTATATAAAATAAATAGGATTTATTTTTATTTTTAATCAATGAATTTATAATTTTGTGTAGAAGAGTTTAATAGTTAATATTTTTTATGACACTTGAGATTATTATCTACGATGAGGTTTTTAATCATAATAATATCTAGTTGTAAGATTCAGTGTGATGTACAACTTCAATATTCTTTATGCATGGCATTTAGTTTGTGTGTTCCATCTGTGACGATATTCAACTTAATATTTACATGCTTTGTTAAATAAATAAATTATCTCATCATATCTAAATGACAGTCCTCTTTCCTCTTATCACTGTTGCACTCAGTTCAATAGCGAGAACAAATTCTCAAAAAATAGTCTACAGGAAAATGAAAATATCATTGTCAAACCAATCAATTATTATTGTAACACAGCGGAAGGATCATTATTATTCAAAGCAAATGCGATTATTCTTTTATTATTATTATTATTATTATTATTATTATTATTATTATTATTATTATTTATGATCCAAATTTAGTTTTGGTTACAGTTGCAAATAGTCCTTCCCAACACTTCAACCGGACTGTACTCGAGTTCAAAGTCAAGGGATATAGTCTATACACAAGGATAAACTTGTGAACTGCATACCCAATCCATTGAGCTTCGATGTGGAGTTTTTCAGGTACTGTATTTATATCAAGAAAATCCTTAGTCTCAAGTTTCCAGACCTATTCAAGGCAGACCTTACTGCCTGCAACCTACTCAATCCGCACTTGATATAACATAAAGTACACTCAGAGCTTGGAAGTTCGTGGTAAATAATAGTCGTATAGTTGAAAAACTTTCAACAATATCTTATAATTACTGACTATTTTAGAACACTTCAACAACCTTAAAGTACAGACATTCCTAAGACTTGGATTTGAAGAGGCTTTTGCAGGGGTTGTAAACCAGTTCTCTTCCCAACCCCCATAAGTGAAGCTGTCAACCTTTATCTGACTTGCCACATCTATAAAGAGAGGTGATGCTCCCTCTTGGGACTTCTTGGCATTTCTTATTGGAAACAGTTCGTGAAAAAATACTGCTCTAGGGACATAAATTGTACATTGTCATTGCCGCAACTTAAAAGACCGTGTTTTCATGAATTTCACGAGGATCAGCTACACTCGAAAAATTCACTATTTGTAATAGAATACGCACTGATTCCTTTTTTTACATTCTTCATGTAGGCTCTTTTTTATTATTAAACACAAAACAATTGTTGGTGCTGTCATTTTTTTAAATTTCTTATGCACTCACTATTTGTTTTTTATCATTACGAATACTGTATATGTATATAGTGTTTTTTATAACAAATTTTTATTCCTTTTTTTGTTGAGATAAATGAATATTGCTATAATATATTCTGATGATTATTATTCATAATGTAGAGTACAAAATAATATATTGTAATATAATATAAAATATATATATGATATATATATATATAATATATCATAAATATATAATATATATAATATAAAATATATTGTTTATGATCTCGCATGAAGCATTGATCACAATGGACAATAATATTAAACGATCTATCTGAGCATGCTTTTGGATCATGTATTTTCACCATAATATGAAATAAAAAACATATGCGAATACGAACATAAGAATGAATTTATTGTATACATCGATATAAATATTATCTGCTGATTGAAATGTTCAATTTGGATAATTGACCGAGTGTAGGTCTTGTGTGAGTTCTCCGTTTCAAGTCGACCGTTTTGCATTTGTATGTTTGTAATTATTGTAAGGCAAGTTCGGCTGAACGCATGAACCAAGTTCCATGATATTCTGCATGGATGTTCCTTTTAGGAATGTGCAGCGATGTATGTGTAAGGATTTCCGAAATTCGCTTGCATTTAAAGGTTATTTAGGAGGAAAAAATAAAGGCTCTCAGGCCTTCTTCTATAGAAAACATATGATTCAAGATGGTATAGTATGGCATCAGATTTCTATAGCTCTCTGGCCCTTCTATTACTCATAAGAATAACAATTTTGTTGGATTGAAATCAAGTGGTTTCCAGTTGATGAAATAAGCAAAATATTTACTTAAGGAATTGGCTAATAATAATTATGTAGGCATAATTAATCATTCGAAGAACTCGTTGAAGAAACCATAAATGTGAAAGGAGTTTACAGATAGAATTTAATAATCAGCTGTCTGGAACAACATAAGTAGTATGAATGATTTTTCGTGAAATACAGAATGATGTGAAGAGGTTTGCACAGATTGAATCAAAAGTGAGCTACGAACTTCTAAAATTGTAGGTTAAACTTATCATCCACCATCTTCCAACTCATTATCCATGCACAGATCTCAGACCTTCATCCTCCAAAAAAAAGTTCAATCAATTTGTCTTCCAAAAAAATTCATTTTGTGACACAATCGCCTTGCTCTATTGCAGAATACATTTTTCTATTGTGGGCTTCTAACAGGCAACAAACAGAGCTCTTGTATTAATAGAAGATTATCATAATCACCATTTCAAGATCAAACATATACTGTAGAATGGTTTATGACAGATTGTAGCCGTTTCAACCATTTCACAGAATGCGTTGAAATTTGACATGGTGACTATAATTGAGTATTGTATGCTCTAGTATGAAGGCATCTTGGATGTTAGGTCTCCTGTCCACAAAATGATTAGTGTAGCCTCTTTCGTTTAAATACCATATTTTTTATAACATTGCAGTTAACAGTTACAGTTAACAGTCACAGTTAACAGTCACAGTTAACAGTTACAGTTAACAGTTACAGTTAACAGTTACAGTTAACAGTTACAGTTAACAGTCACAGTTAACAGTCACAGTTAACAGTTACAGTTAACTGTTACAGTTGACTGTTACAGTTAACTGTTACAGTTAACTGTTACAGTTAACAGTTACAGTTAACAGTTACAGTCAACAGTTACAGTCAACAGTTACATTTAACAGTTACAGTTAACAGTTACATTTAACAGTTACAGTTAACAGTTACAGTTAACAATTACAGTTAACAGTTACAGTTAACAGTTACAGTTAACAGTTACAGTTAACAGTTACAGTTAACAGTTACAGTTAACAGTTACAGTTAACAGTTACAGGAAGTATTGATGGGAAGCTGACTATTATATTTGTTTTACAGGCTATCACTGTTGGTCCAATTGCAATATCCGATTGGAAACCCACTTTATTGGCTTGCAAATACGAATGCATATCAGAATATTGATGAACCGATAATCGAATCACATGCAAGCTGTCAGATTTGCACTGCGGTTTCCTGATTACACCAGGACAGGGCTGAGTTACCACCAGAGTTACAATGGTAATAACGATAGATTGCATCTGATGTAGCCTACAGTAGTATAGAACGATGTAAACGCGGAATTATTCCCTGAATATTACTCGTTTTCCTCTAAAACTAAAGTACAGAGTAGCTTAATATATGCTATACACGGAATGATACTATTGGCAAAGGATAGGCTGACCTTCATTGGAGGTTTGTGAATGGCTGATGACCATAACATGTCTCGCCCTTTGGAGGGAGGTGCAACAAGCAAAAATAAGAATCAAATCAAGAACTAAAAACCGTGAACATCTAGAGAGTAACAAAAAAGATCAATACACAAATAAATTAGGATAGAATTGAATCATTTTAACTTAGAAAATTAAAGCAATTACAAAATTACAGTCAAGGTCAACCTAGAGAGACACGAGAATGCCGTTATTAAAGTGTAGGTCAGAATTATAATGAAACTAAGTTAGTTGCATTGAATTGGTTAAAATAAATTTGATCATATGAACTAGTATTGGAATCGTTTTTTACTAATCCCCAAAGCTTCTAAATATTTAGAATGTATAGTGCCTGAAGCCTATTCCCCCCCATAACATCGTTGGTTATCCCCTCCCAAACTGCCCCCTTGTTATACACCACTGATAATTATGCAACTCATTACTACGAATAAACAGATCTCAGTCCTATGTTAAAAAAGCTTCATCCTCCGAAAAAAGTATCCAGACTGATATCAGCTTTCGTTTTCTTCTTCTTCTTTATTTTTTCTTCGCATCCGTCTTCTTCCTTTCCTCTCCAGCAAGTAGCTGTTTATCTTGAACTATTGATTTTCAAAATAAGTTCAAGGTCAATGTTGACCTACTTTGTTGTTGTTGTTGTTGAATGTATCTTGCCTTTTCAATTAAAAGTGTGGTTGAAATGATTGCGACGCCCATAGCTGGCAGCTATCATGCAGTTCGACATCAAAAGGCCATTTGCAAAGGAAAGATCCTTTTGTCATGTGGCAGAGTGTTGGTGAGGGCGTTGGTGTGGGAAAGGGGGTACGTGTGTGTGAGTGATGACGTCGGGTGGGAATGAGCAGTAGCGAGCTCTCCAGGAACCAACACACTGCCAGAAAAACGAGCCAATTTAATGAAGTGTTTGTTTGATTCAATCCAAATAATAATTCACATGACTCCTTCCCCACATCATTACTCCCCCCCCCCCCATAACTAACACACTCCACAATTTCATTACTCTTTACACATTATAATGCTGTGGAAAATGAGAAAATTCACTCTTGTCTCTCATCCGTCGGGAAGATTAATATTGCGAGCCAGTTACGACCAGTGAGCGATCTTTCCGTAAATTAATTTCGAAACCGGGAGCTTTTCTTCTCCCACTTAACACTCGGTCCTCCACCTGGATTGACATTAACCAGTCCTTTTGCCAGGCCATTTCATCACACCTCATCCTTTCTCTTGGCTAGATAACTGAATATTGTACTCTACTTTCAATCCTAATTTTGTTCTTTTTCTCCTTTTTCTTCTCCTTCTTCTCCTTTTCCTTTTTTTCTCTCCTCCTTCTCCTCCTCCTCCTCCTCCTACTCCTCCCACTCTTCGTACTCCTCCTACTCCTCCTCCTCCTCCTCCTCCTCCTCCTCCTTCTCCTCCTACTCCTCCTCCTCCTCATCCTCTTCCTCCTTCTTTTTCAGCAATGCATCCCTTAAAAAAATGCAAGATATTCTTCCCAGAAGTGTCCGATTGTTACTGGTCAAATCTCTCATCTTTCCGCATTTCCTATACTGTAATTCTGTAATGAATGACATGACAGTCATTCTGAATAATAGACTGCAGCGCAGTCAGAACTACTGTCTTCGGTACGTTTACTCTCTTCAATGGCATGAACGAATCACTCAATCCCACATTGCCAGCTCAACTCTCAAACTCGGAAACTCGGAGCTCACTCCCGGATCAGAGACTATTCAGAATAAACAAACTTGTCAAAGAAATCCTCAAATATGGCAAACCGAATTACTTTAAAAATGATTTCAAATTTGTTTCTGAAGGCAGACCGAATAATGTTTCTCATACTAGAACCGGGGATAATACGCTTAGGATACCGAACCACCATACCAAATCATTTGTTGTAAGTGCTTGTCGGGCTTGGAACGCACTTCCTAATTCCATTAGGTGCATTGAGAGTCGAGCGGGCTTCAACTCGTCATTGAAGAGGTATCTTTTGGAGAGAATGACTGCATCTTTTCAACCATAGAGCACATGCATGACAACCTTCATCTTTCATTTTGTAAATAATATCCCATATGTATTGTTCAGAAAATATTTAAAAAAAACACACAATTTCAATTATGTTCAATCACTTCTAACTTTTTCAATTTGTTTATGAATTTTATTCTATTACTACTAATTATATAGTCTCGCAGTTCGAAGTTATCAAGGTTAAGTTTGAATGGACGAATTTTTGTCCAGACTTCGCCCTTATTACGTAAATGCTTCACATGAAATCTTATTGTTAATATCTAAAATCTGTCTCATATACAATCTATTGTGTTGTTAATAATATGCTCTTTAATCAGTCACAATTATATTTTGTAAATTTACGTAAATAAAGTAATATTATCTTTATCTTTATCTTATCCTCTTCCTCCTCCTTTTCCTCCCCCTCATCCTCCTTCTCCTTCTTCTTCTTCCCCTTGCTCCTCCACCTCGTACACTTCCTTCTATCCCTCTTCCTACTGCTGTACCTTTTCCTCTATTATTCTCTTTAAAGAGAATTTATTAATTTCGAATTCCTTTAATTGCTATCAGTTTATCTCTTTAAAGCCTGTATTTCAATATTCCATAACTATTCATTTCTCAAAATAAATAATTACAATGAAATATTTCTGAAAATTCCGTCTTGTATATTTTGATTTAGAACTAGTTTGAGATGCTTTCTTCTCTTCTTTCCTCGTCTTTGTATAATTCATTGACCTTCAATAATAATAATTATAATACTATTCGAAAAAAGGAACCGATTGAAATTATTTATTTATTCTAAACTATAGACGGTAGACAAATAATTCCAATGTGCATGAAGAGAGAAAAGTTGAAAATTTTAATCAGGCCAAGTAGAAATTCCAATCAGAGCCCCATTGGCGCTGTTGCTTGAATGTAGATAAATGGTGACTACACCTCAGGAACGATCATTTTGTGTATTTTTTACCTACAGAAATCCACATCAAGAGCAAGAGAGGTACTTAAAATGCCTAAATCAACGGTATCTCTGGAATATAGTTTGCAAATGAAAAACTACAAATTCTATTTTCCTTTTTCCTTGAACGTTTGAATTATGTTCCTATCTTTAATAGTTTAAATAAATACATGTTTGAAGTAGTTTTTCCTTTTCAAATAGTCCTGTATTTTAAGTATTTATTTTGGTGTTGCTTCATGCTTGGTCTTTTTTCTATTTGTTTATCTCTGTTATTTCGTATTTGTCAGTATTAGCTGGTTCTATCTGCTACTAGTGGTTGTGTCTAGTCTCAGCCATGAGCAAATGACAGGCCTCCTACGTAGAGTATAGTTCGGCCTATCGAAAGCTTTCATTCCAAAGGTAAAAAATACTCTTTTGATATTATGATATAGAACTATTCCAAGATTCTCTTACCTCTTCTTTTCTCTTCCCATCTATCCTTCCTCATCTTCTCACACACACTCTCTCTCAGTCCCCTTCTTTCTCTTACTCGTTAAACTTTGATACAACTAGATAAACTTGGCTGATTATTTATTCATCAACACAGGTCTAGTGCCCCATATTGTTCAGGCCAATGAATCGAGAAATAAATTTCCAATAGAATGGATATCCGTACCTCTTCTCATCTCTTATCTCATCTGTCATCTTCTATCTTCTTTTTCCTTCTTTTCTTACTCTTTTCCCTCCCTTTGTCATTCTTACTCTTTACCTATTCTCTAACGATATTTCTCCATAGATTCATTCTCCATCTCTATCGATATTGCTCCATAATTCGATTTATCCACTGCTACCTTTATTCCTAGGCGTTAGGGGTTTTCATGGTTGGGCTATCAACTATCTCATCTCCACTGATGTAACTTGTACACTATTCTACAGGCACGTTCATGTGTTGTGATTGAGACCGTTCATTTTTTTCCTGTTAAAACGGTAATGCAGCAATGGAGTTGGGAGATTGTATGGAATTGCAGTGGGAGTGTGAATGTCAATGTAAACAAAATAGAAAATTTTATGCTACTTTCCTAAATTCCATCCCTTCAGTGTTTTCCTATTATGGAGTGTTTTACTATTTTCCCCTGCTATAAAATGGTGTTCAGACAGGTTATGATCTCCATTGTTTTGCTGATCGAAGTGTAGAAATTTTTGCTTTTCTCAATAATAGGGCAACAATAGTCGAGAGTCCATATTAACGATTTTTTAGATATACATCAACAACCTTTCCAGACTGTTAACCAACCTCTATAATAAACAATTTAGCTTTGGATTTGTTCATTACCAGTAATGGAGCTGCTCAAAGCTTTCCTAAATTTTTTAAAGTTGAATATTTTTATGTTCTTCTCTTACAAGGGAAGCAAAGCTAAAATTAAAAGAAAAAGAGGTAAGAAGAAGAAGAAGGAAAAGAAGTGATACTTTATAAAGTGTTTCCTTTTATTATACACAGATGGGGAGGGAATGAGGATTCATACCTGCAATTTACAATACAAACAATTCTCAGAAATTATGATGTTTTAGAAGCTAGTCTGGATCTTTGAAAAGGGATTTCTAAAAGCGGTTTTGGGTAAAAGCTGTTCTTGGAGAATGAAGAAATCAAATCAGCTTTGATAGATGTTTATTCTCACAGATAGAAGTTAATTAACTAACTTTCTTTTTAGTGGCGAAGGTGATATTGTGGAAGGTATCCATAATGAATAATAAGACCAAAACCGCTCCCATCTATCCTTACATATAGAACCGCTCCTATTCAACTTGTCTCAACCACATTTATTGAAAATATTGATATACTACTTTCGGTTCATGAGTGAAAAATTCTGGAAGGGAAAGTCTCCTCCACTATTATAAGTCATAACGCTACACAGATATGCTACAACGGAGGAAATAAACGAATTCTATTATATTTATATTTTTTTCTGACGATGCCCACATGAAATGAGTCTCAGACTTGTGCGTGGGTAGATGATGATAGATGAATAAATTTCCTACATTTAGGTGAATGATAACGTGAAATATTCCAGACTGAACGAGAATTGAAACCGTAACCGTGGGAGTCGCATTTTTATCGCAGATAACTCCAACCGATTACACTAATGCAACTTGTTGGTTGAATCCATAATAAAACTGGAAAAGTATGAGAGTTTGTCGATTCCACGTTTTTTTAGAGCACTGGACCCACTGAACCGGTTTCCTAGATTTATTCGTCACTGTGTACTACTGAGTAGGCCTACTATTGAAAATGTGTGACAAGTACAGTCATGAAACTGATCCAGTGTTCCAATAAAAATGTGGAATAATTGAACAACTTTCATACTTGTTTAATTAGATTACTCTATAATTAATTCTCAATTTCACACGATTGTTCGATATCTCATAAGATATCAAAATAATATTATTATGCATGAGTTATAGCAATCATCAGATTCACGGCGTTTGGCGTCAGATGGAGATCCTTCTTTACGCTAAAATGTAAAGAAGGGGCAGTATAGGCTAGCATCTTTACATTGAGCTTGGAAGTTGTACTACTTCTAGCTAGTCTCCTCTATATAATATGGGAGGCGATCACTGACCATGGAATGCTAATAATTTGTTCATTATTTTATTATATTACTTAATTTATGCATTACATAGTCTATATATTACATATTTCATACATTACATAATTTACTTTCGCCAATTTTGACTAGATAAACGGACAACTCTAATCATCACGAATTAATTGGAGATTTAATAATCTAATAGCATCAATTCGGATAGCTGGCTCAGGATTGATGGTGTCTGTCAAATAGGGAAGTGATAGCCGCGAGCCGTAGCAGGTATCTGTTCAATCATATAGATAAGCTGCGTTCTCGTAGGTCCTGTTTGAAACGGTGACCGATTAGATTGGCCAGCAAAAAAGACACTGTTCTCTGCTGAAAATCACTTCCCGGTGGTTCGGAACCCACCTAAAACTGTAGGTCCAACTCATAAATCACCATCATCCAACTCATTACCCACGCACAGGTCTCAGACCTATGTGGGCTTCATCCTCCAAAAAAAATAAATAAATAAATAATTCTCCATCATATCCCAACGAAGCGTCTGCTTGGCATCAAATATTGGGAATTTATAAATTTTTGTTGCTAAAAATACAGGGATACATGAATAATTGAAATTTTTAATAAGATTTTATAATCTCTAGGTACGCTCTTTAAGATTACTAGATCAATCATTGAATATATTAAATGATGGTCAACTGGAATTATTTAAAATTTTGAGGAGCTTTGCACTGCGTTGTTAAAAAAAGAATATCGATTTATTTAGTTTATACTCTTTTCATACTATTTGTTCAGATTATATTTATGTTTATTTATAGGATCGACCCCGCACAGGTTTCTCAGGGGTGGCGTCTTTGTATTTTCATAAAAGCTTGAAATTACTTTGTGTTTTGTGATTTGAAAAAATAAATTTCTTTCTTTCTTCTTTCTTTCTTTCTTTCTTTCTTTGATATTTATCGAGATAAGCTTTAGAATAAATACGTTTAAAATTTGAATTAACAAATTCAAACAAGATAACTATGTCAGAAAAGTTGAAATCATGTACTATACTTTACTGAGAAAATAGTTTCTGCTAGTAAAATTCTACACGATTCGCTCTTCTGACATTCATAGTTGTGAAAAGCGTCGATCATATTTTAACAATATTTTCTTTTTTGCTTCTGGGTACGAGAGTGAAGAGCGCTTGGCCTATAACAAATTTCCCGCGCATTTCTTCCCGTTCTTTGTTTTTCCCGCTCTTTGATTGTATGTAATTTTTGAAACAGTTTGAGAGATATCTCAAATAAATACAATAATTTTATTTAATATTGCTTAAATACAGAACACTATTCTCACCTGTCTAACATGGAAAATAGTAACGTCTCATCAATTTTGTCATAGAACATTCAAAAGTTCAAAATTCAAAAACATTAAAATCAATTTAAATTATTCGAGATTTTTTTCAATGTCTAATAATATTGTATAATTCTTTTAACGTGCACTTAATACTCAAAAATCTCTTCATAACGCATCGATTGACTCATTCAATTTGCGATGAAGAGTTTCGTAATTTATGCAAGATATCTACAGCCAAACTGTGATAATTCATTGTCAATCGGAATAATCATTCTCTTCGTTTTTAATGAGTACAAGTCACGGGGTGAATATGAAATGGATAGCTTGTTTTTTCCTAATTCTGAATCAAATTAGATCTAGGTGGACCATTCCTGTAATATTGCTAATGATACTCGAAAAATATTTCAACTATGCAAGTCACGAGATAAATATGAAATGGATAGCTTGTTTCTTCCTAATTTCTGAATCTACTTAGGCCTTGGTTGACGTTCCTGTAATGTTGCCAATGTTGAGCTTCTCAAAAAATAAATATTTCAACTGTTACCAAGCAGTCATCACTTATTATGTGAGCAATTGAAACACTAGCAATCAAAAGTTCAGCCATAAGTGTCAAAGCTATGTGTGCTTAAATTATTCTGTAGACAATTGAAACAGTAGCAATAAGTATCACCAATGTGTAAATTATTGAGAAATTTTTCCCGTATCAAAATGACAATTTTCCCATTTGTTTAAATTTGTCAGGAATTATTATCAACACTCGAGTACTAGGTGTTGCATGAGAGTATCTGTTGCATACTTTGAAAGCGACGAAGTATTTTTCAGCTACACTAGAAAAAAAATGTTTGGAACTTTTCTCAATAGTGGAAGTAATTTATTTCTATATCAAATTCCACAGCTGTGGAGCCGTAAATACACATTTAGCAAAACGTTTCATTGTGCGAAAACATATAATTAAAATAAATCTGGGCAGACACAGACTCTACCCATCTAAGGATTTATTGACTGAACTCAAGATTTTGACTGTTCGACAACTTTCCATAAATATCTGATATTCTACATTTAAAAAAATATAAACCTTTTTCAAATTCGTGTATCTTCTTTCAACTTACGTCCCTCTCAAAACCTACTTGAACATGTCGGAATGGACTTGGAGGTGTGTAGGAGACATTTTAATTTTATTTACCATCACTTAATAAACCTTATTCCACTAACATTTATTGAAAAAACAAGTCAATATATAAATAAGAAGCATAGAAATTATATGGAAAAATGAATGGTTTCAAATAAAATTGAGAAAAAACTGTTCTAAATAATGACTGCACTGTTTCTAAAACCTTCTCTCAATATAAATATGTAGAAAAGTCTCTGTCACCATTGCTTTTAATGTTAAAGTTTGAAAAGCGTAAGTTTTATTTATCAAATCTGATTAAAGAATATTCTTAGTAGAATGTTTTCTTTTGATGACTTTGATGAAGCCATAGATTTGGATTAGGTCAGAAGTATTTCAATGTCAGATATGAATTCATTTGTCTTTGAGATTGAGATGCTCATAACATTTTTGCTTTCAATATAATTAATTGTCAAGTTACTTGGAATTGGTCAGTGGCGAGTAGTGAGTAGACTGTTACTAGACTGTGAGTAGACTGTGTCTTGTGTTGGTGGATAAAGGATGGAACAGGAGCTTCCATCTTGCATGGAATGCCATCACAAAAAGGTAAAACCTAAGTTAATTATTGAAAAAAATAATTTATGAGCTAAAGAATCAACAGCTCTTGTTCTATCTTGCTATAACATTTAAAATATTCAGATATGCCAAGCGAGTTGCCAATCCCCTTTTTCTACTAAACTACCAGCTTGTATAAAAGTAAATTCAATAAATATTTATATTTTGTTGTGAGATAACAGTTAGAGGTAGAGATGCCAAATTATTATGTTTGAATATAGTTACAATTATTCTATTTTGAGAGAGTAAACTTTCATTTCATTCAACCTGAGGTATGTAGCCTATTACATTTTAATTTTGGCGCAGACGATTACATCTCTTTATCTTTATTCTGATTATCTTTTCTATCTCTTTCTATTCTTTTTATCCTCTTATTGTATTTTCAATCTTTGTTACTTTTTTCCACTCTGTCTCTTTCTGTTTTTCATCCATGAACTTTGTAAATCTAATTTTTTATAATTAAAAAAAAAAATTCAACTCACACCTGCACACAGGACTTCCTCTGCAGGCATAATGGGTTCTAATTTCATTATACTTTATATTGTATTTGTATTTTGAATAATCTGAATAAATTTGAATTGATCTTTATTAATGACAGTTGTTTAGCGATTAAAAGTGTCGAATCATTTTTAACTACACTTGTATAAAAAATATAAGAAACTTTTCTTAATATTGGAAGTAATTTAGCTCTGTATCGAATTCTGATGGCAGTTGTTTGCTGAATAGTAAGCGAAAGTTTCATTAAGTAAAATGAAGAGGCTTCACAACTTTCAAAGTTTTTCTCAACTTTGACAACAATGTGAGATTGTAGAAATAGGAAGAATAGAAGCGCTTTTGCTTACCAGATGCAAGTGACAGTCGGTGCTTGTTGAGAGGCAAAGTCCGGTTAGGTGGAATGGCAAGTGGCAACGCTGCTACTGTTGCTGCAACAAGTGAGACGAGACACGCTCGGACCTGTTGACGGGGCGACAGTGGCTGCTATCAAGTAGTGGCTAGAGCGCTAGAGCTTAGAGCTGGACTCCCAACAGGTGTAGAGTGAGGAGTGAGTGGCGAGTGGCGAGTATAGAGTGGAGAGTGGTGAGTGGTGCGTGGTGCGTGATGCGTGGTGCGCCCAACTGAAACGCCAGCCGTGGCCGAGCGAAGGGGCTGAAGGTAGCATCATCACTGGTAACAGTTACCAGTTACCGCGGCTACATTCTAACTGTTCTTACGTTACAAACTTCAGCTTGCAAATAACAGTAATACAGATCACCCTTTGTTTCCTGCAGTCTTGAGTTCGATCTCATTCATTCATGGATGTTTCTCATCCAGTGGCGTAACTATGAGGAGGGCGGATCAGGAGGATAGTTCCCCCAGAGATGAAAAAAATGGAACTTTAACAAGCCTTGATAAACAATTTTTGACAAAAAGTCAAAGAAAAGGTCTTCTAAAATCGCTAAAAATGTGGTTTTCGAGAGACTATTTTTTTGAAAAACTTCTGGGGGAGTACCACAAAGAGATCATTAAGTACCCAAATAAAGAAAGGTTTGGGATCAAAAATAGCAGTGTAAATAGTGTCAAGTAGTCTGTTCCAATTTTTTTTTTAATAAAACAATGAAGGTCCAGGTAAACCTGAAGGTGTACACCAATGAAGGTCCAGCCACTGATAAGGACTCAAGAACTAGATAAAATTCACTTTAAAAAAAGGTTGATAGAAATGAATTTCATAGAATGTGAAGTATTGTACAACACTTGAACAGTAATATTCATTTGGTTTGTAATGTACAGTAATGGTTTTTGATAATGATTTAATTGATTATTTTATCCAAAATAGTTGTTTAGGTTGTAGACTGAACTTAAGATTAGACTGGATAAGTTTATGTTTAGTGCAGTAGTGGTGATGGTATTAGTATTAATATTATTTTAGTATTACATATTAGTAGTAGAAACTAACGTACTCGTGGTGGTCTTAGTAGCTCAGTAGTAGTGGTGGTGGTAATTGTAATACTGAATTAAGCACTATATTCATAGTTTGTGTTGGATTTCTAGACTATTCACCCCGATAGCTATTTTATATAGTGGGGTTATCATAGTTAAAAATATTGCTTAATATAGAAACTACAAAATTGTATTCTCAATTTATTAATGCTTTTGTTTTATTTTATTTCATTAAACTCCTCTGGGCAATTGCAATTCGCTCAGAGAAATTATTATTATTACTTTGGCATATAAAATGGCTTGAAATTTTAAAATTGATGAACGGCCTAAAATGTGGGTTTAGAGGTGTTTTTTCAAAAACTTTCCGGAGGAATACCGCAAATTGATTTTTTTTGTTTGGTAATGTATTGGTAGCGCAGGTAATTGGAGCACTTGTCTGAGATAAGATAAGGTTCTAGCTGGCTTCGTTTCCTGCAGCCTTTGGTTCGAACCTCATTTAGCCATGAATTTTTCTCATCATTCACTTGATTACCCACGCACAAGTCTCCAGACTCTGGTCATTATCCGCAAGTTGGGAAATCAAAAATAGCAAAGATAAAATAGTTTCAGAAAAGTCAATTTAATTTTTTTTACCTAAACAATGAAGGTCCAAATCTCTTATTGATAATGATGCAAGTTCTAAATAAATACAATCTATTTTTAACATAACATGCGTTTAAATGAATGAATTATTCATGTCTGGAATAGCTTAAAATGAGGTTAAAGAGCAATAATTTTTCAAACCCTTCTCGGGGGAGTACCCCCTTACAAAATACATACCTATAATATCTTCATAAATTGTTAGAGGTCTCTTCCTTCTTTCCTTTATTAATATAATCACACTACATCACTGGTCATTCCCTCCCAGACTAAACTTCTAGTTACGCCTTTGTTCACATCATTCAACCATTCACCTCATTATCTATGCACAATTCGCCAGAATGAGTGCATCGCTCAGAATGAAGAAGGTACTCACGGAGGCAACAATTTAACATGTTAACCTAACCTCGCTAGATTTTAAATTCCTAGATAAAGAATTCAATAATATAATACTCTAACACAAGCAATCTTTAGAACGTTTCTATTAACGGGACGTCACGATCTAGCGAGTTAAGTCCCTTCTTATAAAAAGCCACTTCAGTCGCGATCGCGAGTCACAATTTAGGGTAAATTACATCTGCTGAGCGTCTGACCAAGCACAACAATGTCAAATTACTTGAAGGCATTAACATGTTTAGAACCATCAGCTAAAGTTTATCAAATTTACCCGGCTGATGTAATTTATCCGTAATTGTGGCTTGTGACCGCGACTGTAGTGGCTCCGTAAAATAAGGGTTAAACTTGAGAAATAGTGGCCTCCGTTTAATACGGAAAGGAATAGAGAGAAGGAAAAATGATAAAGGACTGAAGATCGATTAATTGGGGAGCCAGAGAACCCCAAATGCATATCTCAGCGAACAAGTACACAATCAGAATGGTTTCAAATCAATGACCGGAATGTGATTAGCGTCAGGCCTACCATAATTTTTTTCCAAAATGATAACCACATGAGCGCGTACCTTGACAGTGAGTGATGATTCAAGAATACCACGTGAAAAGGGAATCGAACCCGTGACCGTTGGAGTGGCAGGCAGAAGGCGCTTTAACTAAAATATGTTCACAACATGTTCGCAGCTCACCACATAGTTCGTGTTTGAAATAATTGACATCCCATGTTTTAACTGATAGCCAGAAAAGGTTTTGGCAAAAACCCAGACCTTTGAAGTGATAACTAGTGGGAAAGAAAACAAGAGTAGATAGATGGAGAAACAAGAAGACAAATTGAGAAATGCCCTTCAGGGAAGAGCCAGCTCCAAGTATTGATGGTGCATGGCGTCGGCCAACAAGTGAACGGTATTCCATAATAGCATAGAAACATAATTAAATGTTTATAGTGACCAGCCATTCCCAGTCTGGAGAGCTCTGAACCGTATGGGAGTTGGAGTTGTAGATGCCAGTTGCAAAGACAATCTGCTACAAAGTAGCCTACAGCCGGCTGGTGCAGATGGTGTGAGTGTGGTGCAATTCTGTGGTTCGGAACCCACCTAAAACTAGTTTCAACTCATCAATCACAATCATCCAACACATTAACCTCGCACAGGTATCAGACATAATTATGTAGGCTTCATCCTCAAAAAATAAAAAATAAAAAAGGACTGGTCAACTTAAATTTTCCAAAAAAACATGCAAAGGTTTTAAATCTTGAATAGAAAATTTTGGATGACATATTAGCTAAGAAAACTTGATAAATTTAGATTTTTAATAATACAAAATAAACTGATTCTTCGTGGCCGCTTACAGCTTTTTTGGGGAGTTTGATTCAATAAAACTGATTTTATGAAGTTTGGGTGTGTTTCAAGTTATTATGTAATCCAAAAATTAAAATTTCTACAAGTTTTGTTTGAAAAGTTGTGCGGTTTATTCTTCAATTAACAAAGTTAAATCACTTTCATCCTTTAGAATGAGTGGCTTTGATCAATTTTTTCCTAATATTTCGGAAACCAATGCAGATACGAACTATAAAGAACTATTCTGCTGTAAAATCACTTCCTGGTGGTTCGGAACCCACCTAATGTAGGTCCAACTCATCAATCATCATCATCATCATGAATTGTATTACCTCCGCACAGGTCTCAGACCTATGTAGGCTTCGTCTTTCAAGAAAAAAATACTCAACGAAATTAGGCGGCTCAAAGAAATTGCGGTGTAGCAAAAAAAAACTGACTGCGGTGACAAAGCTAGCATCAGACTTGTAGACTAGGTAACACGGTACGGGAAGTGTTGTTAATTCGTGCAAATAAGAATGATGATTCTCTACTATAAACTGCTGGCACGGTGCTATATCTGGAAACTCCACAATTTTTTCAGACCGCCCAATTTGATGGCCTGAACTATGGCGTGAGTGTTGTTTACATGAGCAATAAATTGATGTCTATTCTATGTCCTATTTTAGTTTTGTACTGCGCAAACATAAGTATTAAGTTACAATTTTGCATTTCGCTCGGATGAATTCAGTTTGTATTAAAAATTACGTTCAGTAATTATTTCAAAGAACACATGCATGTTCTTTCGTAATAGACAATTTTTTCAATTCCTAATTACAGTGATAAAAAAACTTTTTTAGTAATCTGTTTTCAGAGCCGCCTATAATTTGTTGAACTATGGCATGTGTGTTCTTCACATCTATATAATAAGAGAGAAAGTGCGAGTGAGAGAGAGTAGGGGTGTGTTTCTGTGTGTGTTTTTTGTCACTACGGATTTCACAAAAACGGCAACAATTTGGATCATTAAATTTGGCACATAGCTTCCTCTAACCTTTATTCAGTGCACCTCGAAGCCCGATTTTTTCATTTTCAATTCAGAATTTTCAAAATTAATGTTAAAATTTCACTTATGGACAATATTACTGTTTCAAAATGTGTTTAGATGCAGGAAGCTCATAGAACATGATATGTCAGTCACTATGGTGATAATATAGATGATACGCCAATGTTTCTTAAGCCAAAGCAACACATTAAATCTATACCAATATTACGGCAGCTAATTACACAGCGTCATGTGAGCTTATTTATTGTGTGTATTGAGCTTTTTCTGTAATACATTATTCTAGAGAACTAAGCACAAAACTATGCGGGTGGGCAGAGCTGCAAACTTGCTAAAAAAGTAGTTTACTTATAAAAAACACTAAAAACTCACATCAGCTGTGAAAAAAAGAGTTTATATGTGAACTTCCATTTTTAAACAGATGAAGTGTATGTTATAAACACTGTATGGTATTTCTCTCACCCTTCCCAATTTCGTAATATTGTGACTATCATTAAGTTATCTATCAGAAAAGAAAAACTTCAAACTGGATTTCCGGCCAAGAGCGGGTAGTATATTCATCTCTATTCTATATCCTATTCCAGTTTTGTACAAGGCACACATAAGTGTATTTAGTTACATTTTCACATTAATTTTGCTTGAATGAATCTAATTTGTATGTAAAAATACGGCCAGTAATTATTTTTAGAATACAGTCAAAAATTGTTTCTTAAATTCTATAATTTCTTAGAATATGTTCTCACGTAGTAAGTCAACATATTTCAATTCCCAATAACAGTGTTAAAAAAGCTGTTGAAGTAACCTGTTATCTGAGAATAACGATAACGTCAGTAACTGTTATTGAAAGTAACGATCTATCTCATGTGAGAAGAGAGCAGCTCGCCCAGGGGGCTGCTCCCCTGCACTACACTGCACTGGTGGGGCATCGATTGGAGCCCCCCCACCACTCTACCACTTCCACCCTTATAACCATCCCGCCCGTACTTCAAACACCACCGCATCTATCCCTCCCACCTCGTTCTCTCACTGTCTAACTGCTCACCGATTAAAAAGCGCGCTTATTAAATAATTGACGGAGCAGTTCACGTCTACTGCGCAAGCGTCAACCCCATTCATGAACCCCACATCGCCATTGAGCCCTCTGTTGCGGGGGTGGTCGACAGCGTGGCTCGGGTCCAGCTAGCGGTCGCACAAAGCACTTGGTGGCCCTGCTTCTGTTCCCGTCCCTACCACTCCGCTCTCTGACAATACAAATCTTGGCTTAGCGACTGTCTCAAATAAAAATTATCTGACCCAGATTGCTTTTTTCTGAATAATTTATTCGTAATTGAATAATTCAAACACCTATAATTATCAAACACACATAAAAAAATTATCTATGCATATAATTCATAATACATTGAAAGCAGTGGCGTAACTATTGGGGGGGGAGATCAGCAGGATAGATCCCCCCCAGAGAACCAGAGACAAAAGGAATTTTGGAATTTTAATAAGCCCTGAGAGACAATAACATTTGACAAAACAGTCAACAAATATGTCATGAATCGCTGAAAATGTGGTTTCAAAGGGATTATTATCGAAAAACTTCCGGGGGAGTACCCCGACCCCCCTTTTAAATGAAAAAGCTACATAAAGTCTGAATTACTGTTAGAAAACCACTCTTCTTCCTTTTAATAGACATTTTTAAGTAAGTTACTATACTGTACCCCAATCAGGTAAGGTGGAGGATCAAAAATAGCAGAGTGAAAGTAGTTTTAAGTAGGCTTTTGAGAGTTTGGACTGACAATGATGCGTACAAGTTGAAAATTTGACTCAAAATTTAGAATGTTGTTAGAATGGATAAATTTGTGTTTAGAATAGTCTAAATCGAATTTATTTCTAAGTACGGTACTATATTGTACTGTACATCAATCTGGTGTTGTGAGGGATCAAAAATAGCAGGGTGAAAATAGTTTTAAGAAGGCCTGATTTAAAGTTTGACTACTTGAATAAATTTTTAACATGAGAGTTCGGATCTCCCACTGTCAATGATGCAAAAACTAGATGAAAATTTGGCACACAATCTGGTTTCGAATAATGTTAGAATGGATTAATTTGTGTCTAGAATCGTTAGAAACGTTTAAAATGTATTTTAAAGGGATTATTTTTCAAAAAAAAATTCGGTGGAGTACCCCCGAACCCCCCTTTTTAATGAACTACGCATTACAGTCTTTAATATTGTTAGAGAACCCCTCTTTCTTCACTTAAAGTCTGTTATATAGTGTCTGCAGTTTACACCCCCCTTACGTCATTGGTCATCCCCCCAGACTGACCCCTCTAATTACACCACTGATTACAAGGTATGATCCCTGAATAATGATAATCAATCGATTATATATAACCAATTAATCGTTTGATAAAAGATTTCACAAATTTATCGTCCTTGCGCTTTTGTTTATTCTCTATGTTCGATGAGCAGCACCGAAATTTTAATCGTTTCTTCTCAATTCTGCTTATTGTTTAGTATCTATATAAATAAAATTAGTTTTGTCTGTACATTTATCAGAATTATATATTTTTTTGTTATTTTTACGTTTTATACATTAAATAAGCCGAAAATAGTCTTATCTCACTTTCTGTCTGTCTGTCTGTCTGTCACGGCCCCAAAGGCATTTTACGCGGCCTTCTCCTCAAAAACGAAAGCATCGATCGGGATTTTAGTCATTGAACAGTATTGAACACTTTATTGACAATGTCTTTAGCTATAAAAAACTAAATTAACTTTTTTTTTAACAGAGTAATAAACGTTTAAAAACCCAAGTATTGTGCGATTTTGGATTTATTTTACGCGGCTTTCTCCTGAAAAACGAGAGCATCGATCGGGATTAATATCAGTATTGAAAACCTTTTTGACAATGTCTTTAGCTATAAAAAACTAAATTAACTTTTTTTTAACAGAATAATAAACGTTTAAAACCCAATTATTGTGCGATTTTGGATACATTTCTTCTAAGTTTTATTACCACATAAGAACAAAAACACATAATTTATCATGATATATCAATCAGCTGTTCTCAAATATAATCTGAATGGTGGGCCCTTCGCGGCGTTATTTACGCTGTCTGCAGACTTGTGCAGTCGGAGCATTGCAGTCTTTCAGGAAACATATGACTGGTGAATCAAAGCTCATCGTATGTTTTATCAATTATTTCTTTGTTGAAAAAAAAATTCTCTAATTTCAATTTATCAAAACAAAAATTAACATTTTAGGAAGGTCCGGTTTGTGCTAGGCTCTTGGGAATTCGCCAGGTAGCACTATTATAACTAAAATAACGTTGAAACGCATGGGTGAACCACTAGTACTATTCCGCTTTACAACCAATGCACCATGGACAAGACAAACGTTGTTACATGGTAATATGTAAATATTTACCAGCATATTAATATTTGAATTATTTAAAATGCCTCCGAAAAAAGAAGTTATTTTGTGTTTAGATTCCAACATATTTTATAAGTGGATTAAAGTAGCTCACTTCAGGAGAAATTCAGGCTTATCAATTCAATAGATTGGTTTTAAATTGGTAAGGAAATGTGATGCTTTAGTACTATTCCGCTTTACAACCAATGCACCATGGACAAGACTCAATCCGATTACTACTTATTATTATTATCGAATTGAAATTATTAATTGCTTCAACTATTATCAACCCCCAAAACACTAAGACTTGACAATTATTGTTGGATAACATGCTATCAAAACTAAGTGTAATTAAAAATGTTTTGTTGAATGATATGTATGCCTTATTCCTAAACATAATCCGTACGAAGGACGGGTACAATAGCTAGTTTAACATAAACTACTTGTTTTGTATGTTTCCTCGTATAATTACTATTACTCCTTATAGAGCATAGGATTCGTCAAAAATACCTTATCATCACACTTACAAGATAAAAAAAACCTAAAGTAAGAAAAACACTTAAACCAATTAACTCCTTGTAGTATTATAACCAGGGCCGTAATCAGACCGGTTTTCCGGACAATTTTACCTGGGCCTGGGCTCCAAGGGGGCCCAGGCCAAACCCCACCAAACATCTACTTGAAGAGACCGTCGCTGTAACGGACAGAGTTACTAAATCTGATATCTATATAGTTAAATTGTAAGTCTAAATTGTTAATATCTTTCATTACAATTACAAAGTATACAAGCCCATATTTTTCTTCAAATGTGAATAACAATCCAATTAAAACAGCATCTTGTAGAGATATTTCTCACAATTATTAATATATAAAGATAAATAATGTGTTTTAAAAAAGGTTTCCGTTTGTATGCACACAAATATTATGTAGGCTCCCAAATTGCCAAAACATACCGTATTGTAGAAGCGTAAGCTATTTTTTTAAGAAACTAAAATTTTGGACATTGACTCTTTATGATTGTATACTGTACGGATGTAAAAATGTATTAAATGTTTCATTGTTCTTGATCAAGTTGAATAAGTCACAAATAGTAATTACAATCAGAAAAAATAGATTAATTTTACTACTTTTATTTTCTATCAATTGTTTTTTTTTTTTAGATTGTAACTTTCTTGTACTCATCTATATAAGAGTAATGTAAATGTTGAAGGGGAGGTAACTTCACACAGGCTATGCTTTTGGAGACACTGCATTTTTTGACAGGAATTCTAGTAAATATTCTTTGGAGAATTTTTTAATGAAAAATAAGACGAAATTGTCACAACCACATTTATTAAAACTTCGAGAAACTAGTTTCGGTTGTTACACCATTATCAATCTCAATCAAACTCTTGAGGAGTTTGATTGAGATTGATAATGGTGTAACAACCGAAACTAGTTTCTCGAAGTTTTAATAAATGTGGTTGTGACAATTTCGTCTTATTTTTCATTATGGATACCTTCCACAATATCACCTTCGCCATTACTAAGGGATAATTTTTTACTACAGTGACACTAGATAGTAAGATAGTAGTCATATCTTAGTGTAAACAATTGCAATATGTTTGTACAAGATTTCATTATGTACAATACAATTGACAACTATGAAGTCTCTGTTTAAATGAAAATTGTATCTCCTTCTGGAGAAATAAAATATATTATGCTCTCTAATTTGAATTGCAAAATTTGTAAACCAACTATACATTTGTAGAATTCAAGAAATTAATTGAAAACAAAGCTTAAATGGTCCGATTAAGACTAGTTTTCCTATTTATTCAATCAAAACGTAGCGGATCTTACTACCATTAACAAAATAATAAAATGTGTCTTTGGGATATCGTCACGGTGGAAGGGGGTTCAATATTACATGACACATTATAAAGGCATTATAGATTGTAATAAAATTGTCAATTTATTATTATTTAATCTTGTAATCTGCCCAAGTGTAAAAACTCCAGATAAAATCTTACTGCATAGCTGTCCAACATAGTAATCCCATGACAGATTTTATCCAGCAGGATACGCAGAAACTACAGAGTGAGGAAACACAGAAACTAGCTTATTTGAAAAGCCAATAGAGCAAAAAGTGAATTTATTTTCTTTTAAAGCAGACATTTATTTGTTTAAAAATAGTGAAGATATAATTTTAATATAATTTTTATCGTGAAGTTTATCGCCTAAATATTTAATTTTAAAGTTGACGTCGGTCAAATGACAATCCTGATTGTTAATGCATCGATTTCTGTTTTCTGGCGATTTCTGAAGCCTAGTTCAACTCAGTCAAGCATCTGCTTTGATAAATTCTAGTTTATATATGGTCCTTGGATGGTTATTGTAGATTATCATTGTTTTCAGATAACTCCATAAAAAGTGTTCTCATTAGGTTTGAGAATTCAAAACCATATTTTTATGTGGAGGCTATGGCTTTTATTGGTGGAGGGACTGTAACGGGTAATTACATCCCGGTTTTTGTTAAGTAATGGAAAACATGTTTGACCTACCATGTTCGAGGTAGATTCCGATCCACCGGGTCAGAAAGAATAAATCAGATAGCAAAGTAACACAACATAATATTTCTATCTAATAAGATCACCGAAATTGTACTGCAAATCAGAAAAATATGAGCAAAAAAAATATGTTGCTCTAGATAATTCAAAATTAATAGGACAAAATTTGAGATTTACATATACTTCATGGTTCACTAAAATTAGCAAGCACCAAATCATTCAAATTAGTATCCTCGATTGTCAGTTTGTCACGTTTCATCTTCGTAATGTTTCTAAAGATATACTAATTACATTGAAAATGACGCCCATCGTGGCCCTGATGCACAGATACATATGCCACGTGAAGACAGCTGTTATAATTATCTATGATAAATATATATATATCTATATATCAGGGCATCGAGTCGCTACTTTCAATGGAATTAGTATATCTATAGGAACTAAGGTCTGTTATTTTGAGAAGGAGATCACATTTATTCACCTACAGCTGATGAACAATTCTCATCAGTTTAACAATAAACACTGTAACCAGAGAGAATAGAATACTATTCTATTCTCTCTGACTGTGACATTCAAGCTCAACACTCTATCAAACGTGATTATCCAGTCAATTAGATTAGATTAGATCTCTATTCATCACATATGTTTGCATGAATACAATTGTTTACCAAACCGTGGGTTTCGTACTTCTTCTGGGATAAGCTAGAAACGAGTTGCCCTTTCCAAAATTAGTTGTTTTCAACTCACTTGTTTTATTTTCGAGACACTTAGCCTTATTATATTCAATACTATTGACTTTTTATATTGTTGCCGCAAACAGATGTCCTATTTTTAGAGTATTTGCGTCACGAAAAGGATTTCGTTGTGAACAGCTTTAGCTGGCACAAAGCAACTCTAAGAAAAGTGAATGATCATCCCTCAAACCAATTTTGTCTCTCTCTAATTGTCTGTCATGTACGTAAAATAGATTGTTTCGTTGTATTTGTTCATGCAGGATGCATGCCTCAATATTCAAATCCGTAACGAAGAGATACATCACACGGCTTCATGACAAAGCGGTTTATTGCGTTGGCTGATAATATTGTTAGTGGAGTTTTTTTTTAGTTTAAATCCCACTTCCCTACACTCCCACCCTTCAATGTGGGATCAAAGCGCTGCGGACTTTCGACGTGCATCAATTTTACTTTCAGTTTCGGAAGGGAATCAATTTTCCGTCTACTTAGACGGCGAGAGCTGTGATGCATAAAATATAGACCCCTTCCTCTACCTCCCACAGTAAAGTATACAAGTACAAAGCTACTCTTTTCATTGCATTATCGCTGATGGTGATGGTGGTGGTGATTGGCCCGGTGGTGTTTGATACTTCTTTCAAAATGTTGACATTTAAACTTTCTTCGTCGATGATTGGCGCGGAAAGCGGAAAAGACGATTTTAAAGAAGCTTATATTGGTTGAATATTTATCAACACCGAGGAAAACTTATTCTATTTCGTCTAGACAATTTATAATAGGGTTTAGAAACAATTTATATTGTCTACTAGCTTACGTATGCACTCCTAAGGGCTTTATCTATTTATTGAAACAAAATTACAATGATTGTAACAGACTTGAATTCCAAAACAGTTATCTTCACCAATTTGAGGTAAGTTCACAAAAAAGATTTTTTTTTGAAAATTACATCTTGAAGACTTTGGTTATGGAGTATAAGACAAATCAAGTCAGACCAACAATTATATCCAATATTACTGTTACGGGTTCTAATAGCTAAGATAAGGCTGGCAACACTAAAGTTCACACTTGCACTTTATTTACACAAATCAGTCTACACACCAATATTTGTAAGTTCAATTAATTAAATAAAAACAGATCATCAAATGACAAGCTAATACTTATTTTCAGTAATTATTTACAAGAATTAATGAATAAGTAATTACAGGATGATCAATAATAATAGTAGTTTATGCAACGATTTTATTTTGACCCTTATTAAGGCACGAGTTAGATGTAAGTTATAACACGAGCGAATGCGAGTGTTATAAATATCTCACGAGTGCTTTAATGGCCAAATAAAATCGTTGCATACACTATTTTATCTACGACCACTAGTATACATTTAATTAAAACAATTTCATTTTGCCTGTGACTGTCAGAGATACCTAACCTCTCATCTCAAATACGAGAAGTTATAGTAGATTGTTAGGTTAAAGCAGCTGGTGTAGCAATTTGATCAAATCAGCTGATAGTTTCACAATATTGAATTACGATATTGATTCCATCAAAAATGCTTCTGATTGGTCCAGAACCCGTGTTATAATGTAAAACCTGTACTATAATGAGCTCATTATGCAACGGGTTTCAAAAAGCATTTCGAAAAGACAGCTGTTTTGGCATCAATTGTGAAACTGTAATGTATACATTATGACATGGTCGTAGATAAAAGAAACAAGAGTCCAATAAACTGTACAATAATGCAGAAAGAAATTATAAAAAGAGCAACTATCACTTACAAAAACACAGTGCAATTCGTTATTTGACAGTCCCAAATAATATCACTTAACACAACGTCTTTAAACTATTAGTAAGCTGCATAAACAGTAAACACTTGTCTCTGCACTATACACTGGAATCGAGCATTGTTTACTCCACTGGCACAAGATATGTAACACAATCTGGAATCTGACACGTGGGTTTTTAAACGTAACTGTCACGCAAGCTTTTGTAAGACTCAACTCAATGGTTCACGTGAGCTCGTTCATCTAGCTGTTTTAGTTGTATAATTCCAAGAATTGGAGCTCACCAGACACTTCGAGAATCTTCAGGAAGGCTTGGAATAGACCTCGATTGTTCAAGAAGAATGTAGAATTGATGAGAAGATCAATTGAGTGAGGGAGGTGCAAACTTGAAGAATAGGAGTGACAAAGACATGTGAAGAGCAAGAGAATGAAGATCGGTCGAAGTCACGTCCAACCATGAAAACAATAGAATGATATAAATTGAACAAGTGCGTGAATAACTGCTTGTTTGCTTTCGTAACATTACTATTCTGTAATGTACCACAATTACAATTTCAATTAGTTGAGGTGAGGCTCAAAGTTGATCTGAAAGGAACAAAACAAAAAGCTTCATCAACTAAATATTTCCTTAATTTTATTTAAAATATTTTGATATTTCCAAGACTTTAGAAACTGCGGTAGCTTGTTTTAGAATTTACTGCCAATATAACTAGTTTTTTGTTCGAATAACCTACTGCTGTGACTCAATAAGTGATAATCTCGGCTTAGTTTATTGTACGAAATTCACTGATAATTCACTGATATAATTCGCGATTCACTGAAAACTCCACTCGAGAAAATAATTTGCTTCATTTCACTTGAAGGCTATCAATTTAAAGGTAAATTCAAAACGTTAAACTGAAAAACAGTTCAAAAGAGTTCATAATATTCAATTTTGATTAAAAGTTCTGAGCCGAAAATACTTGACTGGTTGCTAAGGAAACTTCCATGTTAAGAATGGCAACAAAATATATTTGAGGATGAAGCACACATATGTCTTAGACCTGTGCGTGGGTAATGAGTTGGATGATGGTGATTGATGAGTTGGACCTACAGTTTTAGGTGGGTTCCGAACCACCGGGAAGTTATTTTACAGCAGAGAACAGTGTCTCCTGCTGATAATATAAGTTATCCATTGACTCTAGGCAGCAGTGGCGGATCCAGAAAAAAGGTTTGGGGGTGGTTGGTAGCTACTGATGATAAGGTGAGGGGGATAGAGGTGTAGTACTACAAGTAGTATTTTGTTGAGAATGAAGCCCACATAGGTCTGAGACCTGTGCGTGGGTAATGAGTTGGATGATGGTGATTGATGAGCTGGACCTACAGTTTTAGGTGGGCTCCGAACCACCGGGAAGTGATTTTACAGCAGAGAACAGTGTCGTTTTTTCTGGCCAATCTAATCGGTCACCGTTACAAACAAGTCCTACGAGAACGCAGCTTATCTCTATCTGATTGAACAGATACCTGCTACGGCTCGCGGCTATCACTTCCCTAGTATTGTGAAAACTTTTGAATTTTTCATTATCAATCCTACCCGAATTATAACTATTCATATTATTGGGAAATGAAAAATAGCTTTACTAGTGCTTTGAACCATATCAGCGATAAAATTAATTCAAGTTTAAAGTAGGCCTATATTAGAAAATTTTGATTGAATTATGTTGAATCTGGTGTGTTCAGCAGTTTGTCAAGGAACATAGTATTATTCCGAAATTACGGTCATATTATTCAATTTTTAAGAATGAAAATGAATGTTGGAGCTTTAATTAGTTACAATTTTTTCAATTAATGTTTCATCTAGTTTTAATAGATAAACTTTGTGTGAATTCCACACTGTAAAAAGATATGTTTTTATAAAGTTTGTATCTGACGATTAGTTTTCACCTTATAGAAATATGGGATCTGAAGTTACTCCCCCAGAAAATCTTTGTATAACCCCTTTGAGAAATCATTTAAAATGGTATTAGATACATATTATATATAAGTAAACCCAATGTAAGCGTTGTATCTGGAATTTCCCCCCGATATAACCTATATCAGTCGCTGGTGATCAATGGTTTGTCGACCACTGTGATAGAATGTTAAAAAAAAACATTGGTTGTTATGTTAATGTAGTTCCTCATTACTTTTCATTAAAAAAAGGTTGGTACTGTCGTGATTGAATTACTGCAATTTTATGTTGCACTACTTTTTCTATTCAGCAAGTACCGTTTCTATTCAGCAAGTACCGTTTCTATTCAGCAAGTGAAAAATCTAAGTACTGAGTTGATTGGTTGCAGGGAATGGAAATGAAACAAAGACATTATACAGTATTAAAACGTTAACGGATTTCATACAATTGAAGAATTAGTAGTGGAATTAGGTAATCTTGCTAATAATGAATATTTTAGGAGCTTCAAACTGATTATATTGTTAAAAAATTCACACACTTTTTAAAAAAACTTTTTGGAGGTTATGGGGGGCTTCAGCACGAAAGCCCCCCCCCCCTCCCGTTAATCTGCCACTGCTAGGCAGTATATATAATGAAGTAAAAAAAGAGAGACACCTCTAACAATTTATAAAGATTATATAGGCATGTCTAATTCTGTTTGAAGGTATACTCCCTTGAAAATTTGTTGAATAATAATCCCTCTAAAACTTCATTCTCAGCGATTCTAGACATGAATAATTCATCATTTCAACACATGCCATACGTTAAAAATAGATGCCTAGTTCTAGTTCATTGTCAATGGGAGATTTAGACATTCATTGTATAGGTAAAAGCATTTAATATGGGCCTTTTGAATCTATGTTCAAATCTGTGATGCTTTCCATGACGAACTATGTTCACTTTGCTATTTTTGATCCCCCAACTATCATGTCGGATACTCACCCGGAAATTTTTTTAAAAATAACACCTCTAAACCCACATTTTATGCGATTCTAGACATGAGTTCATCCATTATAACTTTTCAACCCACGTTATAATATATCAAAGTAAATTTCATTTAGTTCTTGAGTCATTGGTTTGGTATTTATATAGAAACGTTACTTGTCATATTTTCTAACAAAACTTTCCAACACCTTACTGAATAATAATACAGTGTAATTTTTTGGGGGCAATGACTATTTAACATTAAAATTTAAGTTTTCCAGTGGTACCATTTTTCTTAGGCTGAAGATCACATTCCCATTTGTGAAAAGCCGCAGTGTCAAAAATCACGACGTTCTTCAAGTTTGAGAATCAGCTGACTCAATAATAAAGAACTCTTGTTTCGGGCACGGCTTTGAGGCATGCCTTCTCTCAGTTCTAGTGAATTGGAAAATATGTATTGATCTGTATCAGCTGTGTTTCTCTATAGAATAGAAACGATGTCCATACAATGTTAAAAAAAAATATTTCTTTTTAAACAAAAACCGTGTCCTATGTCTTTTGCAATATTCTTAAAATATAAGTGAAAAATTTTATAAAAATCGGTTGAGTAGTTTCCGCGGAAAAACGTAACGAAAAAAAACTCATTTTCGCTTTTAATGATTTCCGGGGGAATTCTGTTAGGCTATTGTTGCATACGGTTACTTGAAACAGATAAAGTCATTCTATAGTACAGTCTGTCGTGGTGTAAGAGTCTGTTGTTGTGTGTGTGCTTAAGTTATTGTTGTGTGGTAAGTGTTATGGCGTGTGCCAAGTGAGAAGTGATTAAATTAATTAACAGTGAAATAAATTAATGATTAGCTAGCAAAGTTTAGTCGCGCGGTTAGGTCTTTTGTGAGTTTGTTCAGTCACATCTAGCTTTGTTAGGCACCCAGGGAAGGTTTTGTAAGGCGCGCGGAGCACGCACTGCGTTTGGGGCGGTAGTATTTTGGCAATGTGATAATTCACTTGATCTTTGTCGTTTAATGGTAAATTACCTTGATGTATGTTTTTTATGCATCAAAATAATAAAGGTATGAGGTGGTTCAGTCACATCTAGCCAGGTTAGGTATGGTTATGTGCGCTTCGCTCGCACTGCGTTTGGGGATGGTAGTGTTTTGGAAATTCACTTGGTTTACATTGTTTTAAGATTTGAAGCTCCTCACATGTTTGCAAATTATGAATTTTTCAAATGAAAATATAAATTTTCATGAAAAATGTATTTTTTTTGAAAATTTCAATTTTTTTGTGAAATAATCGTGGCCACCGAAAAATTTCAACGGATTCTTGCTTCCTGGGGTGTGTAGATGTCACAAAAAAAATCGCCGCAAAATTCAACAAGTAACGTTTATAGGCTATATAATTACCATTGGTTTAGTGAAAAAATTGAAGCAGGTCTACTCTGACACTATTTACAATGCAATTTTTGATCCCTCACCTTTCTCTATCTGAATACCAGTACTGTACTTTCTTTGAAGGGGGACTTGGGGATGCTCCCCCAGAAATTTAATGAATAATGCCTCTAAAACCACACGTTTAGCGATTTTAGACCTCTTCTTTGACTCTTTTTGTACAAAATTTGCTTGCTAGTTCCAATATTTTTGTCTCGGGGGGACATCCTCCTCCTGATACCCTAATAGTTATTTTCCTGTTAGAGTGTGTTTTAAAAACAAAGGTTCATTAGTTTAATAAAATATAGTTTCGATGATCCGGACGCCAGGCTAATCTAGACGACCCAAAATAATTTTTTTTTTAAATTTGACAATAATTTGCTTCAGTATTTATTCATACCTGTTCACTTCATTACATTCTGTTTTCTAAATAGACTATGAAGTACTGTAGTGTGAGTCATATTTAGGCCTAAATTTCACCAAAACGGCAATTTCAATAGGTTTTTTCACCTGGAACACAAACATATTTTACTGATCCGGATAGGGTTCGATCTCATCAAGTCCGGATAAGTGAGTCTGTACTGTAGTTTAATTTTTCTAAAATTTTCTTTAGTTGATTATTACGAGGTATTTCTGATAATGCAGGATCGATCTGTTCTAAAACAGCTTGCAAAGGAAAATAATATTACTTCCAATAAAGTTTCACTTCATTGTCGACTTTTTTTAGAATAAATTCAATCTGTTCTACTCGTTGAACGCGGATCAGTGTAAAGCAGAGCAAAGTCGAGAGATGAATTCTCTTTTCTCTCATCAATTAGTCAGCGAGCCGTGAAATTCGAGAGGCATGATGGACTAATATTTTGCGCTTTCGTTGAAATCCATAAAGATTGGAACAGAATGATTGGCGGTTTTTTGTGATTACAAGAGTTTCGAATGTAATGAAAATTCTTCTCAGTACCGTACAAGCGCGTAATGAATTGGCCAAGCTGAAAAACGTTGAGGCCTTTTCCCCGTCCAATCTTTCTGTGTGTGTGTGTGTGTGTGTGTGTGTGTGTGTGTGTGTGTGTGTGTGTGTGTGTGTGTGTGTGTGTGTGTGTGTGTGTGTTTGAACAAGGTACAACACGGGGAGACAATCCAGTATACACAGCACAAAACGGGGAGGTGTGTACAATACGGGGAGACCCCGCATTGCAACTGCTTTTTTCTGGTGAAATTCTCTTGTTTAGACTTATAACAATGTTATAACATATTAAAAAAAAATATCCCCATTTTGTTCATTCACTTCTTAACTGTGATACACACTAGTATCCAAATTTCCCACCACGTTGTGCTACGATCGCTAATACACACACACTCATCTTGGCTGCTTCTTACACATTGAGTCTACAATGTGGGGGTTTACGGTCTTTCCCTTCCTTGCGTCTAGCAAGTTGAATGTTGTTTTGTTTGTTCCGCATTGTCGCTATGTCCTTGAGCAGTGGCGAGGCGTGGAATCCTTCACCGGTCATCGCAGTGGCGGGGGTTCTCCCACCAACGCCCAAAGGGGTCCAAGGGCCCTCCCCAGGAAAATGTTTAAAAATCCGAGGCAAATTGGTGACTTTTGAAGCTTTTGAGCATCTGAAATCTCTCCTCCAAATAGGCCTAACAAAAGGCAAAGACCCAATTCAAAAGGCAGAGAACTAAAAAGTATTTTATCCAATTGCACCTCTTGCGTAATATATATCTTCCCCACTACCATAGACCGACGATGGATGATATAGGAAAAAACGCAAAAACGGCCGAAATAAGAGGCTCTGATATGATGCACTCACTCTATCTAATTTATTAAATTCAAATAAATAGATACTCTGATAAACCACCTGTGTTGTGATGATGAATGATTGGCCTGCCCTACTATGACTACTATGTAAGTAGTAGGCTTCCTGTAAATACTAATTATTTAAAAACCTTCAGTTACAAAATACCGCACATAAAAATTATTAAACAAGTGCTATAGTTAAGAATATTCATTAAAACAGAACCTCCGGTAATAATAAACACTGTGATTGGTTTACAACGAACATAGGTGTAACAATGGGGGGAGGAGTGAGTTGTTGGGGACGTAACCCCCAATTGCTTAGAAAAAATTTGAAGAAATTGTAAGAATCGATTTTAAAAAATAAAAATTTGAAAGCTTATTTTTATTAAATTGGAATTATTTTTTTTTATTTATTTATTTAATAGCTTCTGGTAAAGGAACCAGTAGCTGACACCTTAGTGAGTTAATTCATAAATATTATGTATTAACTTTGGAGCTATTGAATGGATGAATAAAGAAATGGAGAAGAAGGAGAAGAACAAAGATGGATTCAAGATAAATAAATATAAATACAGTATAAGATGAAAATAATGAGTTGATATGAGAAAATTTTATATTAAAAACCTTTATATTAGTTTGATTAGAATCTAGATTGATTATAATGTACCAGCTAAGAGAAAATAGAACAGAATAGTAGAAAGAAGATAGAAAATGAATGAATACATGATAATATTATCTATATAATAAGAGAAAACTTAGTATAAAAATGACCATAACTCGGAAGGACATCTCCATTTTTAACTCTGCTAACAACAAAATAAAAATAAAACATTTTTAATTTTTAATGAGTTGTACTCAGTTTAAATATGATACATCATTTCCAAGCTCTGCCGTTTTACCGCTCTCCGCTGATACATTATACATAATATATAATTATGTATTATATATAATTGATATATCCGTATATTATAGGCTTTAATACAGACCTATGGTCTATCAGATATTCAAGTGTCTTATACAGTCGTAATCTACATAGGCCTAAATTGACAGTTGATTTGATATAACTTTGTTGTAGAATATGTTGTTTAATGATGCAGTTTTGGCGTTTGAAACATTTGAATGCAATATAATAAATTCCTGGATTTCTTGTTCCATGACGAACTGCGTTGTTAATATTAACTTTTCATGTGAAATTTAACGACTTGCAGTCAAATATTTGTTAAGAATAAGTATAACTCACTTAATCTGTCGGCCGAGCGCTTTCGAATCTATGAGATCCCATGATCTCATCTGATCTCATAGATTCGAAAGCGCTCGGCCGACAGATTAAGTGAGTTATACTTATTCTTAACAAATATTTGACTGCAAGTCGTTAAATTTCACATGAAAAGTTAATAGCAATATAATACTTGAAGGTATCAAAGTTCAAACTGAGCCTATGCTCATAGATCGAAATGAATTTCCACCGATAGTATAAGGATATTCAGTAGAATTCAGGTACATTGGCATGACCATGCCCTAGTCATTAAATGACAAAAGATCAAAGAAAGCTACATACACAATTTATAAATCAGAAGATGAAGTTGGCTCAAAACATTTTGTTCCTTTGAAACTCCTTATAGAAACGTATTATTTTTGTGTTTGAAAATCACTATAATATAGTATCCCTCGTTATTTGTAGCCGGCATATACCTGGAAGGTCATTGACTCGTTTTTTTTTGTATTATATTTTTTGTATTCATATTTTGTATTTATATTTGTATTTTGTATATTTATATTTTTCGTATTATAAAAAGGACAGTTGTATGATTTAATTTTATTAATGATTTTATTATTTTAAGAATTACTTACATCATTTCAAGAATATGAAATATCAAAAAGAGACATTTATTTATTAAATTAATAGAATCAAAGATTGAAACAAACTGTATATAAAATTTTTTTTTTTTAATTTGGGAACTAAATAAAGGCTTTATTTATTTATTTATAGAGCTATTGTATGGATTAAAAAAAAGTATTTACAATCTATTTATTCAAGTCTTTTGAAGGGCTAATTGAAATTTGAATACAAATTTGAACTTGAAATTTTGATTTTAAAATCACTTGACATCTACAACAATAGAGCTGACACCCGTATTTTTAGTCACCTCCAGTAGCTGACATACCTTAGTACCAGTACCTGATATCCGTGTCAGCTAAGGAACGAGCTAGCTTGATTTTACATATCAAATGGTAATCATAGCCTACATATAAAACTTATACAACACATATTATAGATATTAACAACAAATTTAGAAATGATAATATCTAATATATTAAATAATTAATAAACATTGTAGAGGGATTTGAAAATCAATAATAATAATAGCTTAGAGTCCTTACTGTAAGCAACTAATTTGTTTCTTTTCTTCTTTATAAAACAGACCTAACACATATAGTCCAAGAAATAAAAAACAAATGAATAAAAATGAAATTTTTCATGAATTCGTTTTAATAAATTGAATAAAATTTAAATTCTCAAAGTGAATCTGAAGTGAATTAATTAAGTGCATCTCATGAAAAAGAATTGAATGGAAAAACCATTGAAGTGAAGACTATAAAAACTGTTTACTATATTCAAATATTTATCTCAGGAACACTGAATTTTCCATGGTCATTAACTGGAGTATGCTTATCAAATTTTTTTGAAGACATCTCCTTTTGTATACCACATTTTATCTTCATTGCAAACAATTGAAATCGATGAGTAGGCCTCAATCCACGCCAAAGGAAGAACTACAACAGTGTGGAATGGATATCATATATGTTATATAAATTTATGTCTGACAGCTTATTCTGAAAGTATTTTCCCCGTCAAAAATAATGCCACTCTTATTTACACGTTAATGCAAACAGACTCATTCGTCTTGAAGAAATTTTTTTTAAAATAAAAATCAAGATTAGATCTTCATCTAAAACTTTCCCGCCTAGAAAACTATCCTACCCCGAAAATAAAAAAATTCTTGATTAGGGTTTGCACTATCAATATCACATCTTAAAAATTTGCAAAACATCGTTGGATACATTATCATATAAAAACTGGAGGAATGCAGGAATTCAATGTTTTTTTGCATCGTTGGTATTACAAAATATTATTTTTCAAGTGTACCAAATTTCGAATTTTTTATCAACAATAAGATAGTGATGATTGGGAATGAAACTGTACGGATGTAAACTGTGCACAACAAGGCTATGCCTTGGTTGTTACGTGGAGTTAATAGTGACGAGCAACAGTATTAGCAATGCAGCTTGTAAGCACAGAACTATTATAGATCTATTGTATCTATAGATCTATATAGCCATGAGTATGAGAGAGTGAGTTTCACAGTCTCTTTCCCTTTAAATATTTTTTCCAGCACTTCCTCTGTAACCCACAGTTACTATTCTTCTTCTTTTTCAATTTCTTCTTCACTGAACCGTCCAACACTCTGCCCCTTGACATTCATTCTCTCCTTCCACCATTCTCTACTTGGTCATTCTTATTCTCTCTCACCCGCTCCTACTCTCTCAAGTAGTCTTGGCGGTGAAAACTAAACCAATGGCGTTCGCTGGCGGAGTGGCGGTAATTATGAATCTGTTAGCTGGAAGCGGAAAGTTTTTAAGCTGTACAGGGGGAACGAGCTTGAGGAAAATTTCCAAAAAAATCATGGAGATCATTTTTTATGCAATTGACCACATCATGGAATTTCAGAACAATCGGTTCATGATTAATGGAGTTATGAGTATTTTAAAATTTAACATCGTCTTTTAAGCAAAAACTTTATCTTTTCTCAGTTTCCCAGCTAGATTATAAATCGAATTAAAAGTTTTTGTTCAATTCCTTTCTTTTCCATTGAAAAATTGATAATTATTTCAATGATATTTTACTATTTTAGAATGTTAAATCATTTTATACTGCCATTTTTCCATATTTAAAGTGAGTTAGAATGAATACAGTACGATTTCTTTCAACCATTCCTTTATTTTATACATCTGTATAATATTTTTCCTATTAATATTCACTTATAACACTTTGAATTCCTTAATATAAAATAATTAAAAACCTGGAAATCATTTCGGGGGTGGGGATATTAACGAATAAAGTTTAAGCTAACTTTTTCACTAGAATTAAAATAAAGATTTCAGTTTTCAGTATCATTATTCACTATTATCAGATAAGTTCACATAGCTGCACATTCCGATAATTTTGTGTCTGTGTTACAAATATTTTATAATTATTAGAACATAATAAATTTTAAGTGACTACAAAATTAATTTTCAACAGTTGGGCACCCCTAGTAACTGGCGAAGTAGGCATTGCCTCCCTTCACTCACTAAAACCTTCAACGTATAATAGGTGATTCATTAGCTACAGAACAAAAATAACTGTTTGTTCCCGGCTGGTTACCGACAAGGTCTGGCATTTTCACATTTTAATCTATAGACAATAAACCTACTAGATATAGGCCTACTATGAATTCTTAAATTCTTTTTATTCTCGTAATATTTCCAATAACTTATTCTATTCCATTCATTGCCTCAAAGAATAAGTTTCTACATTTGTATTTCTAAGAAACTATTAAGGAAGTTCGAATAGAGAAGATTATTGATTTTTTCATCTTATTAGACCTCTTATTAGACCTTATAAAGACCAATTGAATTCAATTCGTTACCGGATATTCTTTGAGAAGCACACTGCTTGTTTTTAATCGACTTCCAAACAGGAGGAGGTTCTCAATTCAACCTGTTTTTTATGATTGTACATCAATTGTTCGAACACTATTGAACCAATTTCGATGATTTTTTTGAAATGAAAGAATATCATTCGCAGGGATCGGTTCAATACTTAGCCCAATATTGAACAAAAAGAGCTTTCATCGATGTCTTCATTTCAATTCATTCAAATATTACGAAATTAGACATTAACGTAGTTACATATAGGCCTATTCGCGGTTCGAATTCATCATTTATTCATACCTAACACAAACTTGCACATAAAATAGCTTCAATTCATTGAATTTAAATTAATAATTAGTTATTTGCATAGTGTCTATCAAATCAATTCCAATAAAATTTCTGTATCCCTTTTGACGATAAGCGATTCATAATGTCTGATGGTATAAGTACTCTTGCCTGCGGACATCATCGGATAAGGAGAGAATAGAATAAGGGAGGTGATGATAATGAGATGGCAGTGAAAAAGATCATTCTTAGAGTCAGATTGCAAAATTGCTCTTGAGAAATTAGAGAAATGGCTAGCTGCTAACATTGTGATATTAAATCACAACAAAACTAAACAGATACCATTTAGAACGGATAGAGGAGCTACATTAGACATAAGAGACGGCACAATAGAATCTGTAAATGACATGAAGGTGGGTGCTCGTGGTGGTGAACTTTCCTGGAGACCTCATCTAGAATATTTAATAAACAAACTTAATTTAGTAGTATTTGTCCTCAGAAACTTAAAAACTTTATTAGACTCAAGAACTCTATTTATTTTACTGAGGTCCAAGCTGGAGTGCCTCAGGGTCCAATACTAGGTCCATTGCTTTTTTTGTTAGGCCTATATTTCAACCGTTTACCTAAAGAATTAATTAGTGGTAGAGCACTCTTATTTACAGACGATACATCACTCATTTTCAGTAATTCCGTTCTAGATAATTTATAAATAAGTGCCTATATAGGTGTCCATTGTCCAATTCTTAAATCAGTTGAAATTAACAATAAATAGTAAAAAATGTCAATACCTTCAATTAAAAAACAGACATAATTCAAATGAAGATAGGGCTATAAACGTTTATGTAAACAGTAATCAACGAAACCAGAAAGAAAACATTGCATTTCTAGTAGTTTTGTTGGATAGACGATTGACCTGGGCTCCATACATTGAGAAAATATGCTGTAAAATTTCATCTGGGGTATTTGTCCTGTATTAGCTTGCTAGATTAAATGACAAAAAGCTACTTTTTACAGCTTACCATGCGCTTTTACTGTCACATATTAGGTATGCTATCTTAGTATAGGGTAATTCATCAAAACAAAACCTTGATAGGGTGTAAAGATCCAAAAGAAAGCTGTTAGATGTATGGAAAGAGTAAGATAGATTAGATTCATGTAGGCCGTTATTCAAGAGACTTGTTCTCCTAACTGTACCCTGCTTAAAAACAATTCTCGTTGGAAGCTGTGCATCCCATTGTCACTGGCTGAAGAAGTCATCCACCGTTATCATATGGGAGCAAGGACATATGGGAGCAAGGAAGGTTGTGAAGCAAATGGTGGAACACTGCTACAAAAAAAATATGAATAGGGTCGAAGCAAGGGTCGTTGGGGCTTGTGAACTATGTCAAAAGACGAAACATGTTAATTTTCGACATCCTGCTGTTTTTAAAACAAACATTGTACTCTATATTTACTTTAATACAGAAAATAATCTGGAATGCAGCAGTAGGGCTACGTTGCAAAAGAAAACAGATTCTGTATACCTTTATCACATTTGTAGTGGTAATAAAAGATAATGAGTCACGTCCTTATCAGCAGCGAAGGGTTACTTATTCTCTACATACAGAGGAGAGAACGAAGAAGAGATAGTTCTGATTTTTCTACCAGAACCAGATTATGGTTTGTGATGGATTCGATACTAATGGATTCCAAGAAAATGTTTTGCTGTACAATTATTCTAGATCAATTTTACATCTATCACCATAATTTTCCATATAATAGTGATTTAAACATGATAAATAGTCATTTTCTAGGTATGAGGAAAAACATGTTAAGTAGGTCTACCCTTCCAAATAAAATTCTAAAGTTTGGGTTCAATCTGTTATAAATTATTACTCTGAACCGACTTATGAGCTGCAAAGAATAAGTTTGATTAGGATTCGATCGGTGGTTACAGGGACATTAAGTAGACTTTCCTTGCCCCCCCCCCTTCTTACTAAAAAGTGCATTGCACTATAAAGTGAAATTTCCAGTAGTTGTACTTAGTCATAATCATAACCTAAAATTTTGATTTATTTGTTAAATAAAAAGTATGAAATTGTTGCTTTTTTGAGGCATAAATTTCCGATTATATTGAGAACTGTAGAAAGGATTTGATAGTTTTTAAATTATGTTCATATTCATTTTGAAGACCTGAATTAGTCTACTAATCAAAACAACTGTTTTAATAATACTAATAATTATTGTTATTATTAAATTTTTATTATTTATTATTATTTGAATTCAAATAGATAGATACTTAGATAACCACCTGTGTGTGTTGTGAATGATCTAATTTCACAAACAACATGAATGATTGTCCTATTATGACTAATTGTAAGTAGTAGGCTGCCTGTAAATACTAAGTACGGTATTTGAAAACCTTCAAGTAGTTACAAATAATATACGCCGTGATTTGTTCACGACTAACATAGGCGTAACGAGGAGGGGGGGGGGGGGGGGTTATTGGGGACGAAACCCCTTCCCCGAAGCATAGAAGAAATTTAAAAAAAATTTAAAAGCAATTTTTAAAAATAAAAATATGAAAGATTATTTTTATTAATTGGAATTATTTAATTTATTTAATAGCTTCTGGTAAGGGAAACAGTAGCTGACACCTTAGTGAGTCGATTCATAAATATTATGTATTAATTATAGAGCTATTGTATGGATTAATAAAAAAGTATTTACAGTCTATTAATTTAAGTCTTTTAAAGGGCTAATTGAAATTGAAATCAATTTGGATACAAATTTGAACTTGAAATTTTTGGAATAATTTAATTTTAAACTATTACTGAAACCCCGTTCATTACAATGTGGCAATCATCAAATTTGTCGTTTGAGAATATTTTGGGATAAACTGTAAATAGGCTTTGCTATCAGCCGAAAATTTGAACTCAACTGCTCTTGTTGTTGAGTGTCTACTTTTTTACGAATCTCCATACAACTTCTCTAAAACGATCATTCGAAATTTGGTTTTCTCTGGAAAAAGAAAATGAACAGAAATAAACTTGTCGAATATCATCATATCCACTTGATTCGGTTATTTTTTGTAAGCATCAGATCAATCAAGTGTAATTTAGCGTTATGTACAATAGAGAAACAGGTGCATATTTATGGTTTCTCTCCTTAATCACACAACCTCTTGCTGTATCCTTGTTAATAACTGGTAAGGATTTAAAAATTCTGTCTAATTGAATTCAGTCAAATTTACATGAAACCTTTCTACTCTTGATTTCATGCTTATTCTTCTATTTCTCTTCTTCTTCTTTGCCTCCATCCTTCCATATCTTACTTTTATCACCATTATTTTCTCCCTTTGTTTTTGCTCTATTCTTTCTGCATCATCAAAAGAAACTTTTATAATTTTTTGAGCTCCCGACCATAAATTCAATATAAGGTTGGCTTCATTTTCAGAAGTTTCACCTTCTTTATGTGTTGGGGAAAAATAGATCAAAAATTCATTTAATCATCACACTCATAATCACCAGCTGTATTGGAACAAAAATTCATCTATACTATCAATTCATCTTATCTTGTACAATTCTTCATATAGTTCAATGACTATATTCTAATGTTTTTGAAAGATGAATTACAGTGATTTGTACATCTCGTTTATTCTTTGTAATTGTGAGAAATAAATTGATAATTTATATTTATTTCTGATCTATTCATTCTTGTAGTAACAGAACACCTAACTCCTCTAGTTTTGTGAGTTGAAGAAAAAAATATTCCAACCAAGTTATTGAAGATGATAAAAATTACAGGTAAAAATAGATGATAAAAATGTTACAGGTGATAAAAATAGTCTGGCTAGATTCTGCACTTAATTTCAAATAACAGAAATTTTTCTATAATTATTATACCAGCAAGCGAGAGTGATCTTAAAGTCTCATTTAATAATTTCTCTTTTGTTACCAGTAAGGAAATATAGGATCTTCAAAACTTGAAACCGATATCCTTGAAATTTTATCTTTTTATTTTCATAGATTAAAATTTTATTTTTGTATTTGTAGTGAACCCTCTACGTTTATGAGTGTCATGGGCCAAGTTTAGTAAGATCTTACAACCTGTCTTTAATGAAGGTCGGACGGACACAAGTACGATCACAAGAAGGCCCTAGTCGAGTCGTTAATGATTCTAATTTTAATTCATTTGCAGATTTGATTAAACCCTTCACATTAATTATTCCTATTGAAAATTTGCCGATAGCTTGCTTATCTTATTAATAACATTTGATAATAATTTTAATGTTTGGCTGAACTAAGCCAATTATTTCAGGTTAACAGTACTTCAGAACATTGAGAATTTTATCTGCCGTATTTGCCAATTAAATATTATTAAAAAAAATGTGATGCATTTGTTTATTGAAATTTTTATGATACGGTATTTCTAATAATAATATTGTTAGTGCTAGTCTTTAAAAATGCGTCCTGACAATTTCTACAACAATCATGAGTTGAAAGACAATTCAGTGAATAACTCCCCAGACCCAGATAGTGAACTGAAAGTGTACACACATTTCCCTCCCCGGTTAGTGAGTGAAAAGTGTACACACAAAACCTCCTCGGTCAGTGGGTTGAAAGTGTACACACAAAACCTCTCCGTTTTGTAGGTTTAATGTGTATTTTTTTTTTTAAGTAAACAATGAAAAATTGATGAAACTATGTTCAGAACATGTCAATATTTCATTACCAAAACAATCAATTCTCCATGTTAAGTGGAAAACAGCCTCCCCGTTTTGTATGTTAACTTCTTACCTCCCCGTTTTATACTTTGTTCATGTATGTGTGTGTGTGTGTGTGTGTGTGTGTGTGTGTGTGTGTGTTTCTTCGTGGAAATTTGATGTGAGAATTCCATAATCACAATCCAGTCATCAGGTGCATTGCTGCAAAGCTATACTCTCACGTAGTACTGCGTCCTACCTCAACGTCATTGGCGGTGTGCAACACCTCAACATCTCACTATTGTCATCTCTGTTATTGAGCATTCGTGCACAAAAACTCTCCCAAAGCCATCGTCGTACTTTTAATCCCTTGCCATTCCAATATACCTTCAAATACGCAACTAATAAATTTGATTTCATACATGGCTACCTCATGCAGTCAATTCAATCAATGGAAGTGAATCCTTGACTGAAAATCTTCAAATAAGCTCACACTACATTTTTCCAGTGCATTGATAATCCGCTAAACTATAGAACATTCTATATATATATCGTTTGCTTATTGCTATGATCGACGAATGAGCATAGACGTCATCACTGAGTAGGCCTCTTATATTGTATAGGTAAAAGCATTTAATGTGATTATATATGCATATACCTGTAAATTTATATTGGCCTAGCAGTAGGCTGCTATATGAAGTACGCCAGGCCTATATGACTGGGCGTAGATATCAGCATGCTAATCGCATAACAAAGCGGTACAGTGATTTCTCTGACTTCAGACTGTGCGCTACATTAAGGAGATTAAAACTTTTTTCCCAAAATCCAATGTATACTTTCTACTTACTCTTTCATATTAGGATAAGGGGAAATATGCTATTACTAGTCTACCGTAATATTTGAGTTTTGATCATATAGTGAATTTTTGCATAAGGTCTGTCTACTGTCTGTCTTCAGCGTAGTGCTAATGCAGAAGACACATTTATACGCCTGATGTGCTTCAGGCTGTTCTTGTATCGATGGGGTCATCCGAGGACAATACTTCATTGCGGGCAGACAGGAAAACGGCGTGGGAGGAAGAGAGAGACAGTGGGAGTGAGAAAAGAGAGAGTAAGTGAAAGTGAAAGAGAAATTAAGATAGAGATTAGATTAGATTAGATTATCTTTCTTTATTCATGTAAATTTACAAATTATGCATATGAATGGTTATAAACAAGATTATCAACATCACATAGATACTATAGTGAACTCAGATAATGTTTTTTTTTTTTTATAGTGCAAGATATTATATACAATGATCTCATTTGTACGATATTAACTATGGTAATGACAATCTGAGTGATGCAATTACATGAAATGGCGAAGTTTGGACAAAGATTCGTCCATTCTTGACACTTAACCAGAGAGAGAGAGAGAGAGAGAGTGAAAAAGAGAGGGGGATTTAGATAACTTTATTTGCGCAAATGTACAATATATATATATATATATATATGAATGATTAAATATTATAAAGAATAGCAACTCTCAGATCCAATAATTATAGTGACATACAATGATTTTGAAAAAGTTAACTGTATGGTCAAGTTAGAATGAAAATTTATTTCCTTCATGAAAAATAACAAAGGCACAATTATACAGTAATAAATTTATAAGAAAGTAAAAAATCTGACTAGAAATATAATATAACCAGGGAAGTGATAGCCGCGAGCCGTAGCAGGTATCTGTTCAATCAGAGAGATAAGCTGCGTTCTCGTAGGTCCCGTTTGTAACGGTGACCGATTAGATTGGCCAGCAAAAAAGACACTGTTCTCTGCTGTAAAATCACTTCCCGGTGGTTCGGAACCCACCTTAAAACTGTAGGTCCAACTCATCAATCACCATCATCCAACCATTACCCACGCACAGGTCTCAGACCTATGTGGGCTTCATCCTTAAAAAAAAAAAAAAAAACTATAGAGGAAAAAAGCATAAATTTTAGAATTAGAAGTAAAACATCAATAATTGAAGAGCCCACTATGACAGCTCTCAGTAATTCTAACATGTATAAAAATGCAAAAGCAATTAAGGTAAAAATAAAAAATCATGTTTTTCTGGGTAGAGCCTGTTCTCAGCAAGTCTAGCGCCTACATTATTTGCAAAGAATTCATGAAATATGTCAAGAATAGATCTAGTGGGATGGTTGCTATTGTTACGGTTTGATAAATGTTGAATCGGAAATTAAAAATATTTACTATTTGTCCCTGATATCTCGTTTATTGCTTCCCAAAACCTGTTCGGATTATCAGTTGAATCAATTATTTTTTGCTTAAAATATTATTTTCTTCCACTCAGTTTTTTCATTCAGATCTATTATCACCATCAGTGACACATTGTCTTCAAAGTAGGAATAGAACCAGGTAATGGCTTCAGGACTGAAACCAAGAAGGGATAGTTTGCTAAGGAGAATTATTATATGATCCACAGTGTCAAAAGCTTTTGAAAAATCAGACTCAGTATGGTAAATTATCTATGATCCATGGCCAACCTAATATTCTCACTATTCTCAGTGACACGCAGTAAAGCAGTTTCAGTTGAATGGAAATATCGAAAATCGGATTGAAATTCATGAAGTTTGCTATGACCTATGAGTATTATATTCAAGGAACTCTACAACTTGTGCTTGAACAAGGCTTTCTAGTGCTTTGGATATAGCTGGCAGTATGCTTATAAAGGTCTAAAATCTTCTGCTTTACTGGGAGATGATACTTTGTTCAAAGGACGGACAAGGACAAGTTTCCAATTTGCAGGGAAATCACCTCTCTGAAGATATGCATTGAAAATTAATTTGATGATGGGTAAGACGGCAAACAGGATTTCTTGGTGAATTTGATTGAAATGCTATCTGCTCCATTGCTATGAGTATTTTGGACTGCGTTTAGAACACCTTGTACAGAAATTGGGTGAAAATGGAATTGAGAAGTTTAAGGGATGGAAGTATTCAAAATCTGGTCAAATGAGCATTCTAAATGTTCTTTAGTAATCGTCTCATTCCTTTGGGAACATTGTGCAATGAAATTCTCATTGATGTGCCATAAAGAAAGCGAGAGAGAGAGAGAGAGAGAGAGTAAGAGAGAGAGTAGAATAGAATAGAATGGCTGCCTTTATTTATTACATGGGAGGGCGAAGTTAGAGCGCAGCCGGCCCTCTCTTCCACTTAACCCTCCCCTACAATTCTAATTAAGATAAACATATTAAGTGAACATAATTTTCAAAATAGAAAAACAAAACAAACAGAATAACTGGAAAATAGGAGATTGAAACGATTATCAAGTAAAAATTAAAAGAAAGAATAAATAAAATCAAAGTATTGAATCGCACACACACACACACCAAGCCCGAGCCTTGCCTAGCTGAGTCCTCCACCCCTTATCCACCGCAAGACAGCCGCACTGAACCGACGACGCTCTACAATGCGTTTCAGGTCAAGAGGCAATGAGTTCCACAATCCACAAGCTGTCACTCGAAAAGACTTATTAAAAATTACTGTTCGGTGAGTAGGGACAGCCAGCAGATGGGAACCATGCCTTGTTCCACCACGGCCGACATCGCTCAAATAACGAAACCCTTCTGCCAAATACCTAGGAGATTTTGCTTTCAGAAGTTTGTGCATGAACTGGATTGCATGGTATGATCTACTCTCATGCAGCTTCATGAGGTTAAGTCTGTCAAAGTATTCCGTCACATGGTCATCGCGTCTAAGATTGAAGATGAAGCGCACACAATAGTTATGTGCACGTTGCATCCTCAGTAAAAGTTGAACTGTCATGTCAAGCGTAACAATGTCACAGTAGTTGAAGATGGGGAAAATTAAAGTTTTTATTAACATAACCTTAGTTGAAAAAGGAATGTAGTCTGAAATCTTCTTCAATGAACTGACCCCAGCTACAACCCTGTTACAAGTCAAATTCACGTGGTTAGTCCAGTCAAGTGTCTTAGTCATTGTGAGTCCCAAGTTTTTAACGTCAGTGCTATACTGTAATTGTATGTTATTAATAGTGATGTATGGTCCATTTGTTATGTCAAGTGTGTTCAACAGTCTTGAGTAGCCAAGAACTATTGCTTTTGATTTAGTTTCGTTTATTTTCAGTCCATTATTTTCAGTCCACTCCAGTACATGAGCCAAATGAGGGGATTATGGATCTTGTTTAGAGGAAGAACTATGGAAAACAGAATTTATTAATTTCGAATTCCTTTAATTGCTATTACTTTATACTGAAGACTTCCGCACTGGCGGATATTGACAACAGCATTGAACAGCTGATGGGAATCGATGAATGCTACTGTACAAAAATATCAGTCACCACCGGGAATCGAACCACGGACCTCTCAATTGCTGGTTGAAAATGAATGCTGCTGTACAGAAAGGTCTCCATGGTCTAGTGGTTGAGGGCGCTCAACCGGTAATTGAGAGGTCCGTGGTTCGATTCCCGGTGGTGACTGATATTTTTGTACAGTAGCATTCATCGATTCCCATCAGCTGTTCAATGCTGTTGTCAATATCCGCCATTGCGGAAGTCTTCAGTATAAAGTAATAGCAATTAAAGGAATTCGAAATTAATAAATTCTGGTTATGTATATTTGTCAGTTTATTCAATTGTCAGTCACTTCAAACTAACTTGTGAACTATGGAAAACTTCCACTTTTTGTCAGGGAAAACAGATGTGAGAAGTGATGTGTTGATTAAGTGGGTGAGGAAAGAAAGAAATAAAGGCAAAAGTACTTTAATAAATTTGATTGGAATGCAATCTGCTCCAATGGCATTACTTTTTATTTTACTAATGGCTAAAAAAACGTCTTGTTCAGTAACTGCAGAAAAATAAAAGGTTTTATGTGGATGGCAATCAGGCAGTGAATTATAATGGGCTCGGGCACGGTCCAAACTTACAGGGATGTCAGTGAAAAAATCATTCAGGGAATCCAGTGAATGAGAAACAGTCAGCGCCTGCCTCTCCTTACCAGCCCCAATTCCCCTCAGAGCACGCCACAAAGATGATGATGACCTCTTTGACAAGATCAAGTTACGGTTAAACCCAGCTTTAGCATTTCGGATCACTTGCTTACAGGAGTTTCTCAAACGTTTGCAGTGATTATAATCATTAGGACATTTAGATCGCCTTGCTTTCCTACACCAATGATCTCGATCATGCATAAGCTTGCGTATTTCATCTGTGAGCCATGGAGCAGGATCCCTGGTAACTCTGCGCCTCTTAAGAGGAACAAATTTATAAACAGAATTTATTAATTTCGAATTCCTTTAATTCGATTCCCGGTGGTGACTGATATTTTTGTACAGTAGCATTCATCGATTCCCATCAGCTGTTCAATGCTGTTGTCAATATCCGCCATTGCGGAAGTCTTCAGTATAAAGTAATAGCAATTAAAGGAATTCGAAATTAATAAATTCTGTTTATGTATATTTGTCAGTTTATTCAATTGTCAGTCACTTCAAACTAACTTAACAAATTTATCATAAAGAAAAATGATATTATCATTCAATAAATTCAACATAACATTTACATCGTTAGTATTAAAAATGCTCAGCCAGTCGAGATTAAGTGCCTCATTAAATAAGTTGGGGAGATCAATATTTTTGTAATCTCTGTAAGAGATTATTTTTGGTGCAGGTTTAGGTCTCTTGATGTTATACACAAGGTACAACATGTCATGCGCTGAGAGACCCGGAAACGGAATTTGCCCATGACTCACAACTGCTTTCTTATCTGCAACTACTATTAAATCTAACAATGTGTCCGAGGTAGGTGTATGGTGCGTCGCTTGGAGAGGAAGCAGGGTCATGCCATTCCCATAAAACATATTAGTCAGTTGGTTTTTGTCATATGTATCAGGTCCAAGTAGGTCGGTATTAAAGTCGCCCATTACAGCTACATGTTTGTAGGGTACCATCAGTTCCAAAAGCACATTTACAGATGTAAGAATAGAATATTAATTCGAACGGATAAGTAGTATTTTTGTTTATTATTATTAGTATTTATAATATCTTAATAATTTACATCATTAATTTGTCTAATATAAATTAAAGTATTCAAATAAAAAGTCAAATTCTATTTTCAAGGTTAGGTGTACCGATATTGATAAATTTTCTTGTAATTAAATAGTCTCGAGTTGACAATTATAATAAATTAAGTAATACTCCATTAAACATTTAACGTAAATCAATTGAAAACAATTTTTAGCTAAGAAAATGAGTCCAAACAAATCATCTGAATCAAATTGTTTAACTAAACCGCAGGTAACTACGCGTTCTCAAGTAACACTAAAAAAATCTCCTTCAGCTCTTAAAGCTACTGTAGATGTAGAAGAAAAGGTTGCTAAACTAATGAGTGATCACACCGAATTAAAAACAAAATTAGAATCATCACTAAAAACTTCTGAGGAAGAACGGATAGGGTTGGTGGATCACATAAAATCTCTGGAAGTTATTGTAAAATTGCAGCAGGAAGACCATAAAACTGAAATACTAAATCTCGGGAGTCAATGTAGGTCAATGTCAGAGGAAATCGAAATATTAAAATCAAAAATAAACTTGGCTAATGTAAGATCTGAACCTCTGATCAATACAAAAAAATTAGAACCTAAATCAAATGGGGGAAAAATGAATAGAAATGGTCAAACAAAAACGTATAGTCAGGTTTTGCAAACAGCAACCAAAACTAAAGTAAGGGCAAATAACGATAGGAAAGGTAGAGTACTGCTCTTGACATCCAGTCATGGACGAGACTGTAGTGACCTACTAAATAAAAGATTAAAAAATAAGTATGAAGTTCAGAGCTTTTTCAAACCAAGTGCCCCTATAAACGCAATCGTAGAGTCAGCACAGGAACAAACTAAAGATTTTGGTAAAAACGATTTTCCAATAGTACTGGATGGCTCAAACAATATAAATGAACCTAATCTAAAACATCTTCCTGAAATAAATGAAAAATTTAAAGAGATTGTGCCACTCAGCCAAAAAACTAATGTAATAATAAGTACAATTCCGTATAGGCTTGATAGGCCAGAGCTAAATGAAGCCATTAAGTCAACAAATAAATCAATTCATAATACAATCAACAGCCTAAAAAATAAGAATTCTAAGCAGTTGGGGATTTGTTTTCTAAATGAAAGGCTGAAAAAACAAAACTTCACTAATCATGGTCTACATCTAAATCAATCTGGCAAAGTAATATTTTGTAATAGGCTGGCAGAGCTGATTGAAAGTCGTTTGCAATCTACTGTCAATAATTCTCCTAAACAATCATCTAACGAACCTTTTTTAGTAAAGTGGCTCAAAACCGGGAAGGGAAAATAGTTTCAAATGATAAATTCATATCTTCAAATGTATTAAGAGACGTTAATCGATCAGGAAATCAGGATAGCATTAGTGGAAGGAACTCTTGTAACAATCTGATGGGCTCCCAAGGTTCTAAGAGATTAAGTAGATGTACTTCAATATGCAAAAGCAACGATAACGTATAATAAGGAATGATAGGGAAGTACTGACTGTGTTCCATCAGAATATTCAATACATTCGTAACAAAATAGATAGAATCGAAGTATTTTTGAAAGAAGAGGCTCCTGATATAGTTATTTTCACCAAGCATGGTTTAAAAGAAGATGAATTGTCACAACTTAATATTCCAAAGTATTCATTGAAAGCGTCGTATTGCAGGACATCTCATCGAAGTGGGGGAGTAGGTATCTTCGTTAAAAATGCTAAGAATATGCAAACTTTCAATTTAGAATATGTAGAGAAATTTGCTGTGGAAATGGATTTAGAAGTTACCGGTTTGAGAGTAAAAATCGACAATAATTTCGAAGTAGCGGTGTTAGGTATTTATAGGTCACCAAATGGGGAATGGAACAATTTTTGTGAACTATTCAATAGGCTTTTAGAGATTACTACTACTCGCTTTACAAAAGTTATTGTAGCGGGAGATTTCAATACAGACTTTGCAACACAGAATAAAATGACAGAAGATTTAAGGGATATTATATACATGAATAACTTGGAAATAAAATTTCATGAACATACCAGAGTCACAAGAACATCACAAACAATAATTGATAACATCCTTACAAATATAGATTACTCTAAAACAAGATTAGGCGGCTCGGAGCTATCTGATCATAACTATCAAATCTTAGAGGTGGGGTTGCATGGTCATAAATCAATTAAAAAGAGTAGAGTAATGAAAGAAATTCAACAATGTGAACAGGGGAATATCGATTGTTTGAAGCAGAATCTGCTTCAAGAAAACTGGAGTAGGGTTTACAATAGTGATAGTTTCATTAATATTCTAAGGTTTCATATTACTATGAGTTGTCCAGTTAAAAAAGTCCCTGTAAAAAACAAATTAGACAAAATTGAAGAGTGGATAACTGATGATATCCTTGCAGAAAGAAATAGGGTTAAAGATGCATATGATGAATTCAAACTATCTAGAAATATGTTAAGTGAAGATAATTACAAAGCGCTAAAGAAAAACTATACAAAAGGAGTAAAAAGAGCGAAATGTAAGAAAACAGCTGAAATTTTGAATAATAGTGTGTACTTTAACACAGCAGTGTGGGATGTAATAAACAAAAATAGGCAAGTAGCTCATGTAGATGCTTATACTAGTGTCCCCAGAATAATTAACGAAAATAACAAATATATTGATGATAGTGTAGACATTTGTAATTTCTTTAACAGATATTATCAACTGGTTGCTAAGAATCTTCAAAAATCTCTTAATACAGGTATTAGTGATGCAAACATGTGGAATACTGACGGGATTCAGAACAAATTAAAATTCCACCCAGTATCGCAAGATGAGTTGTCAAATATCATTGATAGTTTGAATAATAAAAAAACTGTAGGAATGGATGGGGTATCCAGTAAAATTCTGAAAGAATGTAAAGATCAATTGTTAGACCCTTTGATTCATCTGATCAATCATTCATTAGAACAAGGTGTTGTTCCAGATAATTTGAAAGAGGGGAAGATCTTGCCAATCTTCACAAGTGGTGATAGAGAAAAGGTGGAAAACTATAGGCCCATTAGTATTTTAAATGTAATAAGTAAAATTTTTGAAAGAGTAGTTCTAAATAGGTTACTTATCTGCACCTTCAAGAAGCTAACTTTATCTGTGATGAACAGCATGGCTTACAGAAAGGGAGATCAACAAAGACAGCCATATAGTTTCTCTAGTTGAAAAACTAATAGATATAGTAGATTCAGGTAATAAAGCTACTGCAATCTTCTTAGATCTGTCAAAGGCATTTGATTGTGTTAATCATAGAACTTTATTGGAAATACTACAAAATGTAGGTGTAAATGGGGTTGAACTGAAATGGTTTGAATCACAGGACTGTCATCCCGCCGGAGGGACATTCACATAGTCAAAGAGACCATCATGAATCAGCGACGTGGAGAGGGGGAAGGCAACAGCACGGCAAAGGGAGAGCCCAAAAGAGCAAAAATAATTATTTATCACATTCATACCAACATGCACACCAAGATAAAAAAAGAAAAAGAAGAATACCATTTTAAAAGAGATTTTAGAGAGTTGGAGCGGGGGGGAGAGGGGGTGGAGAAGGGATAGAAGAGGGCGAGTGAAAAAGAGAAGAGAATCTAGTCTACTTTATGTGTGTGAATTTACAAATTCCTAAAAGCCTATGAATGATTAATACATCAACAATATACATAATTAACAAATATGCATCAACAAAAACAACAATATGACTAACAACACCGATTGTAGAAGGAGATATTTAACAAAACTATGAATATTTTACAATGAGAATCTAAATATAGAATTTACATAAAACGGTGACATTTAGTAAAAAAAATTGTCCATTCTTAGAACACTTTTAACCTTAATGTTTTCCAATTAGGTGATCAAAATAAGTAATCAAAATGTTAGGTTGGTGGAAAAAATTAAATGAATAGCAGCAATAAAATGTTGATAATAACAGCAGTGGTGCGCGATTTTGACAGAAAAAATAGATGATAATTTAAGAAAGATGATTTCATCCAAAATTTCCTAGTATATACTGAGGTGAATGGTAAAGCACGGTTAGAAGTTATAGAATACAACTAAAAATAGTTAAGGAATTTGACATAGTTGAAATGATGTTTTTTAAACACGCTGAATGTAATAGATTACATATTAATGGTGTTTGCGTAAATGTGAAAATGTTTAAGGTCCCAGAATGTAATGAATTTTTGTACTCCAGCAGTCGCGTTACTAAGGGGAGGATCATGGGGATACATCCCCACCCAGAGCCGAGAGACAAAAGAAATTTTGGAACTATAACAAGTCTTGAGAGACAAATTTTGACAAATGAGTCAAGAGAATGTGTTTGGGATCGCTAAAAAGAGAGTATATTTTTGAAAAACTTTCTGGGAGAGTACCTCAAACTTCCTTACAAATGAAATTTTTAGGTACAGTACAGTACTTTACATTAACCCATCAACCAGGTGAGGGGGGCTCAAAAATAATAGCAGAGTGAAAATGGTTCAAGTACGCCTGCTTTCAAGTTTGTCTACTTAATAAATTTTTAGCACAAGAGTCTGGATCTCCCATAGGCAATGATGCAAAAACTAGAAAAAAATCACTTTGGCACACAATGTGGCTTAAAATAATAATGTTAAAATGGATGAATTTATGTCTATAATCGCTCAAAATGTGAGTTTAAAAGGACTATTTGAAGAAATTGACATTTTGCCTGTGCAACACCTATTTGTATTCAATGTACTGCGTTTATTTTATGAGAGGAGTGGAAATAGAGGAACTAAAAACTTGTCATATTCTACTAGGCATGCAGTTACCAATTTTTTTCAGAAATCTCAAGGTAAATAGCATTATTTTCAAAAACGAATTCTTTTACTTGGAACCAAAATATTTCAACGAATTACCCAGAGAAATAAAAAAATGCAATATTGAAAATGTTTTTAGCAAGAAACTAAAATCATGGCTGTGGAACTACATTGATTTGATAATAGTAGGTCACTGAATTTTTTTATAGTTTAAAAGTCGATATGTACATTAATTTGATAGGTTATTGGAATATAATGTTAAACAGTTTTAATTTATTTGTAGACTCAAGTTAAATGGTAGTAGCTTGTAATTTTTTATAGTTTATGAGTTGTTATGAAATTTATTAGTGTGACTATAATTCAGTGTTTGTTTTATTAGTTCACTATAATTGATTGTATTTGATTACTATATTTGTATATTGATTATAATTGATTTATAATTGATTACTATATTTGTTGCTATTGTAGTCGTTGTTAAAAAAGAAATGAAATAAAAACATCCCATAACAAGAGGAGATGGAATAAATGTGCAAGTGCTACAATTTTGCCATGCGTTAAAAAATGGTTGAAAATGAAGAACTGAACGGAAATTTTTTTCACATTATTTTATTATTGCCTCATAATTTACACACAATAAAAATATTATTCGATCTATTTATGAATGCACTAATGTCCACACTACTTGTAAAAGTGGTTCATTTTCTCTTCCTTAAGATGAAAAATGATGATTACTGTATGATTTTAAATTTATATGAGTATTATTTTCTTTTAATTTCCTGGAACCCTTTCTTGAGTAAGAAAGTACACAGGACATCAAGGCATTGGAAATATCTGGGACTGAGCAGGTTTGACATAAGTGTATAGCAATGACAGGATCACTTACTATGAGAATAAAAAATGTGTCAGACTCATTTGTATGGTGAGTTGGGTTTAGGGTTAAGCAGTCAGGTTGATGCATTTAAAGATTGTTGTAAGGTGAGTTTGGTGTCAAACTTTAGAGAATTGTCTTTAGGTTTCACATAAATTTGTTGCCTGACATAAAGTTTGGCTGTAAGATCAGAAAACCGGAAATATTTTAAAACCCTGTGAAAATTTTTGGCTCCTTGTAATATGGTTCAGCTCAAGTTGAAAAGTGTTTTATTTTTGAAGAGAAAGGTGTTACCTATAATTTGAGAACAATTCTGCATTATTATCTTGAGTAGTTTCCGTGTTAGGACTACTTATATTGAAAAATCGTCATTTTCCAAATGCAGCACAGGGAAAGCCTATACTACCCTTCCAAGTAGAACTACAAATTATAAACCAAATTTGACATGTTATACATAAATTTGCATCTCTTTAATGAGCTGAGAGGAATGACATTCAATATTGAATGTCAATACGAAGATATGGGTGTCATTTTCAAATATGGTAGCCATAGACAGGTTACCACAGACAACATTTTATTTATAATTATGTGTACTCATCATACTCATTTCTTGTGATTTTGTTGTCCACATTTCAAATAATTGTGAGCTAATTAATTAGTGTTACATTTCATCATTGGACAGGGCCGGTGGTGGTGTGAGAATCCTGATTCCTGAGTTGTACAATTCTAGAAATGTAAATACCTGAACCCACCAGCCACCATTATCAAAATGAACTAGATATTAACTTATATGCTATAGATTTTGTGAGAATTTCTCAAATCCAACTTTTTATAAGAAATCAATACGGTATGCCAAACTCTATGAATGACAAAATTTCCAAAAAAGGCTTTTTAAACTTTTATTTGTATGGCTCAAGAGTTGAAGAAATCAATAAAATGCAAAAAAAGGTTTATAGTACGGCAATTGAGTGAAAAATATTTTTTATGCATAACGTTTTTCTATGTAGTGGATATTTTCTGGGGAAAAAAGAAAAAAACTTGGTTTTGGCCGCCATTTTTTCAAGATTGCGGCCGGAGCACAAGGTTTATCGACGGAGGCTTTTGATATGCTACTCAGTACGCTAGACTTCCCCAAGACTTATTCTAATATTATATGGTCAAATCTCCAGTTTCTGCTACTTTTTCAGCCTACTTTTATCTAAAATTACTGGACTCGATACCACATTGCGGCAGTTGAGAGAACTACATCGAAGTGTCAAATTTTTCTGGTCACCCCAACAAGCCATCTTGCGTGGATTAGCCGCTGGGCTGCTCTGCCGCTGCCATACGTAATACAACACATGATATCAATCGAAAATGAAAATGGAAGATCTATAATAGTAGCGTATCAGTGAAAAATGTCATGAAATTTTTGTGTTAATTAGATTAAGAAATGAAAATCATCGTAAAATTATTCAAAAAAATGATCGAAACAGATGTCGGATATAATTCGTTTGTGTAAAATTCAGTCAAGATTATGGGAAATAAAGGCAGTAAACCAATAACAACTCTAACCTTCGAAGATGCAGTCAAGAGACGTGAGTAGAGTCATGATTATGAAAATGGTGCTATTTATGCATATATATCATGAAATTTACACATTCTAAGAGTAGTTAGTTATTAAAGAGGATAAAATCATAGTTTTCTACCGAATGGCAGAAATCACTCGTTTCTGGACTGTCATGCATACCTTAACCTACATTTTGATAACACTGGTAAAGTTATAAAGCTAGTTGACATTCTTGATTATTACAAGTCAACTTGCCCAAAAATGTTTGAATAACAGTTTAATACGCTCATTTGATTTGAAATAACCGTTTACTTTTGTAACTGACAATAATTCTCATCTTAATTCACCATGTTGCTGTGAGATTCAACAAGAGGAAAACTGATCATTATTTACCCTGGAATGATCATTTGTTTTGATTCCCCACTTCAGTCTATCAAATTATTCCACCTCACTGGTAGATGAAAATATGATATAACTTAGCCAATTTCCACTTATGGCTAAATTGCTCGGTACATTCATTCAATAAACATGAACATCGTACTATATAATATTTTTGCAGGAGAGTTTTCCCTAAACAGCTTTAAAGATCAATTAAATAAAGCAAATCTCACATTCTTGGAAGTGATAATCTAATTCTGCGGTTATGAGAGAATGAGGCAATATTCAAAGGACCCGAGTTCCCCGAGTAGGCTTTATTGAAACCGTTCTACTTCGTAACTTGGTCGGTAGGTTCTTCTTGGGCCAAATGAAAACACTTTCGATTTTGAACTTGGAGTAGATCATTTAAAAAAAATATAGTACAACGATTATATTTCATTCGAATGATACATTATACATTGAATGATTCATTAGTTTATTGTCTTTAAAATAACATGAGATGCCAAGTTTAAAAATCTATGAGAAATTTCGGATTTTAAAGACAAAAACTAATGAATCATTCAATGTATGATGAATCATTCGAATGAAATATAATCATTGTCCTATATCTATATAAAAATGAATGTTTGTCTGTATGTATGTTCCCTATAGACTTCAAAACTACTTGACAGATCGACATGAAACTTAGGGAATATGTTGTGTGAATATTGGCCCCTTAGGCCCCTTAGCGGCGTTATTTACGCTGTCTGGAACACAAAGACTTTGCATGTAGGCTACCGTGTCAGACCCTTACAGTATGTAGGAAACATATGACTGGGTATGATGAAATGTAATTATGCCGGGTTGATGACATCTGTTAACCAATGCAGCTAGAAATTTGAAATGTAGTCTCAGTAGGAGGTGACGAATAATAAAATCAAAAACCTAGCTTCTACCCTAATAGTCGTAGGAGGTTTAAATTTGAGAAGTGGTGAGTAAGGTATTACTGTGTTAAAACTCATTGAGAAGTGGTGAGTAAGGTATTACTGTGTTAAAAAGCAACGAAGGAGGCCTCTCTGATCAACGGGAAGAGCCCTAGGACTAACTTCTTCCCCAATAGCCCTAGAAGGTTGAAATTTGAAATGTAACTTCAGTGGGAGGTGGCAAATAATAAAATCAATTATTTTTTATGAGAACGCAGCAACGAGCGTCGGGCCAGCTAGTTTTTTATAAATAATCTGATATTTGGTAGGGGGGCCGATAATATGTTGAGAAAGGTTAGTTTCAATTCATCTTCAAGGCCTTGATGGCCAAGTGGTCTGAAGCGCTGCATTTCAACTATGATTCCGAATTAGGGTGATTGCGCATTGCACGAATGAGCATCCAATATTCTTTGATAAACACCATCGCAAAATCAAACCCATTCCGTGGAATGGTGTTTCACAGATAGAAGCAACGTCAACATCTCAATTCAGATACGGTTTGGCCAAGTTCACATGGTACGGTTTCGCGTCAGCATTTTTGCCGTATTGGTTTCTATCACATTTCGAAAATATCCCCTTTAGAGTGAGAAGATTTGGGAGAGTGAGATCTACTGTTCACAGAACTACTAGTTATTGAAATCATACTTAATAACCTTTCCATACTTTTTCTTTATTTTTTAGTTACGGACACCGAAATCAAACGTCTTCGAGATGCCTTCAAAAGATTTTCTTGCAATAATGCAATCACTGATAAAGTCTTTATCAGAGAAGTCCTCGGCGATGGTGTGCCAGCAAACGTTGCGGAGGTAGGATGAATTCGAAACAATCATATTTTGATATTTATTATAGATGAACTACTTCATTACTTAATAGTAAAATCTCTGTTACTCTGTCGATATGGTGAATATTAATTTTACAACCCATAGATTACAACCAAGATAAGTGTTCGATGTAGACTTATTTGATGTGCTAACAAAATAAGATTACTTTTTCAATAATCAAATTGATTAATCTTTTCTATTCAACTAAGGCCGTTTCACACTTGAGAGATGGTCGACCTAAGAGAATAGTTCAGGTTGAGCTGATGAGCTAAGCATTCACAGCTATTGAATTTATGTTCGATTTCAGAAAAACTGTTAGCTACCCGCGTCATTAGACCATTTTCTTCAACTTAATTATTTTTCAAGTGTATTTTAATATTATATCGGTTTAAAGTATAGGTCTTTTTTTTTCAATTTTCTCTGAACATTTGTCCAATATTCAGAGAAGTTTATTCATTATTTGAAGTTTATTCATTATTTAGTTTGAAGTATTATTAGTATGAAGTTTGTTCATTATTTGAAAATACAAATCGTAAAATGTAAGAAAATTCTCTGAAACAATTTTGCAAAAACAAAAAAAAACTAAAAATGTTTCTATTACTAAACTAAAGATGTTTCTATTACAGTTTCTGTTCATTGCTTGTGGAGGCGTGCCAGACAAAGGAATAGCATGGAAAGAACTTCTTTGTGGATTGGTTTTGCTGACCCGTGGTGAAAAAGAAGAAAAGTACAGATGTAAGTAGATCTTTTTGTTTTAAACTTGATGAACAGTTTACTAAGAATAAAAAATAATTTTAACGAATAATAAAGTATTGTTAAAACCACTAAATAACTTTCGAATTACTAATGTGTTTGTGATAAAATCTGTGCTATTTGTTATGTATAGCTAATTATATCATACTAATACCAATAAGGTTTTAAAAAATGGTCGATCTCATTGTAGTTAGATCTTTACAATACCTTATAATTGTTTATAACTAATCATGAATTAGATTTAGGTATAATTATACAATTACATTATATACTAAATGCTTTGCATAGTGTTACCAAAAATTCGTGTGATTGCTGTACTTAACAAGATAATAATAATAATGGAAAAGGTACATATTACAAGCATAGGCCCGAAGATGCTGCGTTACAGAATTAAATATGGCGGCAGAATGCAGCTGGTCCTAATAATCTACTGATTCGGGAATTCGCAGTGCCTTCATTAATGCTGTAATACGATCAGTTCTAATGAGCTGAAAATCGAATCAAACATTCAACAAAATATACAGATATATAAAACACTTCTTTCAAATTTGAAATAAATTGATTAACTTGTATAACTGTACAATAAACCGATAGCTGTTTTTCTGACAAAAATTGTAAAAAATTCAGTAGCCTAATAGCCAAAAGCACACACAAACTTGTTAAAATAGGACTCTGATGAAGCAAAATAGCAAGTTGTACATAGGTAGAGTGTTTTAACCGATAACGGCGATAACCCCTAATTTCAAGAAATTTGGGCATGTTTTGGCTGTTAGGTTATTGAAAGTTCTGTTTCAGAATTGAATTTCTGCTTAAAAAAATTTCCCGTCATTGTTTTTACCAAGTTGATCTACTTCAATCTCGAAAAGTGTTTTTCAAGGGATTCTTGCATATCTTGTTGAATATCTAAAACATTGTTGTAGTTACTGACTCTTTGGTCAGTAGTTGACGTATTTGTAACTGTTTTATTTGATTTTCAACACCGTTTACTTAGAACTTGAGTAAATATTCTCAAACAATAACTGGGCACCCACTGACTTCTTTTCAAAAATTAGTTCATTATTTATTGATTTATAAAACTGGAGTTTTCAAGTAAAAATACTCTGGTATCAAATCAAGTAAAAATACTCTGATATCAAATCTATATTTGGGAGCTCTATTATATGATTCACTCCTTTCAGGGTTTCAATAATTAATAATTTCAGTAACACTCACAATAATTAAAATATTTGCTTATACATTAATATTTGATACATAAATATACAAATAAATGTAATTTAAAATACATATTAAATTGCTTATACAGGTGTTAGTATCCTGTGATCGCTTCATGGCTATATTTCATACTCTAACTGACAGTCGTTAGATATTATATAGAATATCTACTTATTAATTCTTATTCCATGGAATAATTAGATATTCTAGGTATTCTATAATTATATATATAATTCACATGGTTTGAGTGGACGAGAGTGGGCTATTCAGTCCTAACTCCGCTTTTAATAAAGACAATTTATCTATTCTATAGAATAACTGAATTATTTATTCATTTATTGTGACAAAATTACAATGAATGTGATTATACACTTGAACATAAAAAATATGTTTATTTAACATTTGAATAAGTTCAGATTTATCAATCTCTAGTTCCATTCTCACTCAATATGCTCTTGTCAAGAATATGAAATAACATTAAGAACGTTTGAAATGGATGACTTCTACACAAGTTTTCTACATAATGTTTGAAAATGTTCTCATGTTGCAACAGACTAGTTCATAGAGTATAACATTTCAAATAAAATTCAAAACTAGTTCAGAGTATAACAGTACGTATAACATACCTAGTGGTCGTTACTAAGTGCAACGCAAAACAACGCTTGTTTCTGTGAATTGATCTGCATCTGTCTTTCTTTCCTTGCAAAAATAAGCAAAACAAATTTTGAACTTATTTGATATTTCTAAAGTTTTTTGTTCATTGACAGAAAATTTAATGTATGGATTCTCGGATGTTTATAAAACATCTATAATATGATTCATTTTAGATGAGAATAAAGCAGAGATAGAAAGACAGTAGGCTTATTCCGGTTTCAAGATTATTTTTATAATTATTATCAGCATTTAATGTTTATTCTTTTCGTACAGGATTATGGTTATGGAAATGTTAATAGAGATTAATAATGAGTAATATTATCACGTAGGGAGCGATCTCTATTGAAACAAGCTTCCTCCAGGCTGGAAATTCTATTTCTTCAATGAGGAAACTAAATGATGAAAATTCGCAGAACTTCATTTGAATTTTCCTTTAACACTTGCCTCTTGTGAAAATGGTTTCTCGTTGGCTCTTACTAGAAGGCAAAGAAATCGCTTACCGGCATGATTTTCCTAATTCGACTATAAAACCAGCAAATTAATTATTCTCTATAATTCGCATAGTTATTTCATTTTCGTCTTTCAGTTGTTTTCAGTTTGTATTGCAATGAGAGTGGAACATATATACATCAATATGATTTTCAAAAAACTGTTGAAAGTCTTGAGTCGGGATTTGTTCCTGGGTCTGTTTCTACGCTGTTCAACAAAGTAAGCTTTTTTCAAAATCACATAATTTATTCCTTAGTACTTTCTAATGAACAAAATTATTGAAGTAGGTATCAAACGTTTTGTTGTCTTTGAAATTTTATATGTGGTCGGTAAAGTAGGATAGTGTTGTATTTAAAGCTGAATGAATTTGAGAAGTAGAAAAACATCACCAAGTGCTTTATTTTAGATTTTTTGTAAGAAATTCCCCTTTATTGAGGAAAGAAGTAACGGTGTTATCTGTTGAATAAAAATATTAACCGTTTGTATTATTTCTAATGAAATGTTTCCCAATGTCATCAAGTAGATCAAATAGTGCACCAATTCGTCTAATAAAAATTGCATACCAATTATTACAAATTGTTAATAGAGTATTAAAATTATCTAAGTCTTTGTGTGAGATAATCAAAGCTCATTACAGTAATTATTTTTTCCTACAATGACCCGAAAAAGTGCCTATTTTTGCACTAACTGTAGCACGAAAAATAGTCTATTCCTGCACCAGTGCGGGATAGTACTTTTCCGCACTCCAGATTTGCAACCTAACAACACAAAATGGTCAGCTTGTAATACGCAGGTTCCCTATTCTGCATTCAAAAATAGTTTGGCTACTCTGCTTCAGCTTCGAAAAAAATGTCAGCAGTAGTTGTTGTTGAAATCGATTTGATTCGAAGATAGGTTATGTGAGGAATTGCCAGGTTATGTATGTCCTGTTTAAATTACTTTATACATTACTGTAGGAAAAATTTAATGTGTAATTCGAGCGCAAAGTATTGTTTCTGCACTCGAGAAACGTTTTTCACTCCGCTCGTGAAAAACTGTTTCTCTCGATGCAGAAAAACGCTACTTTGCACTCTAGTTACACAAATAGCTATTTCTGGTCAAAAATCAGTTTTTAGTTGGCTTGTAGTACTACAGTGACTTTATTTAAACAGTGTGGTCTTTGGATGCCTCGCTTCTACTGCTACTGTAATCAGCCTCCTTAATCCATACCAACTTTAATTTTTCTTGTCACTAAAATTAACATTTTTATGCTATAAAATAGATCGACCTTCATGGATCACTTGTTATAACGACAACTTATGTAGTTCAAACAAATATTCTATAAAAATGTTATTATTGATGCTAGAAAAAATCTCAAGTTCCTACGTATTTACGACAGTGAGCTGAGTACGCTAGGATTTGAAAAAATCCAAAATTTCATGTTTTTTTTTGTTGCTAGCTGAGTTAAAAACGGTAATGACTGACAAGCACGCAATTCTGGTAGAATCGGCTACATCGCAGCGAAGTGCAGCTCGTGAGAACTGCACAATCTGATTCTGTGCTCTACTAGAATCGCGCAACTCTCGATAATTGCTCTGACTACAATCGCGCGATTGTAGCTCGTGTGAACCCGGCCTAATCCGTCTCTATTACAAGCAACAATCAGCCAGCTTCAGAGCGATTTCTGAGTTGCATATCCTAACGAAGTACTAGAAACGCACCCATATTATATTACATTTTGAAAAGCATAAATTTGTGCAGCATGCTATTGGTTAATGTTATTCATTTTTCAAACTCCTCTAGACTTCTAAAATGGTATTTAAAGTCTTTTTATAATTCTTTGAATAATAATTTTGTTTCTGTTCCAGAGAGATAGAGTGACATTTGAAGAATTTAAAGAATGGCTTAAAACTGAGACAGAGAGAGAAGATGGAGGTTGCATCTCATTAAATAAATGGATATTGAAAGAACCTTGTACTGTAACCTTAGGAAATGAGTGTGATTCTCCAACATTTTATCAAACTTTGGCTGGGGTAACACATTGTGAGTGAATTGCTATTTCTCATTTTGCTCAATTTTTATGTAACTTTAAAAAAATAATAAATAGTAAGTCGAGTCGATAAATGATAAGTAAGTCTAGATGATAAATGATAGTTTATAATTACTAAGTTTAGTCAAAGGTCGATTACTTCTCATGTAGAAGCGGTGTCTCAGCCAGCAAGTCTTTGCATTAAGGTGCTAATCTACTACTTTTCTCAATTTGCAAATCCTACAGCTAATACGATCCCAACAATCAAGAATACAAGAATACAAGATCTTTATTTGCCATAAAATAAAACAATTTTACAATAGGCATCGTCAGTTTAACAATATTTTCATTTTTAAAATAATTAGATCAATTTGTCATATTTTTAAAATAATTATAATTTAGATTATTAGATAGATTAGATTAGAATTTAGATTATATATACTCATCTGTTGAGTAAAACCCTCTAACCTTAAGCCATCCAGCAACAGTTCTTTTAAAAGTTTTCACCGGCAACAATCTAATGGATAAAGGCAGCTTGTTAAACAGTTTATATTGTAGATAACTGTGGCTTTTCAATGTTTTACTTAGTCTAAAACTAGGTGTTACCAAGTCATATCTATGTCTGGTATGAAATGTATTAATATTATCATTAGAAGTGAACTTATTTAAATTTTCCTTGACATAAATCAAGTTTTTAAAAATAAATATACATGCCAAAGTCATTACTTTTAGATTTGTAAAATAAGTTCTACAGGATACATCACTTTTTATATTACAAATTTTTCTGATAGCTCGTTTTTGCAGCACTGGAATTACCCAAGAGACGTGCACCATAACATAAATGAACATGGAAAAGGCCAAAATATTTTGTGACTAATACCTCATTATTCACCCAGTTACTCAATTTCCTTAAGATGAAAATTACTCTAGAAAGCTTTTTACAGAGATTATCAATATGTGTGTCCCAACATAACTTACTGTCTAAATATATTCCTAAAAGCTTAACAGGTTTCAAACGTGAAGCATCTATATCAACTGCAGGTTTAAGTTTGAACATTATCTTTTCAGTTTTACTTTCATTTATAACCAGAGAGTTAGTCATGTACCAGGCTTTAACCTGTTCAAGTGAGTGTGCCAAACAAGAATCCACAGAGAGATGATTACTTTCAAGCTAGAAATGACATTTCAATATCTTTGCCTCTTTCATTATCAGAGAAATATCGCCGTTCTATAAACTGCAATAGAATATTTATAATAGAATATCAGAATGTTCATTATGTTTTTATCAAATGTGTAAAATACTGTATAATGAATTTTTATCTATTCATAGGATAACAATGACGTGATGATGCAACAGACAAAGTCAAAAACTACTCTTTTCACAAATTTTGACTAGGCTTTTAGGCTTTATTGTCCAAAACAATATTAATAATATTCATTATGTTTATGCATACTATTACAGGGTTGCCACCCAACCTTGAAAACCTGGAAAACCTTGAATTAGCCTTGAATTTGGTGAACCTTGAAAAAATCTTGAAAAAACCTTGATTTTCAGGTACAAACCTTAAAAACTACGAATTCATCACAATAATTGAATTTGAATATGTCAACATGAAAAAATAAATTAAATGGTGTTTCTATCCATTTAGCGCCTGTAGTAGTTCGAATAATGATCACATTCAGCCAAGTCAAATGCCTGCTTCAGTATCACGGCCCCCTTCTTCAGTGAAAAGATACCTTATTGCTGAGTCGGTTACAAAGTCTGAGGTTTATTGGTGTCTACAAACAGTAGCTAACCACATTCCCTTCACTGTTGCAGCACGGTGTGCAAATAGTTTCAAAAACCAATTCCCAGATAGTGAAATTGCTTCCAAACTGAAACTGGATCGTACTAAAGTCGGGTATTTAGTAGTTTATGGTTTAGCTCCATATTTTGAAAAACAACTATTCAAAAAATTTAAAGAATCTTCCCACATTGTGCTGTGCTTCGATGAATCATTAAATAAAGTTAGTCAGCGACAACAAATGGACATACATATTCGTTCGTGGAATACAGTTACTAACCATGTCGAAACAAGGTATTACGCGTCAATATTTTTGGGGCATTCAAGATCAGAAGACCTTCTTCAGGAAATTGAAAAAGCCATATCCCCTAATATCATGGGTAAAGTATTACAATTATCCATGGACGGTCCCAATGTTAACCTGAAACTTTTTAACGAACTTCAAGCTGTAATATCAGACTTACACTCGCACGTGCTGCTCAACATTGGTAGTTGTGGGCTCCACACTCTCCATGGGGCTTTTAAAACCGGAATGAATGCTACAAAATGGGAAGTTGTCGGCTTTCTATGGGCTCTCTACAATTTATTCAAAGATTCTCCAGCACGTAGGGCGGACTTCATCCGTTACACAACAAATGAAGTGTTCCCACTAAAATTCTGTGCTGTCAGGTGGGTTGAGAGTGGTCGTGTTGCACAAAGAGCTGTAGATATATTGCCTTCAGTCAAAAAGTATATAGACGGTGTAATTAAAGATAAAAAGGAGCCGGGCTGCAAAAGTTTCTTTGTAGTGAAAGATAGTTTGAAAGATAAACTGTTGCTACCAAAATTGGCGTTCTTCATGTCAATGTGTAATCTATTTGAAAAATTCCTTCGAGAATTTCAAACAGATGCCCCTATGGCGCCTCTAGTTTACCACGAGATAAATTCAATTGTTTTGAGTCTTGCAGAAAAGGTAGTTAAGAAAGAACATCTTGATCAAGTGAGTGGACGACTTCAAAAGATAAACATATCCCCAGACAATCTCATTCCAGTGAAACATATTGATATCGGGTTTGCCACTAAAGATGCCCTAAGGTCATGCGGAACCACTTCCGATTTGGAGAAAATTTCCTTGAAGAGGGATATCAGGGATTGTGTGCTTGCAATGATTACTAAATTATTAGAAAAAGCACCTAATAAGTATCCGTTAACCAAAGCCATCACATGTCTGGATCCAAGTGTGATTACTATGAGAGCTGGAGAGAAACCATTAACAGCTTGTCTGGAAGAACTTGTTGCAAAAAAATGGTTATCGGGCATCAAGGCTGATATTATAAAGCGACAGTACCTGACACTTTTTTCCAAGGAACATGTTCTACAGCAGTGCAAAATAAATAGAAAAAACGGAAAACGCCTTGATGATTTATTCACAGAAATATTGAATGCAGAAAGTACACAGGAGTTTGAAGAGTTGAGACAATTTATTGGGCTCATCCTCATACTGTCGCATGGCAACGCATCTGTAGAAAGGGGATTCTCTGTGAATAAACAGTGCATTATAGAAAATTTGAAAGAGGAAAGTTTGGTTGCTTTGAGAAAGGTGTGTGACGGCGTCTCAGCAGCGGGAGGAGTTGATGAATTAGAAATCACCACTGAATTAATAATGCATTCGGCCAAAATCTCCCATGCACGATACTCCGAGAATTTGACCAAGAAAAGAGAAGAAATGAAAGAGAAGGTCGATGCAGAAAAAGAAAGGAAGGAAGCTGCTAAAGAGAAACAGAAACTGGAAGCAGAAAAACTTAAATTATTATCTGATGCCAGAAAGAGAGCAGCGGAATTAGACGAGAAAATAGTTGAAATTGGCAAGAAATTAAAAAGTAATAATATAGATTTTCTTGATGTTTTTGTAAATAATTCCGAATGTTTTATAGTTTACTGCATTTCTTTCTTTTTTTAATCAAAAATAACTGTTTATTCGTCGTGTACATTATACTGCTTCTAATCTACTTTATCTTTGAAAAATTGATAGCCTACCTTTTATAATTCACATAGAAACTTTAGTCCATTATCAGTGTTTTATTAAACTTATACGAAAAGGAACAAATTGTGATGTCTGATGAATTCCATTGACATGAAGCAGCCAAATATTGAGTATTTTTTATATGTTCACAAACTTTAATTATTATAAGCATGTTTTTTATTTCCATCTGAAGTTGGTGTAATTTAGTGTCAGCAATAACCCCTGTCAATACTTAGTTGTATTTATTCATTTCCATACAGAATAAAGAATAAATTTGAAAGTACTCTCCTCTTTTGAAATGTTTTTAGTAGAAGTAGGTGAAGTTTAAATATTAAAAATATCAATTTGACGAAGTAATGCGCCCGGGAATCTTCTAGGGGGTCTTCATTCATGCCTTTTTTATTTATGTGGCATACTTAGTTGTATTTATTCATTTCCATACAGAATAAAGAATAAATTTGAAAGTACTCTCCTCTTTTAAAATGTTTTTAGTAGAAGTAGGTGAAGTTTAAATATTAAAAATATAAATTTGACGAAGTAATGCACCCGGGAATCTTCTAGGGGGTCTTCATTCATGCCTTTTTTATTTATGTGGCATGGTCGGCAACTGTTCTCTGATCGTGAAAGTAAATGTATTTGAACCTTGAAAACCTTGAAAAAACCTTGAATTTGTTCATGGATTTAGAGTGGCAACCCTGTATTATTATGTTTCTATAAAATGTATAATATACTTTATACTGAATAGCTAGTTATAATTTGTTGTAGTGTAGTGATTCACTTCCTAAGAAAAGTTAGGAATGAGCGACGTTCATATTTATACTTGATATTGTGTTACTCAGTTTTAAGTAATAATTTTATACATCCATCATTTTAGAAACTTGGAAAGCAGTTGTGATTCAAGCCTGACTTAAGTATGTAATTTGCACAAAATACATACAGTGTTAATTTTGTGAAAGTTTATCCTTGAAAAACATTCATTAATTCTATCTCAATCCCTCTTAAGTAAATAATATCAGTGGCATAAAATATATACAGTGTCAATTTTGTGAAAGTTTTTATCTATCCTAGAAAAATATCCATTAATTGTTTCTCAATCCCCTTTGCAGTGGAAGAAATGGATATAGTACAACTAGAGAAGAGATATTTCGCATTGAAGGAGTACTCACAGACCGGGAAACTTGATGAAGAAACTCTGCGACCTCTAATAAGTCCACCCATTCCCTTATCAGTCTGCTCAGGAGTATTCAACGCTTTTGATGAAAATAGGGACAACCACATTGATTTCAAGGAAATGGCCTGCGGTATTTCTGCAGCTACAAGGGGACCACTGACAGAGAGGCAAAAATGTAATTTCTTATTTAATAGTATAAACTTATTAGTATCAAATATTTTATAATAGTATTCATCAGTGATAACGTTCTATGATGATGGATTGGGCTAAACAAACCTAATCATTGTATTCTGTTTGAAATATTTTCTCCATTTTTCTGTTGAATAAATACTTTATACTTGAATAATAGTTTAGTGCTTCAGGAAGAATTAGCCATAATGCACTTCCTATCAAATTGAAGGAAAAAATTCATATCAACATAGGCCCAAAAACACTTCAGTACAGATATAAAGACGGCTGAAGTTATCGGCTATCCCTATCAATTTACTTGATAAAACGTTTTCTAGGACCTTCATTTAGGCAATAAATTGGCCTAATAAATTTTAGGTGATAAATTAATATTTTATTGATAGCTTTATTTATTTCCTTCATAGATACAATAACATAAGCCCAAATTATACAGTAAATTCAGAAGTAATTCCCCCACTTGTTCAACAGCCTGTGTGTGAAGAACGAGTTCTTGTCCTATCATGACCAAATTAATTTTAAGGTTACAGTAAGTTACTAGAAATAATATTACAGAGAGTAAAAATCAATACAATATCAGAAACAATGTTATCGTCTCGTTTTCAGTTTGCTTCAAAGTATTCGATGCAGACAGAGATGGTCATCTTTCTGAGGATGAGATGGAGCATATGATTGATGTTATGTTGTTTGTGCGCTACAAAAACAAGGCTAAAAGTAAGTTATATTCTAATTTAGTTGAAAGTGCTATTATTTGTAACGAAATGTTATGTATTCTGTATGTGATTATTTGTTTGCGTGGGATAATTATTTCAATATTCATATTCAGACATCGTTTTGTAGGCACGAATAATAATGAAGACACATTCCATCAAGTCACTCGAATAATCAAACACAAATAATCAATGTAAACCCGATTTTTTTATTATTTTGTTCAAGTGAAAGGACATGAGAACCTAACCTAACCTAAATAAACACTAAACTGGGAAATTTTGGAAAGCTCTGTGTGATGTTTGTATTTTGTACACCGTACTGTACACTTCATTCTCATTCAGTGAAAGGACATGAGAACCTAACCTAACCTAAATAAACACTAAACCGGGAAATTTTGGAAAGCTCTGTGTGATGTTTGTATTGTGTACACCGTACTGTACACTTTATTCTCATTCAGTGAAAGGGCATGAGAACCTAACCTAACCTAAATAAACACTAAACCGGGAAATTTTGGAAAGTTCTGTGTGATGTTTGTATTGTGTACACCATACTGTACACTTTATTCTCATTCAGTGATAGGACATGAGAACCTAACCTAACCTAAATAAACACTAAACCGGGAAATTTTGGAAAGCTCTGTGTGTTGTTTGTATTGTGTACACCGTACTGTACACTTAATTCTCATTCAGTTTTCAATGTAATTAAATATATATATATTAGAGAAAATTTGTCTCTATTGTATTATTTGTCATTAATTTTTTATTTAATGCTGTTGCTATCTAGACTTGAAACCAATGAGCAAGCATACTAAAACTAAAATATGTAGATCAGAGAAATAATACTCTTCAAGATCTCTAAAACTGCATGTTTTGTACCCATATTCATAATAATTAAAACGATTGTACTACTCAGCTGGATTCCACTATTTATCAAAATGAGTATTGATTTACTACTTTTTAATTGTTTTTATAACTGTAAAATAGCCAAACATAATGTGTTGTCAGAAATGATGCCTAATGTTATTAATTCATTGTATTACTGTGTTTTAATTGAAGTGTATTACCAGCTCTCTCCCTACAAGTAATATTACCTCCTGGTTAATTTTAGACGTAAAAGATAAATATTTTTTCGGAGGATGAAGCCCACATAGTTTTATGTACTGTGCGTGGGTATTTAGACCTACCGTTTTAGGTGAACTCCGAACCATCGGGAAGTGATTTACAGCAGACAATCAGAGACAATATAAACACATTGAGCTATCTCAATCATTAGAAGTAGAAACAGCCGTCAGGATACACCATTAAGCAAATTTTGTTTATGTTTCTAGTGTATAACTAAAAAACAGGTAACGTATTAATAAATATATTCTGCCTGGAATGAAATGAACTTTAATGAACTAGAATAAAGAATTATTTATTCTAAAATTAACCGGCGCTTCATTATTGGCAGCCATAGTGGTAACAGCTAACACTGTTAACCCTGCTGTGCGCAGGGTTTTTGGTCATAATTTTTTTCGAAGTTTCTTGTATTGAATATTATTAAAGCTTTGAAATGTTATCTATTGCTGTGAGGATTTTTTTGGAGGTTAATATGGGGGTTAAAACTCATCAATGAGTGATTTTAAACTTTTGATATTTTTCAATTACTAAGACAACTTGAGGAATATAATCACGTCTTATTTATTTCAATGTAACAAATGGTTTTTTCAAAATAATTTTTTGAAAAATTGAAATTCTTTTAGATTTAAAAAAATGTATTTTGAAAAACGAATTGCTTGATCGGATAAAAAGTATTTTATGCCTAGATTTATTTGTAAAAAGTATTGTATTCATATTTAAAGTAATTTTATTCCCCGAGATGTCACATAACGTATTTTATTCCTAGATTTATTCGTAAAAAGTATTGTATTCATATTTAAAGTAATTTTATTCTCCGAGTTACATAACGTTTATCAAAAGTTTAAAATCACTCAGGTAAGATCAATTGCCCCAACAAACCAAAAAAGTCAACTTTGAACCCCCATATTTCACAAAATAATTGAGAATAAATTTTTTTCTCACATCAATAGATAACATTTCAACGTCCTAATAACTTGCAATACAATACTTCGGGGGGAAAATATGAACAAAAACCCTGCACACAGCCTTAAGGTGCTAATCCCTGTCTGATTGCTACTCCTGCGGTCACGGATTCGATTCCTGTTCAGGCTGTCATATTTTGTGTAATAATTCACATACCCACGTACAAGTCTCAGTCATTTAAACATCATCAGAAAAAAATTATTTCACTTTTTATTCACTGATTAGTGAACCAAATCTACCTTAACTCAAGGAATACTTACATTTACTCAAAAAGATTTTCAAATCTCCCTTGAGTTAAGAAAGCCTCAAGGTACATTCATGAATACTAGCCTTAACGCCAGAGTACGTCGTCGAGAATTCTAAGTGTGTAATTGTTTCTCTGTTTTGAAGGAGTTTATTATCTAGTTGGTATCCTTTTTGAATTTAAAAGGAAATATGTAAATAATTATTTATAAGAAAGAATCGATGTGAATTTTCTGGTTTGTTTTAGAGCAAGAAATAGTTTCTATAGTGACTGCGAGAAAAATTTGAGTTTCAAGATTTTTTCACTTGGTTAGCATGCTTGAAAATTTTGTCATTTACTCTGCATAGAGAAAGGTGTTAGGCCTTACCCTATTTTATTTTTAATTATAAATGATGATATCTGTACATCTAAATTACAAGACTATATTAATATCATAACTATACTTTGGATTTATATACTATAGATAAAATTCATGTACTATAGTATTATAAGTATGGATTTTTTAGTAGAAAATTTGTAAAGGTGGTAGTAGTGTATCGGAGTTATATCGTAGTATCAATTTCAAATGGGCTGTGCCTGTTGTATCTTTGCTTGACTATGTTTTTGCAATGAATGAATGATTAAATAAATTATTATACCTTATGAAGCTAATTACACACTTCAAGATTGGAAAATTTAAGAGAGCCGAACAATTTTTTTAATTTTCCAATTCATAAGTGTTATGGTTATTCTTTATATTATTGTATTATTTCATATTGTTTGAAGATCCATTTAATCTTCGAAAACCATCACACATGTTTCTGTGTAATGTCATGTTTTCCAGTCGATGTCATAATTTATTATCTAGCGATTTCAACTGGAAATGTGTATCTTTTTTCTAGTCTAATCATGTGTGTGTGTGTGTGTGTGTGTGTATGTGTGCCTATTAATGTATTTTACTATCATGTTTCTTTATTATGTTTGTAATGTATTGTGTGATTATACACTTATAAGTGTGATACACTTATGTTTTAGATTCTATTCAATTTTTTGAGTTTCTAATCTTTAAGCCTTACGGGAATCTAATGAGATTCCCATTTGAAGTGATAGTGTAATATGATGATATGGATAGCAATTAATCCTGTTTGAAAAATTTGGAATTTAGAAAAAAATTAAAAACTTGGAAACACCAGTACTATAATATTGTTAATCCGCAATATTAAGTAATACCGATTAAATTGTATGTATGATTGACTAGTTTTATTTTTTTTTTTTACTGGAGTTTCTTTTGATTATTCGTCGATGCTTTCCTTACATTGATAAAATCTATTTTTATAACGGTAAATTGTTTAGTTATTCTACGTTTTATAGTAAGAAACAAACGATTGACATGTCACAAAAACCAATTGAAACAGATTTTTACAGCGACATTTCACTATTATTATAGTATTCTGCAACAAAATGGGTCAAATTTTATATCTTATCGCACTCTATCTCAATTCAATCAGTGTACTATTGGTTAATAAAGCCGAATTTATTATTTTATGCAAAAATATGTAGAGTTGAATGAGAATAGAAAGTGTGATCTCTTGAATCTCACATTATTCACATTGCGGTTATTCTATTATTACTGACTGATTCGGTAGAATATAATATCAAGAGCATTTTAATTATTTTGCTCCTAATATTATTTTTCGGAGGATGAAGCCCACATAGATCTGAGAGCTGTACGTGGGTAATAATTTTAATCTTTTATTTTGTAGATTACGTCTTGGAGACTCCAGTTAAGGAGTATAAGACAAGTCAGATCAACAATTATACACTAGATATCATAATTACTATATCAATTAGTTGAGGTGAGGCTTAATTTTGATGTGAAAGGAACTCTTGCACACTATAAAAAGCTTTGTCAACTAAATATTAATGGTCATTAATGAGTTGGACCTACAGTTTTAGGTGGGTTCCGAGCCACCGGGAAGTGATTTTACTACAACAGAGTCATTTTTTCTGGCCCATCCAATCGGTCGATCTTACAAAGAAGATCTAGGAGTTTGTAGCGTATCCTTTACCTGATAGAACAGATACCTGCTATGACTCACGACTATCACTTCCCCACCTATCGTATGATACGTTTTTTTCTAACAATCATTCTGTTTTCAGAGGAATCAGTTCCAGCCTTGATGAAAGAATTGAACAACTATGCTGGCTCAGACAAGGGATTGACTGTTGAAGAATATCTGATGTGGACCGTGAATAATCAGTTACCTATGGACTTTTTGAACGTGCTATTCCAGGTTCATACTTTTTTTTATCCAATCCTTAGTAACCCGTTCTACCCCAAATATTGAACTTCATATTTTTTTCAATAAATGAAGTAATTATTACTCTAGCATAAGCATTGGCTGCATGTTGTGTAAGTATTAAAATATCGAGTTTATTGCGAAAATTTCTGTCGGAATAAGTAATTTGTTCAGTTGTCTTATCTTTTAATAGAACTTATCTGTATATCTTATCTTTTAAAGATAGCAGAAAATACAAAATATTACTTAAATTTAGAAAAAACTGAGAATTTGAATGAATGTTTTACAAAAAAATTTGACTGAATAACTTTTTTTATATAGTTTTATTTCAAATCTAATGATACCTCTTTTTCCAAGATCGGCCAACAATTAACAGAAATATGCTACTTTTTAGGGTGTGCGGTGGTTGGGAGCGGGTTGCAGTTTTTCGCTTCCAACCACCGCACACCCTAAAAAGTAGCATATCTCTGTTAATTGTTGGTCGATCTTGAAAAATAAGGTATTGATAGATTTGCAATAAAAATATCTAAAAAAGGTTATAACAGTAAAATTTTTATATCATTAGCCATTATTAATTTAATCCTGTTCAAAGATTTTAAATGGCCGCCATTTTGCTTTTTGATGTCGGAAAATTTTGATCAATTTTTTTAGATTGTTTCAATTGTTATAAAGCTGTATGCAAAATTTCAAAATTATACGTTTAATGGTGTTTGAATAAAATTATAACGCGTGAAAAAAAACAAAATTGCGGCTGTGTGAGTAGCTGGGGACTTTGAAAAAATTTTATTACGGTATTTAATTTTGTTAGTGGTCCAGAAACACTGCCTAGAAGTATTGGTAGAGAGTACCGAAACACTCTGTATATTTTAATATAGGAGTGGCCGTAGCCGAGTGGTTTAAGTTCTGGTTTGCTAGCCCAAAGGTCCCGGGTTCGATCCCAGTTCTGGCCGAAAGATTTTACTTGAGGCCACTCCCGTGTCTCGGAGGCCACGTTAAGCTGTCAGTCCCGGCTGCCTAAAAGCAGTCGTTAAGTCACGTCAGAGGCCCTGAACGTATTCAGGTGCGACCAGATAGCTCTGACACCAGACCTGAGCCAGCCAGGTCACACGATATTATAATTTTTGTTTAATAATATAGAGGACAAATTCGCTCTTGATGAAGACGATTAATCAATCTATCAATATTTGATACTCATAAAAATAGAGTTTGATGCAGATTAATATTTCTATCCAATAGGTAATTACTTGTTGAATTCCACTGTTTTTGAATGGTGCAGAGAGAATTTTTATTTGCCCTTTTTATATAGAATGAATGAAAACATTGTTCGTTAATGACATGGAATGCCTGAAAAGGGTTCAATTAAATTTCTCCTTTTCTATAATCCTTCCAATGAAATTTTCAGTTTTGTTAAAAATATGAGTGATATTTTGTCTTTTTTGTCTAAAATGGCTTTATGAAAGATTTTTTGTAAGTAATATTTTGTATTTTTTGCTATCTTTAGTTCCAATGATATGCTTTTCAATTATCAGTAATAATTCAATTTCAATTATCTGTGTAAAAAGATGTGATAAGGCATTTCTATGAGAATAATGATGATATTCAATTTCTCATTGAACATAGAATGTTTTGTATGTTTATATTGTAGGTGTGCCATGTTGTATTGGGACTGAGGCCTGTTTCAAGGTCTGAAGAAGGAGATATAGTGAAGGGATGGCAGGAGAGGGAGGATGAACGAGGATTCGCTGTTGGCCAGTTCTGGTATCTCATTTCAATGGAATGGTGGACCAATTGGCTCGACTATGTCTCATCTGTAAGTAGTTTTATATTTTACAAATTCCTATATTCAGAAAACTCGCTTAAGTAGGTCGATTATCTATTATTTAAAAATTTTCTCGTAATTATTAGCACAAATTGTATTTGAATTGTTTGTTATATTGGAAACTGCCAGTCGAAGTAATCTCAACATAATATATTTTCATTAACCTAAACTAGTTTCTCCCAAACTAGAGACTGCCTTGATTTTTCCGATTTGTCGTTCGCTGCTAGCCCAATCAATCTTAGCTGAGGATTTCATATCTTCATACCTACTTGAAGCACAAACAAGAAACTAGATTGTCTTATGTAGAGTAGAACAAAAAATTAGGTCGATTATGTATTTTTATAAAATTCTCTCTTGATGATTAACATGAGTTGTAGATGAATTTACTCTGTGAGTTGCCCGTTTATTTGTGTCCATGCACTAAGTGTATACTCATAAACGTTATTGTGTCATTGTTACACTCTACTCTGCGTAAAATGTCACTCAGTTTCCCAACCTTTACTTGCATTAGGATTATACTATGCTTGTAAATATTTTCCATTTTAGAAAGTAATCCTACACTCAATAAAGTCAATGTCCTCCTAAAATAGGTTACTGTAAACTGTAGTATATATTTGTTGTGGTAGAAGAGATGTTGTGGAACTTGTTCATCATGAATAAAAAGTCTGACATTGTCGAACCACTTAATTTATTTGCATTTCAAAGTACAGCTGTGGATGCATCAAATAAGATGTGAAACCATGGTACTGTAACAAATAAATTGAGTGGTTAGATAATTTCTGACTTTTTATTCATGTAGGATATATTGTGAGTTTTGTTTGTAGTGTGTTTTGCAGTTTAATTGTTTTGTTGTCCTTTCCAGACGTTATCATCTTCGCTATCTGGGAGCGATTCCAGAATGACTGGTAGTGACTGCAGTCCTAGTGGTAGTTTAAAGAGACTTAGATTGAGCAAACGTAGCCTCCAAAATTCGCTTGTTGAAAATACCGTTGCACTAGAAAACTCGAGTGTAAGTTGTTGGAACTGTCGACTATTTCTTATTAAAAGTCTTAAGCTAGAGACACACATATCCGCACCGCGCCCGCACAGTGCTACGGCCGTGTTTAGGCCATCGCACGGCCTGGGATTTAAACAAAGGAATTGAACCTGCTAGTCTTCAGTACTCCGCACTGTCGCCGCACCGAGTCCAACTAGTTCAGTCTACTTTTTGACGGGCACGGTGCGGTGTTGGTGACAATTATCTATCCTTTTTCTAGCCTGTTTCTAATCTCTTTCTACGTGGATATAGGGAAGTTGATTGAATCAGTATGTAACTTTCCTGTTCTGTATGATCAATCACATTAGAAGTACAATAATAGTGATTATAAGGACCGCAGTGGCGGATCTAGGGGTGGGGGGGCTATGTGCCTTGACAAACTGCTCAACACACCAGATGCAGCCATAATTCAACCAAAATTTTCCAATAAACTTTATATTAAAATTAATTTTATTGCTGATACGTTCAAAGTACTATTCAGTTCAATTCAATTTATTTAACACACTAAAAATACATTTAAAAAAAATAACAAACAGACAATTACAAATAAGTGGTTCCATTGTGGGGTGTGCAGAAAAACGAAACTTATCCAACTATGGCAAAGCCATGTATTATTGAAATAGAAGATGAAAAAGGATAAGTGAAATAGAAGATGAAAAAGGAGAAAGAAATTGGTATGAGGAAGGGGGAAAGTCAATTAAAGTAAAAAAAAAGGTAAATAAAGAACAGAAGAAAGGATAAAGCAAGCGAGTCCACTGTTCAAAAGCACCAATATCAAACAATACTGAACTATTAAACACTAGGAAAGATATTTTTTTATTTCCCAATAATATGAATTGTTATAGTTCGGGTATGATTGGTTATGAAAGATTCAAAAGCTTTTGCAATATTTGTATTCAGCACACCTCACCCCCCCCCCCCCCCCCCCACCATTATCAGTAGCTACCAGCCACCCCCAAATTTCTTTTCTGGATCCGCCACTGAAGGACCGTATATGGAGAGAAATTGCAAGCACATTCTTTCTCTTTCTTTTCCTACACTTTCTTCTCGTTAGTTTAGAGTTTTCATGTTCTTCTAAAGCAATTGCTATGAGCCCTAATTCCCTATTGGTAAAACTGCTGAACATGAGCAGTCCACAAAATGATAGTAAAACTCCACAAAAATTACCTATCGCAAGCGCTTTAAAATGCATACTGAACTGAACAGTATGCATCACGGCCGATGCACTGTAGTGTGTTGGATATGTGTGGTTTGACATCACCTTCACCGACACTCAGCCAACATACGGTGCGCTTGCGGTGCGGACATGTGTGTCTCTAGCTTTATCTGTTGAAATGAATATCAAGTTTTTCTTTATGTTTTAGTTATATATTACTTTTTTACTTTATATTTAAACATGAATAATTGTTGAAAATAATTGACTGTTAACACTTACTTATTCGTGTGATAGCTGTTTCGCATTGTTATAGAGCTTTCTCAGACACGGTTGAAGTATTATTTGTAATAATATGACAGTCATATTACATGTTTGTAGTAATAGGAATGGATAGAAAATCTTGCCAATCATTTTTATAGAAGCTGTGCGAGTTTCTTACATCATCAGTAAATGTTTTATAACTTATTTAATGTTTTATAAGTAATAATTAGTACTTTTTGTACTATTTCTTTTCTTTCTTCGGAGGATGAAGCCCAAATAGGTCTGAGACCTGTGCGTGGATAGTGAGTTGGATGATGGTGATTGATGAGTTTGACCTACATTTTTAGGAGGGTTCCGAGCCACTGGGAAGTGATTTTAAGTAATTTTTGCTGGCCAAATCAAACGGTCACCCCTACAAAAAGGGCCCAGGAGTTCGTAGCTTATCTTTATCTGGTTGAACAGATACCTGCTACAGCTCACGGCTGTCACTTCCTCTAGTAGTTATTGTACGTGAATTTACTGTAAAATCTGATAATCTTTTGAAGTTTTTTCTTGTATATTTATAGTTATTGTATGAAGCAGGTCTCAGGTTAGACATTAAATGCTCTTTTATGTAGGACGTAACACTATATTTTTAGTGAATATCATATTTCACTGTATTTTCACTAGATGTTATTAATTTCGAATATATATTTCTCATATTGCACTTTATTTGTGTAGGTCGTGGTAACTGGAATAACATCTCTGGAATCTGGAAACAATCAGCGTTCCAGTTCCAGCTTATTGGCAGCTCCTTTCTCCAGCTGGGATTCACCAAGGTAGTCAAGGATCATAAGATTTTTATTAGAATTTCAAATTTATGAAATTATATTTAAAAGTTCATTTCTGTAAAAACTTATGTTTCTCCTGTAGTTCTATGTATAAAAAAATAGTCTTACACCCGGTTGCAGAAACACAGTACTCTTATGACGGTTCATTATCTGTACTACTTTTATACTAAGCTATATCATACCATGCTACTTTTATACCGTTAAATCATTGGGTATAAGAGTGTGCTGTTATTCGGGCAAGGATAGCTAGAATGCAGTCAACAGAGCCAACTAAAAATTTCAAATTCTGAGATCAACTGTGCTTGAAATCTTAGTTGAACAATTCGTTATAAATTGAAGTTTCTAGAGTAAATTAATTTTTTGAATTATAAAATATTTGCATTAGTGACTATTGTTATGAGTTCTATATCTAAAATAACGCTGGCAACACTCAAATTTATCACTCGCACTTTATTTACACAAATAATCCACAACACGCACTGATCAGTAATGTCCTACACAAAATAAGCAATCAAAAACAGATAAATCGATATTGTTCAACTAATAAAGAGTTTTCAATATTACTGTACAAAAATCAGTCACTAAATGTTAAAAGGCGGATCTAATATTAAATAATAACTGTACTATATACTGTCCAATAATTCAAGAAGAACGTCGAAAAAGAACAATTAACTTACAAAGCACAAGTCTGTAATACAATAAAAGCTATGAGTAGAGTCCACCAATTAAAAATAATTATCACAAAAGGCACAATATACGGTAATTAATTCTCACCACAGAACTGTCACTACTTGTTTATTTTGACAAATTTCAAACAAGACTGAACTAACTTACAAAAGTCTCTCTCTTATTTATATATTTTTCTGTAATCTAGAAAGAACTCCATTTGTCTATTAATAATAATAATAATAATAATAATAATATCGTGTGACCTGGCTGGCTCAGGTCTGGTGTCAGAGTTATCAGGTCGCACCTGAATAAGTTCAGGGCCTCTGACGTGACTTTACGACTGCTTTTAGGCAGCTGGGACCGACAGCTTAACGTGGCCTCCGAAACACGGGAGTAGCCCGAGGTAAAATTAATTAATTAAAATTTGTTTATTAACTTCTACCGAATTCGATAAGATTTCTAAATAAACAAATAAGAAGTTCTCGCATATTGCACAATATTCGATTTAGTCGATAAATTTCCATGAGGTTCTAATTAAATATTCTACCAAATTCTAAGTAAATATAATAAAAGTGTCAAAAGAAGAGTAATTAATTGCTTTATCCAGAGACTTGTTGACACAAGCGATAACGCTGTAAAACCTTTCCGATTTCACCACACTATTATTGGTCATTAATATTGTTTTTTTTAGGTTATGGCAAGTTGAGCTATAACAACAAGGCGCATGTTCGTGAATGAAGGAACCATATTTATACATTTCATCCGCTTCTGTTCCACCATTCGATCTACGATGTATATAGGTATATGCTATCACATAGCAGCTTGGTATAAAATTAGAGTGCATTTATGAACTTGAGAGTGCATTTATGCAACCGGTGGTCATTCTTTTGAATCTAAATTCTCCAAGAAGAGGTCCAAAAAGTGTGAATAGACAGAAAATTTTCAACAACCTGAATTGTTAGGCGATTTCTGAAAAATGATTGTGATAAGTATAAAAATGAATCTTAGGTATCTCATCTCAGTGGTTAGTTCGGGAATTGTTTCAGAACAAAATAATTTGAGTTCAAAATAACCTCAATATCGAAGCCAGCCTATCGAACATGTTCATTAATTATCGATTTTTATCCGTTTCAGTGGTAGTCCAAATCAATCTCCTAGAACTGGTAGACGCAATATGCACCCTGGCCTTATTGACAATTCAAGTCTTATCGTACCATCTCCTCATAAGGTAATTATTGTTTTAGGTTTCTCTTTGTATGTTATTATACAGTATTAAATAAATTTTAAACTGAATTATACTACTATGGCCAATTCTGTGAATGAACTTTATTAATTAACCATTTATCTCTATAGTTGAATTGTAAAGGAAATCTTATTAAAAAACTATTTTCTCTGAAAAAATACCATATGCAATTTAATTTTTTTCAACTATATGGCTTTGCAGCTCCTGGCTTAATTACTCTCACTTTAATCAATTTTAATCAAACATATTTATTGCTTTTTCTTCAAGAAAAGCAATTTCGTCAAATAGTTATAATACTACACAATAGTAAATCTGAAATGTATACACTAGAGTTTATACAATACTGTAAGTCATTTTGTTAGCACACCCAGTCTTCTTTTTTGAAATTTACAAACTCTTGTATACTATAGAATGGTGTGTTCTTTAGATATTTACAGAGTCTTCTTTTAAGTGCCAATCCATCCAGCTCCTCCACAGCATCTGGCAACAAATTCCAAAACTTCACGCCCATGTATGATGGCTTCTCCTGGTAGATGGCGGTTCTGTGCTGTGGTATGGTGTAGTTGCCTTTACGTCTGGTGTTGTGCAAGTGAATGTCAGTACCCCTCTGTAGCTGGCGTTGCTTGTTGACACACATGATGACTTCCAAAATGTACATGTTTACCACCATCATAATGCCCGGTGTTGGAAAAGCTTCTCTACAGGTCTCTCTTTGATTAATATTCGCTAGACTTCTTATGGATTTTTTCTGCAATGTGAGGACTCGCTTCAAATTTCCTGCTGATGATCCGCCTCATACCGCCAGCCCATATCTCAGATGAGATTCTACTAATGCGAAGTAGGCTGCTTTAGCTGCTTCCAATGTTGCAATCCATTTCATTCTTCTCACAACATATATTCCTGAGCCTATTTCCTTGCACACATTACTCACATGCTCATTCCATGTCAATTCACTATCAATTGTGAAGCCCAGAAAGTTCACTTTTTTCTCCTCTGTTATGCCTGTACTGGATGTGTTACTTGACTGTGCCCTTCTCTTGCTGAAATTGACCTGGATTGTTTTTGAGTGATTCATGGCAAGATCATTTCCTTTACAGTACTCTATTGCTTTTTCAAGAGATTCCAAGGTACTTGCCAGCATTCCATCATGGGTGTTACTTGTGACCATGAGTGTTGTATCATCTGCATACATGATGCAGTTTGTGCATTGATTCTCCATGCATGCAGGGAAGTCATTTACAAAAAGGATGAATAAAATTGGCCCCAGAACTGGACCTTGGGGAACTCCCTGATTAACAGATAATGACTTGGATTGGTATGACTGAGTCCGTCTGTTAACAGTCCCTTTAATCTCCACCAGTTGTGATCGATTAGAAAGATAACAAACAAACCACTAGTGAGCCTTCCCTTTTATTCCTAGATGCATCAATTTTTTGGCAATTGTATCATGTCCCAGGCAGTCAAATGCTTTACTATAGTCCAATAGGAGTGCAAATATGAACTTTTGGTTATCAATTTGATCAATTATTCCCTCTATTAGGCTAATGATTGCTGAAGTAGTTGATTTGCCCTTTTGGAACCCATGTTGACAGCATGATATGAGGTTCTGCCAAATTAGATATGCCTGAAGTCTGTTCAAAACTACTTTTTCAATTATTTTTGCGAATGTTGATATCAAAGATATAGGTCGATAGTTCTGCATTTCAGTTTGTGCGCCTTTCTTATGTTTGGGATAGACCTTTGACATCTTGAGAGCGGTAGGAAATTCACCAGTTCTGAATGATTTATTTATAATACTGACTAATGGCTCTATCAGTTCCTCGGCACAGTGCTTCACAATTTTGGGCGAGTATTCATCCACTCCACTCGAATGTTTAGGTTTCATTGAATTTATTATTTCTGGTATTTGTTGGTTTGGGTATATTGAATATACCATTGTTATTGTTGTCTTCCCCTGGGATGTCACTTCTGGTATCAATTGTGTATTTATTGTTAAGCTTGAGGGTCTGCTGTACCATGCTTGTGAAGAAAGTATTAAAAAGCTCAGCAACCACCTGTGGATCATTCACTTCCTCTCCATCCAATGCAATGCATATTTGAGGTTGAGTTTGCAACGTTTTCCGTCCCTTATTAATGATTTCCCACAATGCTTTGCTTTTATTTGTAGCTTCATTTATTTGCTTCTCATTGCTACATCGTTGAAGGTTTCGAAGTTTCTGATCATAACATTTCTTATTCTCTACCATAACGTCTTTGTCCAAGATATTTCCAGTCAACTCATATTTTCTAAGTGCTTTTAGAAAGTTTTCTCTGAGAAATCTGCTCTCATTATTATTGAGTTTTCCACTTTGTTTCCTCATCTTTCTTTTTTTCTTCAATGGGCATGCAATTTCTAGAGATGCAGACAGAATTCTTTGAAAGTTATTGTAGGCTGTTTCAACATCAGCAGCAGATTTCACGCTATTCCAGTTTTGGTTTTTGAGAATAAATTTTAGCAGGTTGAGGTTGTCAAGTCCAATTTGTCTTTTTATCAGAAACTGTGGGGAACTATCTATTGAAACATCAATTAATCTTAGTATTTGAGCTGTATGGTCAGAGAGCCCTGTTTGAATTACTTCTGTTTCTACTGTGTTTTTATGTATGTTTGTACATATACAATCAATTGAAGTAGCAGAGTTACTATTTATCCGAGTGGCAGGTAATGGAACTCTTATAATGTTGTGAGTGGCTAGTTCATCTTCCAACACATTGATTTAAGACGGTCTATATTAATATCTCCTACAATTATAAATGATTTCTTATAGGCTTCTGTTAGGTCTAAAATTTCAGAGAGCATGTCTATACTTGTTGAAGTATTTGAATTAGGTGCTCGGTAGATCCCTAGCTCATGCACTGTTGTGTTATTTCCTCTAATAGTAGCCATGGCAGCTTCCAGAGTGAACTCCTGACATTGATGTGAAATATCAATTTTTGTAGTTTTTGTTGCTAAGACCTCTTTAATGTAGATTGCTACTTCACCCAGCCTATGACTTTCTCTACAATACTCATTAACCAGACAGTAGCCTTCGATTTGAGTATTCTCTATTTCTTGTTTTTTCAGACCATGCTCTGTAAGGACCAATACATCAGGTTTTGTGTCATTGAGCATGTGCTTGAGTTGGTCTATCTTCTTTCTCAATCCACAGATATTTTGATGCAGCACTTTAAAATGTGTCCCAGTCTTGTTCTTTTGATGATTATGGCCATTCTGTTGATAATGTGTAAATAGAGATTTATTAAAAGGTTCGCGGTTTTGTTCACATTGCTTTGTGTCATTAATCAATTTGTTTCTCTTATCACTGATGTATCCATTATACGATTGTCTTGGACCTAAAAAATTATTTGAAGGGGCTTCATTTTGTTTTTTAATGAAATTGTCTGTGTCTATTGGTGTCTCTAGCAAATCTGTCTCTGAGATGTTTAGAAGGGTATCGCCCTCTTCTGATAGTTGACAGTGACAGGTCATTTTCCATGAGAATCTCAGATTGTTTTATATTAGAGTCGTCAACTTCAAGAGTATTGAATAGCTCTATCAGCCTTCTAGAGAATAGATTTTTTCCTTTTCTATTAAGAACCCGACCATATAATGAGTAGTTTTCTCTTTCTAGGGCATGGAAATCGAAAAGTGTTATTTCATGGTGCTTTACAATATCCTTGATTCCTTTGTTGATTCTAATAATCATTTGATGGCATGAAGATCTTGGAGGCTGGTCATATCTGTAAGGCAGTGTGCATAGTGTAACGTTGGTATGTTTTAGGGCTTCAACTGTCTTATTAATCATTTTAACGTTCTGTCAACATTGTGAGCCACCCATTAGTACTATCATATCATGCTTTGCAAGAGTTTTCTGCTCATTACTCGAAAGAGCTGAATTTAATATCACATCCAATCCTGCCCCCGAGAAGATATCTCCAGTGACAGTTGTATTCAAATCAGCAAGGTCGTGTAGCACTGGACAGATTGATTTTCCATGTTGATCGGCAAACATAAGAAGTCTCTTTTTTATTGGGGCTCCACTTTGTCGCCTGTAAGTTGACTGATAATAAGCTGTTTTCTGGTTGCTGTGGTGGTGGCGGCCTTGTATTTGTTAATTTTCATGTTGAGTCTTATGTTTCCTTGATAATTCTGATCTGTGATCCTGCGATTTTCCTATAGTTTTGTGAGCAGTTTTTGGTAACCCATCCACAGAAAGTAGCGAAAAACTATTGTTCATTTCATGATACTCTTTGTGTTTAGTTGAAAAACCATCATAGAGTGACCTCCATTTATCAGTTTCTTTTTTATGTGTAAATACCTCATTCCTTAATGCAAGATTGTCTGCTTCCAACGCCTCAATAGAAATTGTCATGGACTTGACTGCATCAGTTAATGAATTGTTATCCTCCTTTGGCCTCCTGTTAGTTTCATCCACCCTCTGATGATTATCATGGTGATCAATAACTGTTCCGGTATCACCAAGTGTTTCAGTATTTATACTTTTATCCACTAGAGACAAACATGAAAACGACTCTGACGCTCCCTTTTCACAGGAAGTTGTATTTGATGTAGTTTTCAAAATATTCAGACTTTCAAGTTCAAGGGTGAGACGCTGTATTTCATGCACCAGAGCCGATTGGTTCTCAGTTAGCTGTTGAATCCTATTCATTAGTTCATCCTTGGACTTGAGTATGGTATCTTCCGTCTGAGAGTCAGTATCAAAGCACACTGGCTTCCTTAAAGACCCCAAGAATGAATCCAGTGATGCCCTATTGTTGATTATTTTTGGTTTATTAGCATCTTCTAATAATCTATCTTTTACCTGCGGTTTTGATAGATTATTAGGAATGTGATGAGGCTCATGTTTCTTATGATTATCAGTATAGTTTTCCACCAAAGCGATATTTGATGAAGTAGTCACTGTAGCTACACATCCAGCTGTGCAACACCGCCAGCGTATGTCACCGCTAACCATGATGTGGCTTTTTCTAAAGCAGTATTTTTTATAATATAATGCCACATTATCCTTGGTTGTTCTGTATGTTCTAAGTGGAGAAGACATTTTGATAAATATTGAATATAAAAAGAACCATAAGCAGTTATCAAGTTATATTGTAGATAGTCTGCTATCGATAGATATATTATTATAGTCTCCTATAGATTGATGGCCCTATTAGGAAGGAAGACAAGAGGAATTTAGGAAGTGCCGAGAGAGCGAACACGGCCTTGCTGGAAGAAAAGGAAGCTCCTGAATAGACAGGTTCCGCCGCTGGAAAAACAGAGAAAGGACAGGACCAATATTTTCTCCCAAACTTTTATTTGATTAAACACGATATCATCAAACGCAATCTAGGAAATCATTCAGTTTTTATTCATTCATTTGTTCATGTATAGTTTCCGCGTAGCAGCAAAGCTGAAAACTATCTCTTAAAATGGAGATTCACGTCCTCTGTCCTACTGACCTATATTTTATTGAGAGATAATCATTAATAATAAGCCTACGAATTATTGCTAAAATGAAATGACTTTCACTTTACGCTACGGACAGTAAGCTTCCGGATACAAGCCAATTGCCAAAGCTACAGAGCATTCCTTTCTTGTTGATACGGTACCTTATTTTGTATTCTTTGATCAAATTTGTCAACTTTCTTTGCTACTTCTTGCTCAATCAACTCTATTATTTAACTTGAATTAAATAATAGTAGTTGAATTTAAAGTAAAAACAATTTAAAATCTACTAGCCTACCTCAATAAAACTATATCTGGTCCATTTTTTTCAACTAGGCTATATAACTTTACTGCTCTTGACTATTACTCCTTTTTTCTTGTTGATACCGTATTTGTAATCTATGATCAAATTTATCAGAAACGGAATAATACCCATTGAATCATAGTTTTCACTCTGTGAAGGATTACGTTGAAATCAACATTGCGGGTCGTAATTTTCGTGGACAACACTGTTCATTTTACATTTTCTCAACCGTATTTTTTTACTAAGTGTATGGCCTATTTGCGCTTTAATGAAGAACTGTAATACTTTTCTTTATTTTATGTATAGTTTGTCTTTTGTGACAATGTATTCCTGATGTACTGTATTTTTATTTGTAATTTATATACACTATATATATATATATTTAATAATATATTTGTAATTTGATTTGTCATTTTTTAATTATTGTGATCTGACGTTTGCTATGATTGCAATGTAAAATTTTTCTTGCAATAAATTGTAATTCAATTGACAATTTTTGTCCTATAATATTTGGTTGTTTTTATGGAAGCTTTCAACTTTCTTTAGACCAGCTTTATTTCAACAGTCCTTTCACCAAATGTTTACTATATAAAAACATAAGTATACAAATGTTTTGAATCTTATTTAATGTTTGTTAATGTTTTGTGTGTAGGTTGGAACATTGACAGGAGAAGGAGCAAAGCTAAAGCAGTCTCCACCTCTTGTTCGGGGTAGAGATTATGAATTGGTGCCAGATTCTCTGTGGAAAGCGCTTTGGCAGTGGTATGGTGGCTCCCCAGCCCTGCCCAGACAAGTATGTTGATAAATATTTATCCAATCAATGAATTGCATTCGCGATATTTCGTTTTCAAGGATTCCTCTTTTATCACTCATAAATTGTTCATTGACAATCATCACTAAACATGACCAAGAAAGCAAGCGATATCACTATACTTGGTTCATGACAGTGCTATATAATTTCGTTCTAAAATTTGGACAAAAATAAAATCGAAAAGAATAAATTATATCTAGCTAAAATAGATATCGCATGTTAATATAAATATATATACCAGTCAAAATAACAGACTATATCAAGCTAAATAGATATCACATATATAACAGTCAAAACATTATTAAGACTTAACTAACACACCGACACCATATAATTTACAATAAGCAAATGCATAACTAAATTCTAAAATTTCCTGATGTCCAACTTTCTTTAACAATCTCCTAATTCAGTAGAATTGTATTGGGATTTTATGTCATATGGTGTTTTATACATTAGTATCTTCTTATGTGATACTCAGCTACTTGCTGTTATCTGTCGACGAAGCTCTAATGCTGGAGAATATGGGATTGAAGGAGAGGAGGAAGGAGAAAAATATGGATGAGTAGGAGAAGATGAAAAGCAGAAGTAGATGGTGGAGAAGAAGGTGGAAGGGAAGAAGATGAAGGAGGAGAAAAGGAGGAAAAAGAAGACGAAGAAATCATTAAAGGTCACTTTAACTATTGGATCTGAGAGTTGCTAATCTTGATAACACTGTAATCATTCAATACATTGTTAATTTGCATAAATAACATACTTAATGCTCAATGGCAGTCTATTGAAAAGAAGGATAAAAAGAGAAAAAGAAGGTGGAGGAGAAGAAAAAGAAGAAGAGGGATAAGAAAAAATAAACTAAATTTGTGGATAGGTTATCACTCATTCTAGAATTCCAGATTCAATTGAATCGGGCGACCTGCTATTATATAATAATTGAATACATAATATATGCATTTATGCATCTATATAAATATACGGCACAAACGTTATTTCACCTATACAGTATGTATCTGTATACTTGTATTCAAAATTTAAGTAGTTCAAACATTAAATTTTATTGCAAACAAAAAAATTTTTAATATCCTATCAGACATTTTCTAGTTTCAGTTTGAAAATCTGTCATTTTTCCTGTATGAAATCATTGTACGTCACTATATTGGATCAGACAGTTGCTAATCTTGATAACACTAATCATTCATATTCATCGTAAATTTGCACAAATTAAGTCATCTGAATCTGGATGCTCAATGGCAGTTGATTGAAAAACCTTTTTATGTGTTACATTCATCGACTAATAATTATTCATTCATTGACCAATAATTATTTGACACAATTATCTTATAGTATTAGTACAGTTGATACAATTCTGTTAGCTCAGTGAGGAAAGCAATCATAAACTACCTCACTCCTCGTTTGTGTAGTACGCTCTGTGGACTAAAACATGTTGAGGTCTGAAGAGTCACCTACAGTCGAATCGGCTATGGTGACGATACTTACATACATTAGTACAGTTGCATATCAAAGATGAATAATACAATATATAAAAAAGGACTGAACGAAATTTTATTTATAAATAACAGGGAAGTGATTAGCGAGAAGACGTACTAGGTCTCTGTTTAGCCAGATAAGTCACGAGCGTTCAGGATGCAGTTGTAATGGTGACCGCAAAAAATACTGTTCTATGCTGTAAATCACTTCCCAGTGGTTCGGAACCCACCTAAAACTGTAGATCTTATCAGCAATTCCATTCTAGATAATTTAGAAATAAGTGCCCATATAGGTGTGCAGTCCATTGTCCAATTCTTAAATCAGTTGAAATTAACAATAAATAGTAAAAAATGCCAATACCTTCAATTCAAAAGCAAACATAATTCAAATGAAGATAGGGCTATAAACGTGTTTGTTAACGACAATCGACTAGACCAAGAAGAAAACATTGCATTTCCAGGAGTTTTGTTGGATAGACGATTGACCTGGGCTCCATACATTGAGAAAATATGTTGTAAAATTTCATCTGAGGTATTTGTATTGCGACAGCTCGCTAGATTGAATGATAAAAAGTTACTTTTTACAGCTTACCATGGGCTCTTTCTGTCACATATTAAGTATGCTACCGTAGTTGGGGTAATTCATCAAAACAAAACCTTGATAGGGTGTTTAAGATCCAAAGAAAGCGGTTAGGTGTATGGAAAGAGTAAATAGATTAGATTCATGTAGGCCTTTGTTCAAGAGACTTGGTCTCCTTACAGTACCCGGCTTAAACGTGTATGAAGCGACTTTATTTGTAAAAATGAATGATATTAACCAAAATCTTGACGTACACGATTATAATACAAGAAGCCGAGGAGATTATCACGTGGTGAGTAACAATAGTAGCTTATTCAAACAAAAACCTAGTTATATTGGTAGGAAACTACAACAAGCTGCCACAGTTTTTGAAGAGTCTTGAAAATATAGAAATATTTTAAATACAGTTGAAAAAATATTTAGTTGATGAAGCTTTTTATAGTGTACAAGAGTTCCTTTCACATCAAAATTAAGCCTCACCCCAATAAATTGATATAGTTATTATGGTAACGTAACTAGTGTATAGAGTATAATAATTGTTGATCTGACTTGTCTTTTTGTTCCTGAGGATGAAGCCCACATAGGTCTGAGACCTGTGCGTGGGTAATGAGTTGGTTGATGGTGATTGATGAGTTGGACCTAAAGTTTAAGGTGGGTTCCGAACCACCGGGAAGTGATTTTACAGCAGAGAACAGTGTATTTTTTGCTGGCCAGTCTTATACTCCTTAACTGGAGTCTCCAGGACGTAATCTACAAAAAAAGATCCTATCAGTCATCATTACCCTCGAACAGGTTCCATACCTATGTGGGCTTAATCCTCTAAAAAAAAAATATATATATAATTTGAAATATATCTGTTTTTAGGTTATAATGCCAAAGTCAAGTAATGAATTGGAGCTAGAACTGTATCCGATTACATTGAGATTGCTACGACATATGAGACAAGGTGATCGCTCGAGTCCACCCACCTCAACATGGTCTGGCATGGTAGGAGGTTATGGTGCTGCAGCCGCTTTAAGTAAGTTTCTAAGTAAAAATATTCTACTATTTTTAATATTTTTTGGCGCTACTCACATATTTGAATAGGAGAAAAGATCACTAATCATTTTAAAAAAAAGTCGATTTGAGTCTATGAAATCCAAACTTTGTAAGGTTAAGTTACTTCCCGCCGATCATTCATCATTCTCTTCAGATTAAGGGTTTCTAATAATTATTTCACGCTTAGGCCTGTATGCACAATAACCGTTTAAACTGAGTTTAGCATGTAAATAGTTAAAACTTGGTTTAAACTGTAGATTCGTATGCTCAATACGATCTCAACTCTTCAACCTAGTTTAAACTGAGTTTAGCGTAAACGCCCAGATTTGGTGGTTTAAACCAGCAAGAGACGTTTAATAAGCGATTATAGTCCTAACCTAAGTTTCTGGTACCAAGCGAAGTGAAGTAATTATTTATCAATATTGTTTCACATATCACATGATATAGTTTTTCAGTTGGAGTATTAAATAGTGTAATTATTTCCTCGGTAATACTAGTCTATAATTTGTTATTAGAATTAGAATTTATGGATGCTACGGAAAGACGAAATATGGAATGACGATGGCCAAGAAAACGATATTGTATGAGGATAGATCATTTTTTCAAATGAGATGAAGTTGAGTTTTAATCAATTTCATCTACAAAAACGCTAATATACCGTAGTTCTAGAAATAATAAAAGACTATAGACTGAAAACTAATAAACTATCCAATGAAACTGTACTATTTTTTATAACTTTCTCCTAGCGTATTCAGGTAAAGAACAAACATGTGTTTTTAAATATCTGTAAAAAAAATGTAAATCAATATTTTGCATGCACTTATGTGAAGTCAGGTTAGCCAACTCATCGCTGTGCTTCTGTAAGGCCGTATAGAACTAAACGTTCCTTTCGTTTCTATTGTGCATACAGACTCAAGTTTAAACTGTCGTTCAGGGTAAACTAAGTTTATATTAAACCCAGTTTAAACGCTTATTGTGCATACGGCCCTTAGTGTACTGTACTTTAACAAAGTTTTCAGAACTGGAAATATTCTGTAAGTCTCGTTTTCATACTCTCAATAGTTCTGTGAACAGTAGACCTCACTCGCCCAATACTCCTCACTCATAAAGGGCATAATATTTTTGAAAAATGTTTAATAGCACTTTTGACTCAATTTTTATTGCTTAATCTTTCATTTATGTTTAAAACTGCAAAAATCAATATTTTAAAAGTCCAAAATTGTTGACGCTCCTTAGAAATCACCCCTTGTACCTAACAAAATGCTGTTTATTTAATTTATTTTTTCATCGTTCATAGTATTTTATTTCTTGTTAGTTTATTTTTCTTATTCCAGAATTTTAGCAGGCATCTGGAACCTGGAACCGCCTTTCTACATGTTATACTCAAACACTTCCCTCGTCTTTATCTTTCAGCCTAAAATCGAAATAACTCACCTTGTGGAAAATGCTTCTACTATTCTAGTTCAAGTTCAATATTATTGCTTAAAACTACATTAAATTAGTCATTGTCTTTGTGTTTTGTTGGAATAATGGTCAAGATTTTTATTTTAATTTTCAATTTAATTTATATTAAAATATTCTAGTTATGAGTACTTATTTGGTTTAATTTATTTCATTTTACTATGGTATTTATTGATTTAATAGTAAGTACTTTTTTAAGAAAAGTATTCAATTAAATTAACAAATGTATTATATTTCGTCTGTACTGTGCTTGTTTTTATAAGTATTAGCATTGTATTTGCATTTCTGTGGTTTCGAACACACTTAAAACTGTAGGTCCAACTCATCAGTAATCATCATCCCACTTATTACCCACTCAGGTCTCAGACCTATGTGGGCTTCATTTCCTGAAATGAGAAGTATCAGTATCATGTTCAGTATTCAATTTGCTTTCATGAAGATTACATTTTTTAATTTTCTTTATTGCTGATGATACCCACATGAGTCCAAAAGATTTGTGATGATGTCCACATGAGTCCGAAGACTTGTGCGTGGGTAATGAGGTGAATGGGTGAATGATGAGAAACATTCATGGCTGAATGAGATTCGAACCCAAGGCTGCAGGAAACGAAGCCAGCTAGAACCTTATCTTAAATTATGTCAATAAGACTCTCCATGGCATTGTCTGTGAGCCTTTATATGTATCTTAAATAAATAAATAAATAAATCTTATCAGACAAGTGCTCCAACCAACTACGCTACCAGAGCGGCCACTTTCACTTCCTAAGTGAAAGTGATTTTGTGTTGACAGATTCGACTTCCTCATTTCTTAGTACAGTACTTGTAATGCTTTTGAATATCTATTCTGTAATTTTCTTTTTTTTGTAGGTTGAAAAAATTCAATCTATTGTTTAGTTTATGTTGAAACCTAGGTTATAACCGAAGTTAATTTGATTCATATTTTGATTCTCCTGCTATGACCTATTGAGTTTCTCTTCTTCGTTTCAATTATTTGATTCGAGTCTTCTTTCACATTGTTTCCCCAAAGGGAAGTGATAGCCGCGAGCCTTTGCAGGTATCTGTTTAATCAGATAGAGATAAGCTGCGTTCTCGTAGGTCCTGTTTGTAACGGTGACCGATTAGATTGGCCAGCAGAAAGGACACTGTTCTCTGCTGTAAAATCACTTCCCGGTGGTTCGGAACCCACCTAAAACTGTAGGTCCAACTCATCAATCACCATCTTCCAACTCATTACCCACGCACAGGTCTCAGACCTATGTGGGCTTCATCCTCCAAAAAAACTTACTAGTTTTTTGCACCTTACTAGTTTTCAGGTTTCAACTGTTTATTTGTCAAGTACTGTACCTCTATGTCTGTCATCATCTTTTTTGATGACAATATAACATGATTATAACTTATATCATAATGCAGTAGTACTATAACACTTCTCATTTGTTGGTATAATTTATTTTTTCAATCTGTTCGTCAGAAAATACTATTTCTTCCATTGAGAATGGTGCATGTATTTTTCAGTTGGCTCAACAACTGGCTACAATCTAGACATTCCGAATTTATCACCACCAAGAAGGTATCTAGCACACATTGCCACCTTCAGTAGAGTGGCAACCATCAAACAAGTTTACGAATTCCTTTGCGACCGGCTTCATGTGCGTTCTGATGATATGAGGCTTTGGCATGTGGATGGCCCATCTGTAAGTAGCTAGCAATTTACTTTATTCTCTTACTAGTAATTATGTGAACCACAACCAAGTGTTTGTATACATCACACACAAGAATAAGGGTGCTTGCACAGAGGGACATATTCGATGTGCTCAATGATAATCAACATCGCAAAATTAAACACAATTATCAGCCCTAACCCTTGATTCAGTTTGCTTAGTATACTTCATGTCTGTTTTCCACAAAAAGTCACTCTGTATCACATCACCAAAGCTGCGTTTCTATTTTGATCAATTCAAATTCAACTGTCAAATTCAAATTCAAAATACATCAAATAATATATTATTCTTAGCAAAGTTGCTAAATAAGTAAATTCAGAATCAACTGTTGAATATTCTGACACTGTTCGGTATTAGCAATCTACTTCTTCAATACTTCTTACAGAAGTATTTGCATTTTCCATGATATGATTAAAACTCTCGTTATGTTTATTGTAAAGTCAGTTTGTTCAGCTTTAAGTAAGTTCATGTTTTATTAGAGCATAAAAACAAACTCATAATTTTCATTTATCGCTGGAACGCTCAAATAAATGGTTAAGCATATTAATTTTTTTCAATTGAAGGGAAGTATGCTGCAATTGGAGGATGAAACTGCTACCTTGGAGGATATGAGTATCGTAGATGACGACCAAGTATTAATAGAAATTAGGAATAAAGATCTCACATGGCCTGAAGAGATTGGCAATCTTGCATTCATCCAAAGTGACAAGTGTAGAACAGGTATGTAAAGCAACAAATGCTTATATTTTATCTTTCTTACAAATATGTAGTAATGGTAATATTGATATATAATTATTATTATTATTTTTCATTATTGCCCTTAGGACAGTGTTTTAACTCGAATTCGTTACGATTATTCATTTCCCTCTTCTTCTTCTCCTCCTCCTCCTCCTCTCAAAACCTCTTGATTCTTGGCTATGCTTCTGTTTCCTTTACTCTGTCCATATTTTTCCAGTTCTTTCTCTCCAGTTCCAAATTTAATGCTAGTAATCCTTCTTCTGAATATGTCCCTCAACTTAATTATTTCCTCATTGACTTTAGCTTGTCTCAAGTCATCTTTTATTTCTTGAAACCAGTTGGTTTGCTTTTTGAATTCTCTACTATATCACAAATTTTCTTGGTCAGCATGCTTTGCTCCATTCTATGTATTTGTCCATAAAATGCCATCCGGCACACCGCCTGATTTTGTTAATGAGCCTACCTGTGAGTTCATACAGTTCTTTGGTTGGTCTCTTTATCCATATACCATCTTGATATAATATAGTGGTGTATTACTCAATATACTTGATAATTTGAAATAATAAATTTATGTTTAATTTATCTATTTTATTCGTTTATCATAATTTATTTTTTTCAAAATATATATTTAAATACATATTATATAACATATATTTGAATATTCAATCTTGAATATAATATTAGAATATAATTATATATTAGAATATAATCTTATATAACTTATATTAGAATATAATCTTGGTGTATTACTCAATATGCTTGATAATTTGAAATAATAAATTCATGTTTAATTTTGTGTATTATAATCTTGGTGTATTACTCAACATTCTTGATAATTTAAAATAATAAATTCATGTATTTTTAGTCATTTATCAAATTTTTTCAAATTCGTTGAAAAATTTGAATGAATTACATCTTTCTTTGAATCACTTTTATGATTTTTTCACTCTCCAGCTGGGCAAACAGAAAAAGGCGTAACTGGGCTCAACAATCTCGGTAACACGTGCTTCATGAATGCTGCTCTGCAGTGTGTCAGCAATACTAGAATTCTGACTGAATATTTCCTGGGCAACAAGCATCTCTACGAATTGAACAGGTAAATCAATCTCTAGATCCACTTAGCTCTTTTTGATTTAGGAAGTATCAAAATATTCTTCTTTTTTCTTATGGGCAACCCTACCAAATAAAATAACCAATAATTCTTATTTCTGTATTTTTTTATTTGTTGAAAGTCAAAATATCTAAAGTAAAAGTAATTTGAAATAATTATAACTAAAAATAATAAATGATTGAAATAATAATGTATGCATGCGTATTCTTAATTGGCCATTACATTTAAATATCTTATTACATTTCTTATTCAGGATAATTTAAATTCTTCCATTCATTCAGTAGCCCTTTAGGCTAGTTTGGCCGATTTGACCGGGAGACATGTAATGTGTCCGGTCAGCAGAGGTGAGCTTCAAATAGAGATTATCTCAGAATCTGCTAAAAAAAAACAGAATAAATTAATTGTCATCGAAGAAATGTTTTAATAAACAGAAGATATTGCAATAAGTAATGTTAAAGATTTTCATTTTGGTATTATTTTCAAAATAATTATATAACTTGGCTTCTAATCCATATAGAATCCATGGGATTTCAAAAATTGATATATCATTAAAATTTTCTTATTATTATTATTATTCTATTTGAAGTTTTATGGTACTTTGCTGAGGATTAGGAAACTTGTGCTTGGTTAAGATGATGCAAAGGTGCATGGCTGAAGGGGAATCGAACCCGCGACCTCCTGAATGGCAGTTAGTATTGGGCGTCCATTAAGAGTAAATAAAGTATCTAAAGTAAATGTAATTTGAATTAATCTCAATGACTGAAAAATAATAACTAATAATACAATAACTCGAGTGATTAAAATAATAATATAGTTAGCTTCCTAATCAGTCATTCATTATTGGCTTCGTTTCAACCGTTTTAATGTCGACGCGAACATTTCCCAAATTCAAGCTTGATGGTCAAACTTGGATATGCATCTAAGTTTGTTATTGTAGCTGTAAACTTTGCTATATTAATAATTATTTGACTTGTAGGTTGAATAAGAGGTACTCCAATCAGTGGAGACTAAACATTACTAAAATTTTGATTCAAGTTTCATGGTAATTTTATCACGAGTATTTTATTTAGTTCTCATTGAAAGAATTTACTCAACTTATGGCGAAACACTACATTATTTATTCTCATTTTCATTTGGGAATGATCCTTACAGCAATTTTTAATCTATAATTTTGCAATAAATAAATATTTCTCATCGACAGTACTTAACATTTATTCTAATTTCATCAGGTCAAATACCATGGGAATGAGAGGCCACCTAGCAAAAAAATATGGCGATCTTATTCAAGATATATGGAGTGGTCAACTTAGAACTTTGGCTCCATTAAAGTTGAGGGTAAGTTGAAAATATTATTCAGTCCTTTGTAGATCTAGGCAACTTAATGTGAAAAAGGCTAGTTCTATTTATTATAGAGTAACTCTAATAGAGTTTTATATTTATTATAAGTAGCTGCCCTCAGGCAGAGATGGACGTCAAGTCAGCCAATACACAGTTTAAGGCATCATTCAAATTTATGGGATCCTTACCGGTAACCGGTAAATGTTACCGGTGGCGCCTGATTGGTCTATTAAACTATTCCAATTTTCCGTAAAGCTCCCAGGAACTCAACCATTAATTCGGTAATTTCACATCATACTTGGTAGAGGAAAGAATAAATAAATAATTCATTTCCATCATCAAGTTACAAATTCTACACTACATTCTACTACAAAGTTTAGACCACAATATTATATATCTAGAATATTATATGATGTATAGAATGTGAACTTTATCAAGACGGAGCATTACTGATAAATTATATGTCCCTCACATAATTAACTAGTAGTTCAGTGAACAATAGACCTATCACCCAAAATCCAAACTATAAACTGTAACCTTTAAGTATCATAAAATGATACTCCTCCAATCCCTTATTCTCCAGCGTTAGAGTTTCGTCGACGGATAACAGCAAGTCGATTCTATGGGATAAGTTATTTTGTACTTGACTATCAGCTGAAGGTCCGCAACATGTGTCTTGAAACTTATATTCAGGAATCATGACGAAATGGAATTTGCCTCTGAAGTCTCTAGGTATATCATTTCTTTTATTCAAATTTTAAAAGTTTAATAATAATAACTGCACTGACTAGCTCAGGGTCCGAACGGTCGCGTACCTCAAAGAAACAGTGAATTATTACAAGCTAATTTTATCATTGGTTTTTTTGGAGGATGAAGCCCACATAGGTCTGAGACCTGTGCGTGGGTAATGGATGATGGTGATTGATGAGTTGGACTTACAGTTTTAGGTGGGTCCGAACCACCGGAAGTCACCCTTACAAAGATGGCCCAAGAGTTTCGTAGCTTACCTCTGATTGAACAGATACTTGCTACGGCACTCGGCTATCACTTCTCTATTTGATAAAAATAGCTTGATAAAAATTAACATTTAAACACTGTGTGGTGTTACCATTTTTAAATTTAAGATGCAAATAATTATTATTGTTGTGTTGCAGTGGACAATCGGGAAGTTTGCGCCATTTTTTACGGGGTCTCAACAGCATGACTCACAGGAACTGTTGGCGTTTCTTTTAGATGGCCTACATGAGGACCTGAATCGAGTTGCCGACAAACCTTATACTGAAATAAAAGAAAGCAATGGACGAGCCGATGTTGTTGTTGCTCAAGAGGTAATAAACGTTCATTTACAAGCTAATTCATTGGCTGATAAAAATTAACATTTAAACACTGTGTGGTGTTATCATTTTTCAATTTAAGATGCGTGGAAATTACAAATTTTAGTCTACGCATCTGGCTTGATTGATGCTTTGCTTGAAACAAATTTTTTTTGGCTATCTTTTTGATGATTTTCCCAATCATTTATAAGTTGAAAGAATCTATCCTATTTATCATTCATTAGTCATTCTGTATTGTCTTTTATACATACTTTGTTATTGTGAAGAATGAATATCACATATTATGAGCCGCTTGTGTAAATACTATTTATTAGTCATTATTGTATTATTTAGTATACTTTATTAGTATTTGTAATTGTTTCGAAAGTCACCTAGCCTAATTAATTTTTCACCCAATTAGCACCACTCATTAATAGATCCTTTTTGCATATTACAACTATTACATAATTTGCAATTCTTCTGAAGTTAGCATCAATTAGGCTATGAAAACATAAAATATCAATTATTCTAGGTTTCATTCTATAGATCTAATCTAAGTTTCAGTAGACATGAATTAGATTTAATATTTCTGAAAATTAATTAAAGATGATTCAGTAGACCTCCAATAGTGTGAGGAAGCAATGCGAAATGTGTTAGATTCATCAGTAAAGTATTAACAATTATTCATGTCTAAATAATCTAATATCTCTCGAATTTCTTGACAGGCCTAAATTACGAAATACGACGTTAAAATCAATTTTGTACGCTAATATTAATGGACTGCAGACATTATTTCATAAGAAAATGCGAAACTTCATTCGCTGGACTGGATCATGCTTTCAAACCATGCGGTTCCAAATCGTATTGTTGTTGCATATTGGGATTAATACATTTAGTTAATATACAGTTTGAAATAGAAAAGAACAGAATTATCTAGATCTAGATCGTGTCAAAGGTATAAAGTACACATACTTTAAAACAAAGTCGATGGACTCAAACGTGCCTGCAAGCTTGATTCAGTCCAGTGAATGAAATTTATTACTTTCCCATGAAAATAATATGTCTACAACTTTTAAATATTAATGTTTAAAGGTAATATTATTCATATGTTTGCAATTAAAATGCAATCCAACCAAGCTGATAAATTTTCGGGCATATGAATCTTCTGTAATTCTATGTATTCAGTTGCATTGAAATCTGTTGACAGTCAACTTAACTGTGTGAAATATCTCATTTCAGTCCTGGGAAGCAATGATATTGCGAAATAAATCAATAATCATAGACTTATTTTATGGACAACTAAAATCATCAATAATATGCGATGTTTGTGGATATGAATCTGTGAAGTTCGAACCTTTCAACTCACTATCTTTGCCCTTGCCTTTGGAATCATTTGTTCATGTTCTTGTTATAGGTGAGTTTGTATTCTAACAATATTAACAAATACTTTTTCATTGCTGTGTATCATTATCAGTAGCTTGTTAAGATTTCCTTATATAAGTGCTTCTAATTATTCTCTGATGTGATTCATTTTGATCCACTGTGTTCCTTAACTTTCTCTATTTCTGAGTGGTTCAGAAGCAAAGACAGACCAACTCAGATTTGATTGAAATTCACATGTTGAGAACAATTTAAAACAGTAAAAATCATCAAAATGTGCCACTGGCGCAATGCAATGTAATGCAACTGCAACCCAACTTGTTTGTAAAAGTTGGATCTATGTTCCATTGCATGTGCTTTGTCCACCGATGCAACTCTTGACTGACTACTAAAGACTACATCATCAGTATTTCTGCTGATCATCAGTCTTCTCCAGAATGTCAAGTTGTGCGGTTTTAAATCGTAATTCTGTTGTTGCATACTGGTATTAAGATATATAATTATTAATACAAATAAATTATGCATGGAATTCATACTGGATAATAAATTTAAAGAAATAGTAATTTAGTTTAAAATAATACTGATGGTGGACATAATCCAAGGATATTCAAATATATTCATAATAAAAAAATATTAATATTCAAATAAGGATATTATTTCTACCATTAATATTAATTAGCCAGTTGGCTCCAATATCAAATGAATGCTATGATTAAGAAGATCCGCTGTAGTTTAGTTGGTAAGAGCATTCTCGATCAAAGAGAAGAGGCCGAGTTCAATTCCTGGTAAGATTTTTTTGATAATAGCATTCATCGAATTTTTGCATTTCTATTTGTTACTGTTGTCAATATAAGTATTTAGCGCATTTTTTTTAATTGATTTAAGTTGAGAATTCGAAATTCATTTCCATCTAAAAAAACAATAGCAATGCTGTGCTGTGCTGCACACACCAATTTCAGTAGAATAGCACTGCGCATCCTTGAAATGTTATAAGTTATATACTCATCACACTAATTAATAGCTTTTAATGATTTGATTTGAATTAATTTCAATGTATCAGGTTTAAAAAATAGATGAACAGATAAGTAGATAATTTGAAGAATTTAACAATTTTATTATATTCTACTCTCCCTGAATGATATTGAACTGAAAAACGTCATATTCCCACCATTTTTTTTCAGTAGAAAAAAAACGGAACAACTTTGTTCTAAATAACCTTGCCTTACTTTGCCTTGTTTACCATTTTGATTCTTTGAAAAACCTCCATCATATCATAAGTTTTCTCTTGAAATTCTGATTTCTTACTAATAAATTATTTTCAAGTATCAAGTTAGATCAATACTCATTTTTTTCTGAATAAGGCTGATGTCACAACCACTGTTATTAATGGGAGCTTTACCGGCAGCTGGTAAATGTTACCGGTGGCGTCTGATTGGTCTATTCAAATTTTATACCGTCTATGAATTTGAGTTTACCATATGAATTTGAGTTTACCAATCAGACGCCATCAGTAGCATTTACCAGTTACCGGTAAAGCTCCCAGGAACTCGGCCATTAAAACACCCAGGGAAATGATAGCCGTGAGCCGTAGAAGGTAACTGTCAAGTCAGATAAAGATAAGCTACAAACTCCTTGTGAGGATGACCGACTAAAAGACCAATAAAATACTCATTTCTCTGCTGTAAAATCACTTTCGGTGGTTCGGAACCCACCTAAAACTGTAGGTATAACTCATCAATCACCATCATCCAACTCATTACCCACGCACAAGTCTCAGACCTATGTGGGCTTCATCTCCTAAAATTAAAAGTATCAGTAGAGATGATCATGTTCAGTATTTAATTTGCTTTCATATTAATTTTAATTTTATTGCTGATGATGCCCACATGTCCTCCAAAAAACCTTTACCAAGAAGATGAAATATTCAAACTTAATTCACTCGAAAGCTGTTGATTTTATCAACCACCTTTTTCTGTTGAAAATGTTGATCTTATCACTTTAATACATTTCTCAAAATGGATTATAAACGGTTCTTTGTGGTTTTTATCCACCTTTCTTTCCGTGCGTGAGCAATTTTTTGTGAATTGGTAGCCAAAGAAAATCCATAATTGGATAAATTAAAAGAAACTCCAAACCTAATTGGGAATGAAATGTGGCATCAGCAAGTTAGCCGAATGATTTTAATTGAAAACATTATTTCCAGTTATACGTTTGAATGGGTCTGTCCCGATCCAGTATGGCTTACGGCTGAATGTCGATGCTACTTGCACTGTTCTGAAGAGTCACCTATCTTCTTTAGCTGGAATTCCTGCATCTTTGTTGAAACTGGTCAAGGTTGCTGATGGAGAAATTAAGGTGAGCCAATTTTACACCAATCAACTAAGTGATGGATTCTTTTTACAGATTTTAATTGCATTTATTATCTAAAAATCGAGTTTGCCTTTAACACCCATTCATTCATACCTGTATTATGTTACTAAGTTAGGCATTAATTATATACATTTTCAAATAATCAGATCAACTCTAGAAACAAATCTAGCTCCCTTAACTCTCCATTTAAATGATTATTACAGAATCAATCATATCTATGAGCCTTTCAACATTCATTATTATCAGCGTATGGCTTTTGTCGGTGTGAAACCCTAACAGGTAATTCCGTCATGTTATGGGGAAATGGTCGACTGATTTAACAGATGATATTTCTCCAAAATTGTTCAAATTTGCGTTGTTATCGTCCAAAACTGTGCATTCATCTATTAATAAATTTTTGCAATGAATGATTTTCAAATGAACGACTTCCTTTCACATTTGCACAGTTACCAAACACAAAATCCAAAAAATAGTACACAACACTTTTAAATCTCAATACTAATAATTATGAAGGTAAATTAAAATCGTTGTTTCAAATGAACGTCTCCTTCCACATTTGCACAGTTACCAAACACAAAATCCAAAAATTACAACACTTTTAAATTTCAATACTAATAATTATGGAGGTGAATTAAAATCGTTGTTTACATTTTGATCACCTTCCTTTATCGGAAAGAACATACACTAATAAAAAATAAATTTGTTTCGGCGCTAGTTAATGTAAGGAGATTAATTGTAAATAAAGAAGAAATGTTTACTTTTAAAAGTTACCCTAAAAACTGGTGATGTTTATTTATTATTATCAATCCCATCTGATAGAGAAGACTGAATAAGAACAGTTGTCAGCTAGGATGGTCAGGTTTACCTAACCTAACTTTCAAAATAATAGTAAATAGTGTGAGTATTACACGAATGTAAATAAATTTAAGAGTTATGTCTATAAGCTGTTTGCTGATTTCGTATTTTTTCTGATTCAGCTGAAGTGAATAGTAGAAATAAAACGTTATAATATAATATAAAAATAACATTACTGCGATTGCATTGCATAAAAATAATCTAGTTGATGTCTGTACTTAACACCTATTATTATTATGCAATGCATTCGCAGTAATGTAATTCTTGATTAGTTTACTACTGCTTTATTACTGTCCTTGATAGATGCTAAGTGACTAGCCAGCTTACAATGGATGTTATTAATTCTTTATGCTCCTTCATTGTTAATAGCATTGAAAATTTCAAGTATATAACATTTATTTATTTAATATAATATATATTGTATTGATACTCTATCTTTCCATTCATTACTTTACTCAGCTCTTGATTTTTATCCTTTTACAAATTTATTATCTAATGCTATTTTCCAGTCTGTATTTTTTATTAATATATTTTTATTTTTCTGATATAAGTTGTACTTTTTGTATTTGTATTTTTTATAGGAGGCACCTGTTGCCTCCATGAATAGAGAAATGTTCTGTAGTTTGACAATTCTGATCATATTTAATTTATACTAATTATCACTCTTATCATCTTAATTGCTTTAACAATGTATGCTTTTTCAGACTACACTTTTGGATGATAGTAAATTGAAGGATCAGACCGGCTGCTCAGATTCTCTTTATGCCTATGAACTGCCTTGCTATCCATTTCTTAGTGACGAAGAGCGTCTATCAATAAACTCTGTTAAATCTCAGAGAGAAGCTCAAACTTTTACTGCAATCCAAAGGTCTATTCTTCCTCAAACTGTTACTGGTAAGAACTGTTTCACGTTATCTTTTGAAATTATTCAGCAATGATAGAAGTAAGTTGTATTGTATATTTACATATAATTAAGATTATATGGTTGCCCGATTCAATTGAATCAGGATATCTAGAACTTGACATAACCTATTTGCAAATTAAATTTAATCCTTTTGTCCTTCTCCTTCTTCTGTTTCGTCTCCTCCCATCCTCTTTCTCTTCCTCTTTTTTCTCTTCCTTTTCTATTTTTTCTCTTCTTCTAGCTTATTTTTTTGTCACACGGAGTGCTAGTATTTCGTCGACAGAGGTCAGCTTCAAGACGTTTATATATTAGATACACTGTTGAGTACTTTAGGCCGACCGGTTATCGAAAGCGGTGCAGTGCCGTACCATGCTGGGACAGCTGTTAGAACCGGTTTTCAATAAATTACCGGCCATCAGTGCAAAGCTGTGCAGCACAGTACAGCTTCGAACCGATTGAAGTCCGGTTTTGTAGTTTTATTTATTATTTATTTATTCATTTAACTAACATACAATCAATGTGAATGCAACAGGCTATTTGCCCAAAACTGTTTTTCACAAAATTTCAAATTAGAATCGAAATCTTAGGTTAGTCTGTTTCACTAAAAATTTCACCTTGAAGCACAATAATTCACGAGTATTTTTCAGAAAAAGAATATTAATTTTGATTTTACTTTCAACATAACACCATAACAGTCAAAATATAACTTTGATTTTTTAACTTATGAGCCAAAAATCTACACTGGTTACACTTTCCCACTACACTCACTGCACTGAAAATGCTGAGCAGCTAAGGTCTGCTGCTATGCGTTCGGTTGCCAACCCCCTACGACGCATCTTAGCACAGTACAGTAAAGCACAGCGCCGCAGTTGGTGGCTGGCCGCCTCAATAGTCTAGTACTCTAGTAGATATTCCAGCCTACTAGACTGTTGTTACCGGGTCTAATCGTAACCTACGAGAACAAGAGACCTCGGGACTGAACTCAATATTTTTTATTGCTTATGATGCTCACATGAGCTTGGAGATTTGTGCGTGGGTCATGAGGTGAATGATATTTGAACCCAAGACTGCAAGAAACGAAGCCAGTCAGACCCCCTTATCTTATCACAGACAAGCGCTCCAACCAACTGCGCTACCAGAGCCGCCAAACCGGCGGTTTCTACTATTTGATATGACGTCATCTTTTATAGTACTTCTTTACTCTGATTGAGGTTATCATTGTCCTAATATTCAATTATTCGATCAGATGTAAAAATATGGTGAGTTAAATTGTTGAAAATTGCATTGTTTCAGTTCTAAAGTGTCTAGCAAAGTTCAATATTCTCCCCTTTTTTGGAACTGTTTGTTCAGTGTATGATTTAATTAGTTTATTCTATTGATTTTCTTCATATGATTCATATGTACATTTTAAAGTCAAAATGTTTAGTGCACCAACGATACATATTTTTTTATTGAAGAATTTAATTTGGTAGTATTCTTGAGTAAGAACAAGAATTTTATCAATCAACCTAAAGGTTGATGAATTTATGACAAGAATATGATATTAGTCTGCCTATTAAACAACATAATTGTATCTGAATATTGTACTGCGTAATATGAAACTGCTAAGTACTCAACTTTTTGCATATAAATTTTCATAAAACGCTTATTACGCTTATAAACGCTAAACGATTTGATAAACTTTTATTAATCAACTATCCAGACTATTCTGCACTCTAAAATTCAATCGTTTGTAAATGGGTGAAGGCGGATTTATTCGCATGGCCAAAGTACAGAAATACTTTGAGATTTGATTGGATCGATTTGTTGTCAGATATGGAAAATTAAAATAAAATATATTTATTGGCAGCTATAAATTGATTGACTTGATTTTTCACCTACAGGAAGTGTTTGGGGTGGTCCTCAATCAGACGATGCAAATATGTTTCCGGTAGCTACTAGTGATTTAGAGGTAAGAATATTGGCTAGCAAGCAAGTTTATTCCGTGTGGTATTGGATTTATTTTGAAATAAGCAGTTCAGGTAACATACTTTAATCGAGCTTGGTCTACCTATTCATGTTCGGTACTTGCTATTCAGTTCTGGGCTCTTTTTTGTGGTAGCTTGTTTACCTATATATCTTGCTAGTCCTGTAATGCATGTCCTATATTGTTATTATTTTACGAAGTAGGACTCTGATGATAGATTCAAGCTATCTGAAAGGTTAATCTGCTCAAAGTGGAATATTCGCATTTCATTTCTCTTTCAGACTGCCTTCTTAATAATATAGGCTATCAATGGGAGCCTTAACATTTACCGGTAAATGGAATTTCACTGGAAACTTTAATTCAAATATATTTCTTCATCCAAGTTACAAAAAAATACATCAATCAGTAACAATTATTTTCAAACCAATGGAGAACCTGCAACACTTTGTGCGCAGGATACAAGTTGAGCAAATAAGCATAAAGCGTTCAGAGAAACTTAGAATAAAAACAAAAACCTTGAGTCACTAAAACAGTATTCATTGAAAAAGAAAAGCAAAAAAATTTAAACGTAGAACTAACTTGAAGTTGAAAATACCAAGTAAAAATAATAATGGAATAATATTCGTAATTACTGTTATGATATTAAATGCATGATGAATATTAAGACGAAATTGTCACAACCACATTTATTAAAAATATTGAGAAACTAGTTTCGGTTGTTATACCATTATCAATCTCAATCAAACTAAAACTAAAGTACAGAATAGCTTAATATATACTAAACATGGAATTATACTATTGGCTAAGCGAGAAAGAGGCTGACCTACATTGAAGGTTATGATTGGCTGACAAGTCACGCCCCCTGGTGGGAGGAGTAACAAGCAAAAATACGAGTCAAATCAATAACTAAAAACTGTGAACATCTAGAAAGCAACAAAGAAGAACAATACACAATTAGGCTAGAATTGAATCAATTAAAAATTAGAAGGTCAATGATATGCAGTCAAGGCATTATGCATTAAGCATTGTATAGGGCATTATATTATTTTCAGTGAGCTTCTATTTTTCTTTTTTTTTTAATTTTAAATTGATTTAATTCCAGCCTAATTGTGTATTGTATTTAGTGTATGGAGGTTGGGTTATGATTTTAATACGTTACAACTCCATATATATAAATGATGGCCGATCCGGCAGACAAAGAGTTTGAAAAGAGAAGCTGCCTTTCAAAGATATTTCCCATAACATAATTTTCACAGTCTTTTAAATATTCTATTTATTGATATCTCATTCATTTATTGAGTTAACTGCATCATTCTGAACCTTCATATTTCACTGAATTTGGTTAGAATTCGATAATTTTAACCTCTTTGCTGTATTATTGACCACATTCTCGCTGTAAGTGTATAAGTGGTTTGAAAATGATTGTCGTAGCTTTTAGCGTTAACGGTTTTTTTAGCATAGGCTTGTGCAACCTTTCTATTTAAATAATAATTAACGAGTAGCTGTTACATCTATTAAACAGATTGAATGTTTTAGAGTCCCAATATGGATGGCAAGTCTGAATCGGAAACGTGTGAAATAATGGAGAGGATAGGAGGAGGAGGTGGAGGAGAAGGAACGAGGACGACAACGACGACCCCCCCGCCATCATTGGGTCACAGCCACACTGATAGCGGCAATTGCAGTGCGAGCAGCTCTAGTCTTTCCGACATTCCATACCATCAAGCTGGTTATTTAATTGCAGTCCATAGGAAACTGGTACGTTTACCATCTCACCTACTCTAATGCTAGTATAAAATCAACATACACCACTTTTGAACAACACTGACACTATCAATAATCTAATGCCCGGTTTCTTAGTCCTTCAATAAATCATTCAGTAGCTACAGATTCAATAGCGGCCCTAAGGATTGATTGTCTCACACATAACCGGCTTCAGGTAACAGGTTTCGTTTACCCGGCATAATTGTATTGGAAGCGATTTCAAAAATCGTTGTATTTCTTCTTTTATTACGAACTGCACGTATTAATTAAATCAGTACATCCCAGTCATTTTTATAAGAAAATAATTACTATTTATAATAATAGATAATCATCATCAATAATAGATAATAATTAAATAAATGGATAATGCAGGGGTGCCCACCCCCCCCCCTAAGGCTCATGACGCACCCCCCCCCCTAAATTTAGCAACAAACCCCCCCCCCCCAAAATGCGAAAAAAGCCCCCCGTATCCTTTCTAAAACTAAAAGAAGTTTTTTATCATTATTGAAAAAATTCAAACCCAGTCAATAATATACAAAATGTATGTATATTTCTTGATATTCTTTACATAGGTAACATTTTTCTGTAAAGGTAGAAAAGAAATATCAATGAAATGAATATTTGAACTTCTGCTCAATAAACTAATTGCAAAATAGCTAAATGAGAATTTGAACCTGAATGGTTTTTAAACAATAAAATATTATTACAAATACACAATGTTCAATAAAAATGAAATACCTATAAGTTTATGTTCGGTGTACCAATTACATTTAGGTTAAATAATTCTACAAAGTTGTTCCTTTAAAGCAGTGGTTCCCAAAGTGGTCCATGTGGACCCCCTGGGGTCCACGGGGACCTGCCAGGGGGTCCATGTCAGTGAAAAATAAAATTGGGGGTCCATGATATGTTAATGGGGGTCCACCATAGTGAATGTCTTTGGATCGGGGCGTGGTATATGCTATGTACAAACTAATATCAAAACGGACACTGTATATTTCTAAGTAAATTAGGATTTTTACTCACTTATACTGGAGGTACTGAAGGTATGCATTTCACTTCTAAACAGAATCTTCATCAGCCTAGAAGTGAAATGCAACCCTCTAATATCTTAAGTATACGTGAGTAAAGATCATAATTTGAATAGGAATACAGTGTCATTTTTTATGTTAGATTGTTCGTCATGTTTTTCGTAATGGAAAACATCACAGAGTACCAGTAGGCTACTTATGTACTTGTATAATACTGTTACTGTTATACGTACATGCAAGCAAGCATTATATCTATTTGAAAACATTTTTAAATCAGAGAATCATCCATACTTAGTTTTCTTATATTTGAAAATTATAAGCCTTCACTGGTAGGTGACTAAACAGCTCAGGTTTACCAGATATAAATTTCCGTTTTTAGTTGTATTATCATGAGAAAAGTCAAGCCCCATATCCTTCAATTATTTTCTATTATATTTTAAAACTATTAGCATTCACTGGTAGGTCACTGAACAAGTCAGGTACTCTAAATTTCAAGCTATTTTCAGCAATGTTGTTATAAGCAAAAGTCGCCTCATATATTTTAAAGTTATAAACAAAAGGAGCCTTGTATTCATATTTCAAAAAGGAACGTTTATTGGTAGGTCACTCAACAACTTAGGTAGGTACCAAACTATTCAAGTTATTTCAGGTTTATTATTCTGAGGAAAAGGAACCTAATGTCTTAAAATTAACAAACCATACCGTCTTTCTTTAACATTCTAGCAAGCTCTTGTTATTCAATTAATAATCGTTCAAAATTATTCTGATGGAAAACAAATCTGTGCACAATAAATTACATTTATTTCAAAAATAAATTCTAGCTATAGTATTGGTGTTTAGTTTTTATTTTCCACGTTTACAAGAACTTCTAGGAATCTTAGTAGTCTATTCAATTCTAGTAAATTTGTTCTTATCTTTTGATTAACTTTTTTGGAATCAATTTTTAATATTCTTGTTAGAACACTCCATTACTGTCATTTGCGTAGCAGGGGGGAGGAGGGGTACCAGGTTAGAACCCCCCCTTTAGACTGTGAAAGAGGCCCCAAAAATGAGTAGGGAGGCATCAATAAAAATACGATATTATCGGTTACTAGAGGTGAAAAATGTTTTCGTATGTGAAGAGTAGCTTAAATAATGTTACAGCTAGAGAAAACTATAATTTTAATACTCTAATTAAAGCTATAGAGGGGATGAGGCGAACAAGGCAAGTTTCCTTGGGCCTTAACGTCAATGGGCCACATCATTTTACAAATGTAAGCAAGTGATAGAACAAAATTAAAATAAGGGGCCCAAAATTGTACAGCTAGGGGCCTCCAGGGCCTCTTTTTTCCAGTTTGGACCTCTAGAGGCCCCTTAGAAGCCTAACATCCTAGAGGCCGCGGGCCCTACGGGCCCGTTTTTATTGCCAGTATAGTCATGCGAAGTAGAGATTCAAATAGGCTGCATCTAGAATATTTTTAAATTTCAACGTTTCTACATAAGTGTCCCCTAATTGCCTCGGCTTTGGGCCTTCAAAGACCCCACAATGCTGGTGGGTCCCAGTACTTTTGGAGCTCCCAAACATGGGTTTGAATTTCCCCAGACCACTTGAATGAAGTTGACACAGTAGGCTTGAAAGGAGAAAAGGCCTCTTAATATTTTTACAGACGGGCTTCAAATGCTGATTTCTGTTACTGTTCAGATCTGATACCCCAAAGACTTTTACTGTGATAGTGAAATTTGTCACGCCATGAATCAATCAACAAATAATATGAGGGTTGATAGCCATAAAAAAGCTAAAAGTTGCACTTTCAAGAACTTGAGAACAATTTTTTTCAGAATACCCAATGTTTTGAGGCTCTGTCACCATCTATTTATGTAATTACAAAATGACTATAAGTTAAAGTTTGGAATTGGATGTGGTATTAATTCATTCGCTCTTTGCAAGTTGAACCAAGTTCCATTCAAAGTCATAATAATTTTTATAATTTTACACATTTTAAATAACGGTATTCCAATATTAGTGAGTACCGGTAGTTCAAAAGATTACACAAAAATAGAAGAGAAGTTTATTGCTCTCTCTGGTGCCACTCAGTACCCTTTTCCCTAGCTTCCACAGCTTTTTCGACGAATGGTTATCAGTTGGCTCACATTCGAATTTTATCTTTAAATTGAAGAAAAAATTCAAATTAGTTACACAGATTTTTTTACAGAAGGCAACTAGGCATAGCTTAAAGACTTAAGCAATGCTAGTTGGGAAATCGAGTCATTAATTGAAAATTGGTGTTTAGGGTGAAGGTGTAAGGGAGCCTCCTGCCTCAACTCTGTCCCGGGCCAGTAAGATGTCTCTGGGTGGCCCTGATTGTAATAATAATTTGAAACCACTATAACTTGTTTAATTGGCTTTATAAAAGTGGTATTTTTTCAGTTTTTATGCATTGAAATTTGTTCACAACTAATCAATTAACTATGGTAACAATAAACGAAAAGTGGGTTCAAGTTCTTAGGCAAACGATTCATAAAAGCAGTGATTAATCGAATTTAAGCTTTCACTTTACCCAATTTATAAACTCCATTTTAATAAATACTCGTATAAAATTACTGATTTTGAGTCTCAAATCAAGCTCTCAGCAACGAAAATTCAAAAATTTTCCCATAATGTGGACTAAAATAAATGGATTAATGCTTTTCTAGACATGAGTAGAATCTCTTGGGATACGATGTTAGTGGAACTACTTATTAAAATTTTTCCGGGGGAGGATCCCCGGGCCCCCTTCACCCTAAGACCCCCGGGGGCCCTCAAATCTCCAATAAGCCCCCCATTAAAATATTTTCGCTACGCTACTGATTACTGTATCTGTATCGCTCTTTTGTCACAAATTTGATGCAATATTCTAAAAAAAATTAATTATATTCACTGTTATTATTTTCCACCTCCTCTCTTCAATTCTCTCTCTATCACATTTCATTAACAATGAGTGTCGTGTTTGCCCACATTGAGCAGCCTTGCTGATTTTAATAGATGCGAATGTTGCAATTACTACAAAGGACACAATGCTGATAATAAAATACCGCTAAAAATACAGCCATTATACTTCTTAGGTTCCATTAATACTATTTCATTATAACCAAAAACAATATGCCATCCTATTTGATTGTTTAAATTCAAATTAGACTATATTACAAAAATTTACTAAGTTTATGGGCTTTTTAATGTTTTCTTCACCACAATTTGAATTGGTTACTGTGAGCAGTAGTAGACCTACTTCATCAGCTTTAAATACACATTTCAACTTATAGTTTAAAAATAATTAATGACATTTATGCAGGGGGTCCACCTAAAACCAAAAATCATGGCAAGGGGTCCATGAGGCAAAAAAGTTTGGGAACCACTGCTTTAAAGGAAGTGAAAACAATGAGTTAATAACTTCATTTGTAAAACACAAAAATTCAAAATACTAAGTCATTTATTGGACGGTAGTTGAACAACAGGTTATTTACTTAGAATCTTGGGAGAATTTATGTATGGATGAAGTACATAAAAGGCACACATTCCATGTATAGTTATTTACAACACACAATCGAAAGAAGTGTCTTTCAAAAACAAAATAAAGACATAGTTATGAAAAATTACTGAATTTTTAGCATTTAGTAAGTTTTGCTATAGCAGTTCTTACTTATTAGTAAGTAGTTATCGTAAAATACATGAAAAACACAACAGTTTGAAGTCAAACATTTTAAATTTGTAGGCTGTGACCATCTACAAGTTAGCTAGGCACCTTCTAAGCTTGTTAAATCTATCTCTCTAAACCCCACATAGAAGTTTTTGTCTTTGGGATGAGGAAACAGAAAACTTTTCAATTTTCTTCGTTAGAAACAGACTCAAGTACATCTTTTTCTGCAGCTAGAACCATTAGATTGGACAACCATGAGTCTCCCATAGCTGATCTGAGTCTGTTTTTGATAATTTTAAATCGACTTATTGCTCTTTCTCCTGATTAACTAGTAAATGTTAAGGAGAGTAAAGTTGTATAAACCACTTTCAGAGCACTCGCTTAGCATCTTGCTAAGTTTGAATAATAACTTCCTGCACAAATCCTAAACATAACTATTTTAGCGAATTCATATTCAATTGTATAATAATAATTATAAATATATTTTCATTAATTGACATTCTATCTGGTGACTTCGTAATATATTTTTGAATGTTGTCACGTTAAACACGGTTTCAATCAACTTTACGCCCCCCCCCCCCAAAACGGTTTTTGGAACCCCCCCAAGAATTTCAATGACGTAGTCTGCGTCATAGCCCCCCCCCCCCCTGTGGGCACCACTGGATAATGAGATAATAATTTTTCACTCATCTTGAAGATGATGTGACAGCTGAAAGATCTCGTTATAAATGTGAGTGAATAATTATCATTATTTTCTTATAAAAATTTGTGTAGTGTTTTTTTTTCAAAAAAGTTTAATTCGTAAATTAAATTCCTGGATTTCTTGTTCCATGACTTTTTCCACAACTGCGGTATTAAGGGGAGTTGAACAGTCCTATTCCGCCCATGTTAAATTAATCAACTTTAGGAACATTTTTCTCAAGAACTATTGACCCTAGAGAGATGAAATTTTTAGAGGTTACTCCCACATTCTTGGAGAGACTACAATGAACCAATTATACAGTTAGTTCAAAAATGTAAGTAAATAAAAAAAAATTTCCGAAACCAATTTTTTTCCCCCAAAAAAAGTTTAAATTTTATTTAAAAAAAAAAATGTTTTTCTAACCCAAATTAAATAATTTTTTCACCATAGATAGAATACATCAGGATTGATAACATACTAGAATTTTGAACGATTATCTCTTCTAGTTCTTGAAATAATGGTACCTAAAGGTAAAAAATATAGATTTTTGGGAAACACAAGAAAACAAAAGAGATGTTTGGAACTACGAGACTATATTTCCATTCAAAATGCGCCAGGTGCATATATAATGTTCATCTCCACTGTACTATATCATTGTTCACAAAGTATTTATTGAAATAATAATAATATTTGAGTCTGTCCCTAGAAAATCATTGTACTGTGGGAGACCAGTAAATTTTTCTCTTTCTCCTGGATCCAATTGTTCAAAATTCTCTCGAGTACGGTACTCGCATTTGGTTTATCAAACTTCACATACATAATACCTGTGAATTTTCTCTTTTTACACCAATTTTTAGCCCTCAGCATATTTTTAATAAATGAAATACTGTACTGGATAGAAGAAAACCCGATATAGCCGATAAAAACTGAATAAGAACCGATTCGAACTCCTAACCTCTTTTCTCTATGGAAACAGCCCAACAAACACTGATTGGAAATCGAGAATCAAAACAATTCAAAAAGAATGAGCAGTCGACTATATGAATCGACTATCTAAGATTGATTGTGAGATCGATTATATCAATGAGCGGCAATTACAAACTTAGCAGCTGTATATTGCTGTAGATTAAATTGCAGTCAGCTGAAATCAGACATGCAGCTGTTCAAAATAGGAAGCATATGGGTTTTCAAGAATTAAAAAAAAAATATTTCCAATCATCTTACATAGTTCAAAATTACATCAAAATGTTCAGGAAAAAATGTACTATAAAATGGAATAAAAAACAAAAAAAGTGAAAAAAAAATTGTTTTCTGTTCAACTCCCCTTAATATTAACTTTTTAAGTGAATTCAACGACTTGCAGTCAAATTTTCATTAAGAATAAGTAGAATTTACTTACTCTGTAGTAGGCCTCTGAAAATGGATCTCAAAGATTCGAAAACGTTTGGCCTACAGAGTAAGTAAATTCTACTTATTCTTAATGAAAATTTGACCTCAAGTCGTTGAATTCACTTGAAAAGTTAATCGTAAATTACTTTTAAAAAGTTGAAAATTTACCTGTGTAAACGACACCGGTTACCCGACCGAGTATTTGTGAAACAATAAGTGCTGCTATTGGATCTGTAGCTACTGAATGATTTATTTAACGACTGAGAAACAGGGCATAATAATAATAATAATGAAATCATTATTATCTATGAGCGTTTATTCTAATATTAGAACAGCCCAATTACTTGTATTTTAATTTATGTTTTACCTTTACAATCTAATGGTGTCGGCAAATTAGTCGACTTGAAAAGTGGGTCGCAGTTTCTGATACACTTGTGTATGAACGTTTTTTCAGTGTCTCTTGACTCGAAATACTCTTTGAATGCCTACATAAATACATCACATTACAAGAGTCCCTCAGCTCAAGAGAAACAAAGGAACGTTCATAAGAGGTTGAGAACCTTGAGCGTTACTGTTGATTGTCTTCATCGATAATGGTTGATCACCAAAGCTTAATGCTTTCTGTGAAAATCAATTACTCTGCTATACAGCATGATTAATAATTGAACATTTTATTGCAGATGAGGCAGGAGACTTACTTCTTGTCTTCAACAAAGGTGAGGCCTGTTCTTTTCGGCCTGCCTGTGATAGTGGCATGCAGTGAAACCACCACCCATCAGGATCTTTACCAGTCAGTGTGGATTCAGGTTGCAAGGCTTGTCACTCCACTTCCTCCATCCGAATCCACGCCTCTGAATCATGCAATGGATTGGTAAAAAAAATTCTAATCAATCTATTTCTTAATCAATTTGATGTTTTGGTTAGTTGTTATCATCTAACTGTTTCAAATTGTAGCAATATTTGTATAAGTGGTTGTATTTAACAATATAGCCGTAATAAGTTGTTCACAGTTTTTAATGCTATCATGTATTAATATTTCATTGTTTTCAAAAATTATGCTATTATCACGATTTTTATGTGGAAGTGATTCTAGGATATTACAATTATCATTAACAGTTGTGAATGAATGTAGATGAACTTCTAACTCAATTTAACTCTATCAAATAGAGTTAAAAATATGGTTGAGTTGATTATACTTTCAGGTGGCAAATAATGTGTATGGCCTACAAAATAACTCTATAAAACAGTGAAAATTGAATATTCTGATTTAGTGACTGTATGAAAACAAATAAGATATAAAAGTAGCTAGTTGATAAATCTGATTCCTTCCAAATTTCTGTGTGTTGTGAATAATGGGAAGTATTGTCTGAATGTGGAACAAAGTTCATGGTTGAAGAGACATTACTTTTTGATATCAGTAATCTAGAGTAATTTATTATTAATACTGCTGAATGGTTGAATCAGCAAAGGACAGTTTTGAAACAGAATAATTAATCTTGACTGAACTGAAGTACTCCCACCAGCGAACAAGGTTTTTATCCTTCTGCTGGTTGGTGCCAATTCAATCCATAATTTTTCTATTGCAATGAATTAGTGATGATCATTGTGAGCAAGTTTATTTATCATTGTTTACATTGTAATATTTTTTTATTGTATCTTCATTATGGCAATAAATCAGTTCAATTCAAATGCACTGAATGCCGATTTACGAATATTGACAACTTCAGTGACAAATAGAAATGCGAAAATTCGATGAATGCTATTATCCAAGAAATCTTACAATCTTCTTCCCGGCAATGGTAAGATAGTTTCCTTTCCTTTTCCTTGTTATGATAAATGACCTCCCTGCCTACATAAAATCCAATACAGTGCTTTATGCTGATGATACCACGTTCCTACATATGAATAGTGATTTAAATGGCCTTATCCAAAAAAAATGAAGCCACTATGGAACGGGCATTCCTTTGGTTTAGATCAAATGGCTTTGTTCTCAATAAAGATAAAACTGAACAGATGGATTTCAGTTTGAAAAGTGGAGTCACAGCCAGTAATCCTTCTAGTGTTAAGTTTCTGGGTGTTTATATGGACCCAAAACTTACATGGGAGCCTCATATCAATTATGTAAGTTCTAAGCTGAGTAGAGTCATCTATCTTTTGAGGAGTCTTGTTAACGTGGTGCCTAAGAAATATTTAAGGACATCCTATTTTTCATAGTGTCATGGCATATGGTATAATTTCATGGGGCAACTCTTCGCATGTAGAAGAGATTCTCCTTCTACAAAAGAAAGCCATCAGAGTAATAACTGAGTCCCCATACCTGGAACACTGCAAGCCATTATTCGTTAATAACAGAATCCTGACTGTAATAAATCTTTACATATTATCTGTCTTAACTTACACCAAGATGAATCTCCATAATTATCAGATAAGAAACAATGTACACTCTTTCAACACCAGAAGCAATAATCAAATTTATGTTGAGCGTCACCGACTTTCGAAATCGCTCAACAGCTTTAAATACATTGGTCAGAAGATTTTTAATAAGTTGCCACTCCATCTCCATAATGCACCCCTCACGGTTTTCAAAACAAAGATACACGACTGGCTGATAGAGAACCCGTTCTACAAGTTAAGTGAGATTTATGAAATTGACATAAATATTGCGTAACGTTTTGCGTTTTTTTTTTTTTTTTTTTTTTGTAACATTTTGACGATATAATTGATCATAGTCTACTGTAATAATTAAGTTTAGTGTTCACTATTGCAATCGAAAATTGTATTATTGGGATTGACAGTGCTTGGATGGCACTCAACTTTGTAACCTACTGTTTTAGTATATTTAAGAATATGTTTTGACGTTGTCTTGTGCTTATCGGCCCGCTGACAATAAAATCTTATTTATTTATTTATTTAGTTTTGGGTAATAGCGTTCATCGAATTTTTGCATTTCTATTTGCTCCTTTTGTCAATATTTGTAAACCGAAAATCTTTATTTGCTTGATTGTATCAGATCTTTTGTTGAGCAAAGGTGTACAGCATAGAGTTATCAAGAATACAAAGCGTGAATTTAAAGATTACATTTGAAAATTTGAAGAAATGATACGCTATTATATGATGATACGATTAATCTTAGCATATTACAAGTACAAAGTATCCTTGCATTTGAATGTTGTCAGTGTCTTTGAAAACTTCATTGCTTTCCATAATGAAAAGCAATGGTTGAGTTCATGGGAGCCCTACCATTTACCGGTAGATGTTAACAGTGTATGAAACTAAACAGCTTTGGGAGATTTTGACAGTTAATTTACCGGTAGATAATTCAGCTACTTCCAGTCCAAGTCTTTACCGGCAGATGTTTTCTGCACCTAAGTTTTCTGAGCTTTCAGTTCACAACAGATGGGCAGCTAACTAAACCTAACCTAACCTGGCTAGATGGGTTAAGTAGATGGTTAACCCGGTCAGGTTAGGTTTGGTTAGCTTCCCATCTGTTGTGAACTGAAGGCTATCCAAGAAATCTATGGTAGACGAGCTGTGCATCATGCACTAGGGCTCTATAAATACCAGATACATGCAGCCGCCATTCCGTTCCTTAACTGAAGATTGAAATTCGAATGTGCACCAGAACTGTATAGTTGCTTGTAGGTAATACTTTATTGCAATCACAAAATGTGTCGGATAATTAATAAATAATCTTCATCTACTCACATAAATATAATGCAGGAGAGTTTAGGAAAAGCTGTGACTTCAAAATCAAATAATTATCATTCCACTAACATAATTTTATTTATTTTTCCTTCAACTTCCAACTGCATTATTTCTACTTCCCCCCCCCCCCCACCATCAGTTTTGTGTTTTAAGAATTGGATGAAATAATAAAAATTATCTCCACTATCAATTTATAATTATAGAATATAATTTGAAGCTATAAAATGTGTAGAACTCACCTCACAAAGTCTGGTAGATGATATTGGTTTCCATTTGTCACGACTACCAAATTTCTCTCCTAGAGTTATCAGTGGAAAATGGAATGTTCGAAAGCCTTGACATCATTATTAGAACAATTTGGTGCGGAGCAACCACCCATAATTGTTTTTTTTTCTATTAAAAATACAGTGGCAAATTCATAACACACCCAATGGAAAGGATACGAAAGATCGTAACTCCAAGGAACAAGATGGCGACTGCGTGTAACCAGTCTTTATAGAGCCTTACCATGTACCAATGCTCTCTGCTTGGTCGAGAGTAGAGATCGGTTGTTTCAAATATTCAAAATGGCGGCCTCATCAACTGAGAAATACGAGATCTTTTCATTAATCAGTTTACTATATGAAACAAAGGAAATTATTCTTCATTGTGTGGAGATAGTTAGTGAATTTTTACTTAATGTTTTTAAATTTCTCATTTTATCACGTTTCAGTAACGTCACAACATTGTAGAGGTACTTTTTCGTTACTTTATAGAGGTAAATCCGTAAATTGTAAATAATATAGGAATATAATTTTTATATGTAGCATCGAAGAAATCTTCTGTTGGCATACCGAAAAAAAATTACGAAAACTATCAGAAAAAGAAGAATAGCATTTTACGTCCATTTTTTAGAATGAATCTAAATAGACAGACCCAGAGAATTTTCAATAAAATTAACATAGAAAATCTAAATTTGGCTGGTTTACAGAGTCTAAAAAGTACATACAACAGTTGTATATAACAATGACAGATTTGCAAAATAGAGTAGGGCTAAGAAATAAACTGAAAAATAATGTTTTCCCGGACGAACCAAAAATTGAAACTTTTTCTGAAGAAAGACCTATTAATCAAAGCAATAGGATAGAGTGTTAGAAAAGAAAAAAGGAGACCAACATGACTTGAATGGTGAATGAATGTGGTCCTTATACAAAGGGTGGGGGGAATATTAATATAATATTTATTAGTAAATACCAAAAGCTTCAGTATATAGTATTAGTAATAATAGTAACTTAATAATAATTATCACACAAAAGCCACTAGCAGAGCACAATAATTTTAAAACGTGCCAGACGATTTTCCGGTGCGCTGTGTTGTCATTCTTGGGAACGTCAAGCAGTGCAGCTCAACAGCTATTTATTGGTAAATGGTGGGACTCCCATGAACCCAAACCATAGTTCCCCATAATTCCCCCCATTGTAGTCCTGCTTTCCATCAAGCTATGAGTAGATCGTTGTTTTAAATATTTATTTACCCAAAGTATTCTTACAAGCAAAACAAAAATTGGCATAGATTTGGCAAAATACAAACATTGCACAGATGTTACAATATCAAATCATGTACTGAAATTTTCAAGCAACTTATTGAAGAACTTAGTAATGTAAAAAAGCCATCTTGTATCAACTTATGTTACTTGCATCAAACACAATTGGATCTGCCAGCAGAAGTAAAACTTGTTTGCCAGCAGTGAGTTACAGAATCTAATTTTTTTAAATAAACAAATCTGAGAAAAGCCTTGATACAGCTGTTGAAAGAAAATGGAACAAGCGCAAAACGAGTTCATAAAATATGGTAAATGTATTAATGGCAAAACAAAACTTCTTCCTCGTTTGAAACATGCTGATCTCAACTGGGGCAGCAATATATTATGACTTACTATTTATTTACTATGCTTACTTGAAAAAAATAAAAAATAAAATGAAACATTTCTATCCATTCATTCATTTATTTTGCTGTGTAGTCCTGCTGTAATTCTACTGGTAATGAAATCTTGTTAATCAAGTACTTGAAGTGGTACGAAAATTGATGTCTGCATATGGTGAGCTTTGTAAGGTTTGCATTGTATCTATTTGTATTGTTGATGCTTATATTGCAGGGTGTTGTGTGAGTGATGAATAGTTCTTTGTTTTTGTTTATGTATAAAATTACTTTTTTGTATATGTTCTAATAGTGATCTTTCAATTTCAGTGATGACAGTTTGGGCTACGAGTTTCCATTTGTATTGAAGGCTGTTAACAAGAATGGGACATCCTGTGCTAAGTGTCCCTGGTACAATTTCTGCAGAGGTTGTAGAATCCAGTGCAGCGAAGAAGAATTTTCGTCAGCGTGCTCCTATATAGCCATAGATTGGGATCGGACAGCTCTTCACCTTCGCTATCAAACCAACTTAGAAAAAGTAATGATTTTTTTCATTATTTCGGACAAAGCCCACATGAGTCTGGAGTCTTGTGCGTGGGTAATAAAGTGAATGGGTGAATGATGAGAAACATCTTGGCTGTATGAGATTCGAACCCAAGGCTGCAGGAAACGAAGCCAGCCAGAGCCTTATCTTATCACAGACAAGCGCTCCAACCAACTGTGCTACCAGAGCCGCCGATTGTATTTTACGTTTGCAGAATCATTTTATCTTTCTTTGTAGTGGCGAAGGTGATATTGTGGAATCCATAATGAATAATAAGACGAAATTGTCACAACCACATTTATTAAAAATATTGAGAAACTAGTTTCGGTTGTTATACCATTATCAATCTCAATCAAACTAAAACTTAAGTACAGAGAAGCTTAATACTGCAGAAACGGAACATGGAATGATACTATTGGCTAAGCGAGCAAGAGGCTGACCTTCATCGAAGGTTGTGATGGCTGACAAGTCACACGCCCCCCCCCCCCCCCCTGGAATCATTTTATCTCACAAATTTGTCTATATTGCATTTTATCGCATTCTATTCGAAACTAACGCAGAGATTTAAGGAGGAGAAGAAGAAGCTAGAAGAAAAAAGGAGAGAAATGTAGAAGAAGGGGAAAAAGAAGAAAAAAAAACAGAAGGTGAATAAAAGTGATAGCCGTGAGCCGTAGCAGGTATCTGTTCAATCAGATAGAGATAAGCTGCGTTCTCCTAGGCACTCTTTGTTAGGGGGCCGATTAGATAGGCCAGCAAAAATGAAACTGTTCTCTACTGTGAAATCACTTCCTGGTGGTTCGGAACCCAACTAAAACTGTAGGTCCATCTCATCAATCACCATCATCTAACTCATTATCCACGCACAGGTTTCAAACCTATGTGGACTTCATCCTCCAAAAAAAAGAAGGAGATGGTGAAGAAGAAGAAAAAGTAGTAGAAGTACTTCATGGAGGAGGAAAGAAAGACGAATGAGGAGGAAAATGAAGAAGAAGAAGACGAAGGGAAAGAGAAGAAAGAAGAAGAAGAAAAAAGAGAAAAAGAAAAGTAGATAGTGTATAAGAAGGAGAAAAAAGAAGAAGTTGATGGTGTAGAAGAAGAAGAAGAAAGAAGATAAGTAGAAGAAGAAGAAGAAGAAGGAAGATAAGTAGAAGAAGAAGAAGAAAGAAGATAAGTAGAAGAAAGAAAGAAAAGAATAAGAAGATTAGATTATCTTTCTTAATTCATGTAAATTTACAAATTATGCAGATGGAATGGTTAAAAACAAAATGATCAAAATCACATTGGTACAATAGTAAACTGAGATAATGCTATTTTTATAGTGCAATATACAGTACAATGGTCTCATTTGTATGGTCTTAATGATATTAGCTGATGACAATCCAAATCTAAGTGATACAATTACGTGAAGTGGCGAAGTTTGGACAAAGATTCATTCATTCTTTAAAAAGACCGGGAAAAAGCAGAAGATGGGTAAGAAAAAGAGACAATTTAATTTGTAGATAGGTTATTACTCTTTCTTGAAATCAATGGGTTCAGTTGAATCGGTCAACCTTCTAGTCAGGAATAAGGAGCTCAGAGCCCTTTTCTGCCTTTGGAGAACCACACTGAGATGCTATATCATATTATAGCGAGAGCTCTAAGCTCCCAATTTATTCAGGCGACTCTGGTGGCGCATGTCTGTGATAAGATACGGCTCTGGCTGGCTTCGTTTCCTGCAGCCTTGGGTTCGAATCTCATTCAGCCATGGATGTTTCTCATCATTCACCTCATTACCCAAGCACATGTCTCCAGACTCATGTGGACATCTTCCGCAATAAAAATATTAATTACGTCGAGACGGATGTATATAAATATAAGTGTTGCTCCAAGTCTCGCCGTTTAGACGGTCCTTTAGGCGGGTTACACACTGGTGTTGTAGACATCATGTCCTTGATCATCAGCCGATACATAGTAGCAATGCTAAAAATATTAAATATTGAATAACACAACTTTGTTTCGTGTATTTGTCTCCAAGATCAAACAGCCGGTCTTCGGCTAGAACAATGGATGTTGTGTCGTTTTTTGTGGCACGAATGTCCCCAGCTGTGTGAAAGTTAACCAATCAATAATGGTTATGAAAATACATGCCTAGATGCAACAGCTGATGACCAAAAACATCATTTCTAAAGCACCAGTGTGTAACACCCACTTACTAAATCATAAAACTGATTCCAAAAAATTAAATCACTCTCACTCTTCAAGAAAGAGTGAGTGAATAAATTTTCCTAAACATGTCTACCAGATCCTTAAGAATATCATTCATTCATTGTATTTCTGTATGTTCTGTCTATTTTACTTTGAAGTGTTTCATTTGTAATCCAATTTTCGTTTTTAGACAATTGACAAACATCCATCAGTTGCTACAACTCTAGCGCAGCAAAATGAACCGATCAGTTTGGACTATTGCATGGAGGCGTTTACCAAAGAAGAACTATTAACTGGCGACGAAAAATATCATTGTCCAAGATGTAAAGAGTTTCAATTAGCAAAAAAGAAGTTGCAGATCTTCAGGTTACCACCTATATTGGTATGTTTCATCGATTATTACTTGTGTTTGTGCTCTAACAATCTTGTTTTGATAGAATCTAGTACGTTACTAAAGAGTCTTCGCCGTTGTTAAGCGTGGCGTATCTCGTTTAAGAGTCTTACAAATTTTCAAATTACAAATGAAGACCTTTTCTCATGTTTCTCAATGTAATGAGGCCGTTTAAAGTTTAGATTGATGAACATCACAAACAACCAGCCCACTATCATCCCATCACCTACATGTGACATACAATATTTTTCAATTGTTTTTCAGCCTTGAAAGAGAAATATGTGTTTAGTTTGTGCCGTAAATACGCACAGCATATACTCGCCGTATTATAATAAACTTATAATGAGTATATTCATATTCTATCAATTAAAGCTAGTCGGCAAAAGGATAATCTTTTTCTTAGAGATTTATAGAATATAGTAATTAATTATAATAAGTATGTTTATTATAATATACTGTAAATCGCTAAACAATAGTATATTTTTAATGATAATTTTAATGTTCATCCTCATCTGCTCATTCTCTCTCCATATATTCTCGCTTTGTTCCTTATATATTTTTTCTCTCTATTTATAAGACGATTTTCTAATTCTTCCACGCAGTGTAATGTATACTTTTGAAATGTGAATAATTAATTATTGGAATAAACTTTACTAGTGAATTCAACTCTCACTTATTCTTGAGATGGCAATTTCCCATTGCTGGAACAATAGTAAAGTTTACTCCAATAATGAATGATTAATGTCTCAATTTTAAATATCAAGTGAAAAAGTAATATGGAACTACAATATCATCAATTTTTTCTCTTGATAAAAGTTCTGATATTTTTGTTAGTTAAAACGAAATCAGTAGACACGTTATCTGTAAGTTATTTATTTATCGTGACAAAATTGCAATGACTCTGAAGGCGCAACAGACTCAAGTCCAAAACTTCTCTCTTCAGATATCTCGAATATGCTATATTGTCAAAAACATTAAGGTTGTTTTTTAACGCTGAAAATTTAGATTTACCAAAATACTCCACTCGAAAAATAATAAAATTATTCATTTTCACTTGAAGGCAATCAATTTGGAAGCTCACTCAAAACGAAACACTGATAACAGTGATGATTATCGATGAGTTTTCTACTAATATGTCTTTGTTAACTATTATTATTATTATTATTTTTATTATTATTAATAATTATCATTATTTTTATCATTAATATTATTTTCTACTCTCTAGCGGACTGCAAGATGCTTTTTCTGTGATGGACTGTTTCTTTCTTCATTATTATCTATGCATTTTTTTTGCAACTGGATCAAGTATTGTATTTTTTTGAGAAATAAATTATTCTTATAACTATCTTGTCAGTCACTTACAACTTAACATTTCTTTGATTACTAAAAATAACATAATGAAAATGATAATCGTGTTCGAAGATCGTACTTAGCAATGGTTAGTTCCAGATAGTTGATGAGATTCAACCTGCCTTGTAAACTAATAATGGACAAAAGGGAGATATTTATAAAGTTTTAGCGTTGCGACTAGTACTATTGTGGGGCTGAGTTCCCGCCGAACACGGAGCCAGAGTCTAGTTTTCAATTATATTATTTAATATAATTCAATTATTTAATTATATTATTTAATATAATTCAATTATTTAATTATATTAAATATTATTTAATTATATAATATAATTATAATATATTTTATTATAATTTATTATTATCTTGCCGACTTATTAATTGCTCTTTGTATTTTTCCATCTTTTATATTCTTTGTTAGTAAGATTTATTAATTTACTTATATGGCATTTGACGTGTTACAGATAATTCACTTGAAGAGATTTCAGTACGTCAACAACAGGTGGATAAAATCATTGAAGGTTGTCAACATGCCGCTCTCAGATTTTGATCCAACCCCTTACTTGGCAGAAGTTCCTAAAGAGACAATACACAAACACAAAGAACAGTCGTAAGTTAATTTTTGTTTTCTGTAGTCATTATTTTGGTCCAATACAATGCAAAGTTCAAAGTGAGCAGTATTGGATGTTTTAAACTGCATTAAATACTCAGTATTAGGCATCATAAACTTTTACGTCATTCAGGTCTACCTAAATCACTAATTATATTTAATTTTAAGTCTTAAGTCTTCATCACTTCATGAGATAGGTGGATAGATTTATTCGCTTTAGTTGCCAGGACTTGAAAGACATATGCAAACAATAGTAAAAAAATACAATAAATTGGCAAAATACATTAACAGATACGTACAAATAACAGATAGATGAAGAATTATACAGTGTCCTGCATAAAGTGTAAACCCCGTTAACTCAAGGTCCTACATCAAAGTTCTTACAAAAAATGTCCTATAAACATTAGGCTTTCCCTATTTCTCAAAATATGCCTACTTTCTATCAATAAAAAAATGTTCAATAACTCAAAAAACTAATTATTGGATAAGAACGTTGTAGCTGTCGCTGGTAAGAGAAGAAACTTTTACAAAATATTATATTTTCATTCCCGAACTACTTCATTTGAAATTTTTAGATTAGATTAGATTAGATTATATTTCTTTATTCATGTAAATTTACAAATTTGAATATGAATGATTAAAATCAAAACTATCAACATCACATAGATATATACAGTAGTGAACTCAGAAAATACTATTTTTATAGTGCAAAGAATTGTGTACAATGATCTCATTTGTATGATATTAATTACAGTAATGACAATCTAAGTGATGCAATTACATGAAATGGCGAAGTTTGGACAAGGATTCGTCCATTCTTGACACTTAACCAGTATTTTTATGAGCGTTCAAAGTACAGAAAAGTTGATTTTTCAATTTCATGCTGAAATTTCAAACAGATTTTTCTAGAATATTTTCCAGGGGAACGTAACTAACTTATAACATGAAAAAGCAACTCCAATCCTTGAGTTTTGAGATGAGTCCCAAATCATGTACATTGTTGCATGGCATCGTGTCGTAAATTTTGATTAACTGTTATTAACTGAGGAAATTTTTGGCCAACTTCATCGTTTAAATGAGGGAAACTCGTGAACGGATCAAATTATTGCATTGAAATTTGGGATGGATACATATAATTCACAATACATGAGAGCAGCAATTCGTTTGTATCCATTTTTTCAAAATGGCTGATGCATGAAATATTTAAACTTGTTTTACTCCGGATCTGTTGCTTTTTTCATTGAATAAAAAATAGGCTTATGTCGTGAACAGTGTTCGTATTGTAATGACAAGAAGCATATAATGGTTAGTCCATTAATGGTAATTCTTTGATTTTCAGAAGATGCAAAAGAAAGACAAAAGCCAAACCAAAAGAGAGCGCTACCTTAGAATCTAGTCAAAACCAAGGTAAATGTTTCTTTATATTCAGTTTTTTGGTAACTTGGATTATGCAACTTGTGAAGACTTGACTGGTTGATAATAGTGTATTTTATAATAATTGAAATCAATTATAAACAAATATAGGGCCAGTTGCATGAAAGAAAATTAAATTTGACCACCGTAATATGGCGTTATTTGACGGAGCCAGTGCAACGGTTTCCCTATTGAGCTGCGTAAGATGACATCATCTTATGGGGGTTTAATTTAATTTTCTTTTGTGCAACTGGCCCACAGACTTGTAATGAATCAAGAATCATTAGTAATGCACTGCATTGCAGGTTTTCAAACTGTAGGTTATGCATCTTGCAACTCTATTTCAAGTGCATTAATCGCCTTATTGATCAGGAAGTGTATTCATTTTTTTAATTCTACTGCTCTTAGCAGGCTGTTCAGCACAAACACACTTCCTTTACCATTTCTCTCTTTCATTGATTCTCAAAGGACTAGGATTACCAAATTCAAAAAGATTGTGAAAAAACTTCTGCCAATGTCTTATTGAGTTTAATTCTACTACTGAATTATTGAGTATTTTAATTAAATATATATTTTCACGAGTAGAGAAATGTCAACTTTTTTATTATGTGTGCCCCCCCTCCCAAATTATAATCTTCCATGATCTAAAAATGTTTAATATATCTCTTACAGAAACAGCTCTTCAAGATTTTCACCAGCACAGATTGACTGAGGAGCAAGATCCTTTTGATCTTAGTTATAAACTCTATGCTGTACTGGTAAGTAGATTTTATTTAACGAGGTTTTTAATGTAGATTTATTATGTGGATTTATACCATGGAGGTATTAGAAAGTGGAGGGAGCATAACGTATACCGCCAATGTTGGAAAATGTAACCTGAAATGGAAGCAAGCAATGCTTGGGATCTGACGCCATTCACGGCTACATCACCGCGAATTCAATACAAAGTAGTTGAAATTTACTGTACAAAATTTCACTTTCGTCAGTTCAAATGCTTGATCTGTGGAAAACGAGTTGCTTCTCAACATGATTTTTTGAAAACATCAAGATTTAGCAGTTTCATTGATCATTTCAACGTTAATTTATGGCTTCAACCAATAATGAAGTGTAGAGCGGCGGCCATCTTTAAAGATAGCCATGGCAACCAATAATGAAGTGTAGAGCGGCGGCCATCTTTAAAGATAGCCATGGCAACCAATAATGAAGTGTAGAGCGGCGGCCATCTTTAAAGATAGCCATGGCAAGTTGGATAGATCATCATAGACATATACTGTATAACAATTACAAAAACATTGGTATATACATATATAGTGGAGTAGAGCTGCCAGAAGTTGGCGGATAGCCGCTCAAGATAGTCGGCTACACTTTTCGGGATTTATGCTCCCTCCACTTTCTATAGCTGGAGAAGTTGTGAAAAGCAATACATTGACGAGTCATACACCGTAAGAACTAAGCTCATTGTAAATACGCTTTCACTTGACAAAATAATAATGTAATGTACGATAATTGAGGCCCTGACATTGAAAAGGAGGTAAGTGCCAAAAAGTAAATTTTTCAGGAGGAGCAAAATAAGATTCTGTCGGTTTATTAAATGATAGAAATTAATATTTTAAACTTGAAATGTAACTTATTGTGTTATTAAAGATAGAAATAATAAAAAATGAACTATTTGCAAGTATTCATATCATTATTAAAAATAATAAAAAATATAATATCATTATTAAATGATAGAAATGAAAATTTTAAACTTTAAATAAAACTTATTGTGTCATTAAAGATAGAAATAGTCAAGAAAAGAACTATTTGCAAATGTCTTCATAAAACTGGTAATATTTTTTGTCCAAAAATTGTAACATTTGTAGAAGATCTTTCTTTTTCTCTTCATTTATAGTTGGGATTTTGGTGTCCACTTCAAACTCCTCCATGAACTTGAATGCGTTGAACTTCCTCCTTTTGAAAATATTTTTCATGTCCCATTCTTCAATTTCATTGAATGTTGTTCGAGCCTTTATAAACGGTAATTCTGAAGAAGAAACTTGGATCCATGATTTATTTGAAATTTGCAACGAAGTTGTGTTCAAGTAGATGTCACTAGCACTTGTTACATCAAGAAAATCCTCTTTCTTCATAGTTACAATGTTGAATGCATTTTCTAACTTAGCTGTTTGAACCATTTCTTGCACCTCTTCTGGCACCATGCAAGAACAAACTTTCTTCCTCTTCTCTATCACGCCAAAGTCCCTGTCACATGGCATGTAGGAATGTCCAGATACAAGGAATTTTAAATCAATGCTATCATAATACCCTTTCCCCACTAGAAAAATAATAACCATCAATACCATACGATTTTTAGTTTGTCCAGCGCAGTTGTCACACCAGATCTCTAAATGTTTATTTTGGGTAAAGCCTGAAGTTAGCACTTTAAACAGACAAGAAGCAACTGCATTACCTCCACGACCTGCAACCCCTTCATGCCACATACACATAAAACTTTTAGCAGTGTCCCCCACGTGTATGCATAGATTGTAATTTGAAAGTTGATGTGAATAAAACATATTAGAGTGGGTTAGTGTAGGCGTAAAGAGAACCTGCTGCATATCTATGGCTATGGTTGTTACAGAACTTGCAGGGTATTGACTTTCCAGCATGGAAGAAGACAAAAGTTTCAATGCCTTTTCTGCTTTCCTGTGATGAATGTCTCTCTTTGATATTAATGAAAACATTTCTGTCCCACTCGATGCCCTTATTCCAGTCTTAAACTTATCACAAACTCGGCATTGTTTAACCTTGGCCGTTTAAAACTTAGTTTAGGAAATTCCTTCTTGAATACTTGACGGTAATACTTTCCATCCACATGAGGACGTTTTATGCCACGAATAGTGGCTTTCTTCCCTGGGAAATGAGAGTATGTGATTTTTTATTTTCTGAATGTCATGCTCTGTATACTTGATATGACGAGATGCAGGATTTTTCCCACATCCATCTTTGAAGACAATCTCTCCCATTTTAACACGGTTTAAAAGGTTCTCATTTCGTTTTTTGGAGATACCAAATATTGTGCGAAAGGTGTTATTGCACACCTGTATGTTCCCCTCACTGGATGGTACATTATAGGTTGCCGAAACTTGTCGTTTACTTGAACTAGGCTCTTCATATTTTCCATGATGTCTTCTAGCAATGTTGGTTATATTAATGCGACTCATAATGTAGGACCCTTGAGATCCATGAGGTAGCTCAGCAAACTCCGAATATAGCTTCTTTATATCATTGCCTGACAATGATCGACACTTGTAATGGCATTTGCAGTGAGCCTGAAACAATATAGAAACTATATTGTTTCATAAAGTAACTTGATCTCACAGAAATAAGTCATTTCATTGTTATGAAAATAACACGTTCGATGTAGGTTATGAAATAAACAAACTCATCTTACCTTGTCTGGCGGCTTGTAAACAATATTTCTCCTAGGCATTATTGGCGTGTAAGAATCTTTTTATTTTGAATTCTTCAACTTCACAAACTTTTCTATGGAAATTACATACAACATTGAAATAACACAACTTCCAACTCGTAGTATTTGAAGATCAACAGCTCACAACAAACACAAACAACCATCTCCATCTGAGTCTGAGGATAGGTTATGTTTCACAATAATAGCATGGCACTTAACTCCTTTTCAAGGAAAAGCAAGATCGAGATACCACTTGCGCTATCTTTGGCCAATTATTGCAACTATCAGATACAATATCTGGACTAACCTCCTTTTCAGTGCTATTGGCATTGGCATTTACTACATTTTCATACAAAAAACGCATTTTCGACAATTTGGGCACTTACCTCCTTTTCAATATCAGGGCCTCAATTATTTACTACGTTTGATGTCTTGTAATTGTTATTTTTCTATTTTGTAAATGTAAAATGTGGGAATAGATTTCAATTCAAAAATAATATATAATCACAATTTATCGGTCTGTATCACATTTAGAACTATGTAAAACTTGCAAATAATTGGCATAAGAATCGCAAAGCACATTAAGAGTTATATACGAGTTTCTCAGAAAAAATTGATTGGTCATACCATAGATACTAAATTCCTACTGCTTCCTATAAATATTTTCAACTTCCTCTTTGTTCTTTTCTCTTGAAACTGTTTCCTTCTAGTGCACTTCCAAAATTTAACATGAACCTAATTCAGGTAATTTTATTATTTCCTCTTTTCTTTCTTATTATTGGTTTTCTCAATTAATTATGTTATTTTCTCTATGTTATTGTCAACTTTGAAATTGATTTTTCAGTTAGTCATTAAGGCTGTTCATGGAATGTTGTGAAAGTTTTTGTATGTAAGTAAATTAATGAATTAGCCTTAAGATGTTAAAATATAGGTCTACTAGATAGTATACACACTTACCTGAATAGCCTGGCCCTGTTTGAAGGTGAGAGTGGACTGTTAAGCAAATTACTTCAGAATTTTTTTTGGGGGGCTTGGCATACATACAACTCTATTAGCTCAGTGAGGAAAACAACCGCAGCCTAACTCACTCCTCGTTTGCTTAGTTCGCTCTTTGGGCCACAACATGATGTTGGAGATCTGAAGAGTCACGTACAGTCGAAATCGTCTATGAGTACATACATACAAACTTACATGCATATTAAATGATATTGTGTGCTTAACTGAGGTATATTCTAATTTTCTTCTTGCTTTCTATTCTTTGTTTAATCAAGAACAATTCTTGTAATTTACTATCAAAGATGTAACTTATATATTGAAAGGTGAAAATGTTCATTGTATTTCAGTCACACCATGGTCAGCTTGGAAATGGACATTATATATCGTATGCTCTCAATCCTAATGGGAAGTGGTACATTTACAATGACTCCTCAACAAAGGTAAATAATTCTATTTTTCAATATATTACAGTACCAAGATTTCCGTACTTATAATTACTTATAATATTATGCAAGTTTTTGTATTATATTCGTATGTTTAGAGTTTTCCACATTCATATTGAAATAGTTATTTTTTATTAAATACAGATTTAGATTGCTGGATTTCTTGTTCCATGACGAACTGCGTTGTTAATATTAACTTTTTAAGTGAATTCAACGACTTGCATTCAAATTTGTATTAAGAATAAGTAGAATTTACTTACTCTTAATCTTGATTCAAAAACGTTTGGCTTACAGAGTAAGTAAATTCTACTTATTCTTAATAAAAATTTGACTGCAAGTCGTTGAATTCACTTAAAAAGTTGACATATTTAGAGTCTGTCAACTCATTCTTAGCAATGAGCAAAAACGCATTTTGTTCTGTCCATGCAGCCTCCTCCCAAGCAGCTATACTAAGAACTGGTCATTCTTCATAAACAACGAATTATGTGAGAACATATCACAGCATAGAGTAGTAGTCGTTAGTAGAGTGCTGACATGCGCAAGCCAAATTCATGCAACTGCTATGACAAGCTGTAATTATCGTATTAGGTAGTATTAGGCGGCAGGATCGCTTCGCTCGCCTTAACCGGTTAGCTAAAGTGATAGGCTAGCAAGAGGCCCCCTTGTGAAAATTTGTACAATCGAGCCAGCAGGCTCGATGCGCTCGGCTGTTCAACTGAATTACTGAAGGGGATATGTATGCAACATTTAAAATTAATCAATTTTCGCGCCTCCCGGAAAAGATTTTAAAGCTTTACTTCGTAGCCTACTTATCAATGAATCTGGATTCCAAACTTTTATGGCCACGCGCTTACTGAGAAACGGTGAACTTAATTCACAAACATAATTTATTTCTGGCCGAATCGTGCTTTGGCCACTTTGTAAAAACACCGACTCGTTTCTAATAAACGCGAAGTATTAAACGATTGTCAGTTTTGGGCGTATCTTGAGGAATATTTTGAAATTCTTTACCAGCACGCATCTAGGGACTCAATGGAATATCAAAGTTCAACTTTTTGAACCGTGTGGTTCTTAACTAAATTTTTTAAAATCGTTCATTTCGGGCATATTTTCTGCAAAAAATTAGAATTTTTCCAAGTCTTGAAAGACTAGTGCAGATACTTGTGCACTAGATTTTTCGACAATGTAGCTCTTTGGAAACTTGAAGGAATGCTGTATTTCTAAAATCTTCGTCTGGGTCCCTCAAGTGTGCGTGTCACGAAATTTCAATATTTTCCGTCCACGTAGCATTTTGGACTAATCTTTTTTGGGGGGGGTGAGGCCCATATGTGGTCGTTGTCCACACTTATGCATGGGCAATCAATTGGATGATGATTGATAAGAAATTTAAATTATTGACATTTCAAAATACTTTTCTCAGCGCATGTCTGGGTTCTCTACAAAACTTCAACTTTTTTCTCTATCATCCACGTAGCACTTGAGCACTTGGTTTCAAAAACGTTCAGAAACGGGTGTATTTTTGGGAAATTTCTGGAATACGTTCTCAGCTCGCTTCTGGGGTCTCGACTACATGTGTACCAAATTTTACCTTTTTTGGTCGAGTCGCTCTCGAGAAATGGTGATTAGGTTAGATTATCTTTCTTTTTTATTGTGGATGATGCTCACATGAGTCTGGAGACTTGTGCGTGATTAATAAGGTGATTGATGAGAAACATCCAAACAACGAGACTCGAACTCAAGGCTGCAGGAAACGAAGCCAGCCAGAGCCGCCATTATTCATGCAAATTCACAAATTTTGCATATGAGTGAATAAAAACAAAATTATTGACATCACACAAATTCTGTAGTAAATTTATTTTTATGGTGCTATTTGTATAGGCTATTATTCATAGTTCACAGATTGCGAGTGATTACCATTTAGTTTTTATGAACAAAAAGGTGAAATGAGAATGATTCATAAATCAATCAAGTTTTATGATACCTTTAGTGGGCTACGTGAAGGCAATTCCACCCAATGTAAATCAAATTCCCGTTTGCATAACTTTAATGTTGGTTAATTATTTGTACTACATTTGTACCAAGATATCATATCATATGCTACTTTTACACCATCACATTATTCAGTATAAGTGTGCTGTTATTCGGGCAATAATAGCTAGATTACAGTGCAGCCAACAGAGCCAACTAAAAATGTCAAAATCTGAGAACAGCTGAGCTTAAAATAATGTATATAAATCAGTTGAATAATTCATTATAAATTTAATTATGTGAATTGATCATATTATTGTATAGTTTGGAGAGTAAATTAGCTCTTTGACTTTTGAAATAAACTTATCAATGACTAGTATTGGCCATTTATATTAAGCTTGTTTTGGGTTATGGCAATTTGAGTTATAACAAAATATGTGCGTAAATGAAGGAGCCATCTTTATACATTCTATACGCTCGTATCTGCTCCTCCATTCAAGATATATAAGATCATACGAATGCTAGCATTAGATATAGGCATCAGCATATGTAGGCATGCTTGCACAATCATATGCTTTCACATAACAGCTTGGTATAAAAGTAGTACGGATAATAAACCATCATTAAAGTATAGCGTTTTTGCAACCGGGGTTAGCCACTTATTTTCCATAAGGGTTTTCCATAAAATAATCTTCTATCTTCCCTACTTTTTTTCACTTTTCACTTTCACTTTCACCACCATAGTCCTCGAGACTAGGGGTACGTCAAGATACATCCCACATGACAATTCCTCAATTTACTGACCACAATCTTGATTGGTTATTTCGCAAAGTTTTTTCCGTTGAATTGAACTAATTAATGATTTTCTATTGTTTCCACTAGGAGACAACTGCTCCAGATACCAATTCAGCATACCTTTTGTTTTATGAGCGAAAAGGTTTATGTGGTGACCATTACATGCCTTGCATTGCCGGTAAGGAAATGAAAATCATTGATGCCAGGGATTTAATTGACGATTTCGATGACAGTGAATTCAGGAGGACATGTTCGGTTATGTAATCTGTAAATGTTTGATTTTTCTATTTAATCTGTTGTATATTGTAATTATTGTAATATATTATATACATGTGTGTGGGTGTGTGTATGTGTTCATACGAGTGTCGTTCTGGAAGTAAACTTCTTTTAGAAATAGAAAAAAAAACGTGAAACTTGTAAAGAATTTACAGAATATAGTATAATATAATTGTGTAATACATATAATTTTTAGAATATTTATAGAATTTGCATTTGAAAGAGCTACTCTCTAACTTGTTTCAACATAGTTATCATTAACGTTTAAGCACTTATCATAATATCGAGATACAAGATTTTCGATACCTTCCGCGTATAAAATTTCGCCGCATGTAACGAGTTTTTATCAGCGGATTGAAACAATTGGTCTTTCTTATAGCACTGTAAGTGGTTCTATATCGATGGTTACTATGATGAAAAATATTTTAATACTGTATTAGCTCTTTTAAATGTCTACAAAGAATAATCTATAAAAGTTTTGTGTTTCTAAAAGAAACTTACTTTACGAACGACCCTGGTACAAATCAGAACAAACGTCTGTGAGTGAAGGATGGTGTTTGATTGTTATATTTGTTTTTAAATATTGTGTATATATATATGATTGGAAGTACTTGATTTTTATATTGATAAGTAGTTTTTGAAACTTCGATATCAACTGTTGGATGAAAAGTTGAAAAGGGTAGCAAAATTTTAAATGCATAAGCCAAAATAATATCGGATAATAATCAAATATTTATTTTCTCAGGCTTTCTAGCTAAGAGGTCGGTTTAATCTTCGTAGCTACTGATATTTTATTTGTTGTTTTTGGCTCAATTGAAACAATTATATTTTAATACTACTTCTCCATTGATAACAATTCATTCCTTCTGTAAACTTGGTCGCGATGTCATTCACTTGTTCACAGCCATCTTTTCAAGTTTTCGTATTATACCTGCTATTAAGATGCATTTACAAGGCATTGCTAGTATTTACCACTACGTTGCACTGTACTTGCATTATTTTCGAAATGGTCCAATAATTCGAATAGTCTGTTGTTAAATTTTGAAGAGAAATTATACAATGCTTTAAAAAGTTTACTTTTGATAGTCTTTCTAAAAAAAGGGTTCATAATAATTCGGTTACTTATTTATTCTTATTAAATACTCCCCTCATTTCAAAAAGTACAATATGATATTCACACTGAATAAAACATCTTCTACGAGTTCTACGATCTTTTCTTCTTGGATTAGACTGACAAGAATATAATATTCGCTTTGTTTATTGCTATAATTTATTGTATTCTGTGGTGAATTGATATTTTCCAAAAAATAATAAAAGGAGGAAGACTGCATGTTATTTTTCAAAGCTCTCTCATTGACTGGAACAATTAGTTGGCTTCAGAACTAATGTCCTGGGATATGTCGATTTGTTAGATATCAATATACCAAGATATCATCATGATAAGAACGGTGCAGTAAATCATTATCTAGAGAACTGATAGGTGAAGGTGATTGTTTCCATTATTTCCAATATATTGATCAATGCCCAGGAATCCCTGGATAGATCGCATCATAATATTCAAAACTTACATACTATACACTTTCAAATATCTGTTTATTATTTTTTTCTAGATAATATATTTTAAGTAATATTCTAGCTTTTTCAGATTATAAAATTGCCTTATTTCTATAAAAAAATTAATTTGTGTGTAATATCATTATTGATACCGTAATGGCAATGTTATTTTCTTTTTACTTAGGTATGATTTATGAAAATGCATGTTTGCATTATAGATTATTCAAAAAGGTAATTATCCATAATAATAGTATGTGTGATAATGATAATGTCTTTGCCACTGTCTACTGCAGCCATAAATAATGCATTCGATCACGTTGAATGGCTGGGATGTGTCATTAGGACCCTCAAATCATGAGCTATAAAAGTATTTCTGTAGTATTCGTGATTACTTACTTACGTACTTACATTTTTCTGAGATATTCTGACTGTACAGTGGTTTTAATAGCTTACCAAAATTATTAAAATATCATCCTTTTGGTTGGTAAACATCAGCAAATAATGTTGATCCCTGATTTCTCCTCTATATAATTATAACTCTTATATTATGACTGGAGTAGATGTCAAACATGGTAATTGTCTTAGTAGCTATAAACTACCATTGGGCAAACTCACAACGGCTATCAAGCTGATCTTCCATTTTCTAGGCATTTAAGTTGACGGTTCAGAAAAAGTCGAGGTACAAGATCGAGGTTATTCCTTTTCTGCATTCTCTCAATACAGTATATTTCAATAACCGTAAGAAATGCTTTTAGCGTATACTGTAGTCATAATCTATAATCTACAAAGATATATTAAAAGATTAATGTAAAGATCAATCTACAAAGATTTATTATAATCTATATGAAGCTTTTATGTATGTATATTGGCTTCATGAGCAAAACAGGACCAAAATTATTTAATATTTCTATTGATTGGGTTATCAACCTTTTCAAGCCATTCAAATGGTACTGAACATCGACCATTCAACTAATTGCTTAGTACTTTATAGCAGCAGTAATACTTCAAAGCAGATAGCAAGGACAGTATTATTACATATGAACTTTGTTTATAGTTTACAATATAATACTATATTTCTATGTAATACTATATAGTTTAATACTAAGTTCTTAGAATGTCAGTTTGGTTTTTTCTGCAAATGACTGGATATATCAAATATATTTTTTGTAGATGAAATCAACATCACAGTTAAGTATGTTCTATCATCGGTATAGAAATCTTCTTATCAACGCTCTTCGTGCTCTAAATTTTCATCAGGAAAAATGTCTTGTCAAATTTTTCTCGAGTTTGTTACCATATATTGATTTGCTCAAAAAATAATTTTGAATCGCTAGTCATCTATAAAAAACCATTTCAATAAGCAATGGGCAAGTTTCAAATATTGAATGAGAACTTTATATCTTACCCGTACATTGTCATTGTCCAATTTGTTAACAACTAACGCTGAAAAATCTTCATTATTATTGAAATATTCCATTTTTACTATAATTGGCAATGTTATAGTTGTGTGTTAAAGTAAGAGTGTTTCAGTGCTTATAAATAATTACAAGTCTGTTTTTAATTCAATATATCATTTTAATATATTTTTACTTGTTGCTTGTTGGGTAAGTCCAGAGAAATTGAAAATAATGTTATATAATATTATTAAAAAGGTGTATTCGCTGCAAAATCGTAAAATATTAATTAATTCCAAATTTATTATTGTATTTATTATGTTATATAATATTATTATCAAGCTCATGTTAGATCAAATTACTGTCGAAATAAATTTTACAATTATTGTTCAAGTATTAACTTATTCAGTACTTGATTCCTTTTGCATGTTTCTAACTGTCTTAGTAGGCCTATATAAATAGATTCTGTGATTAGCTTATTCATGTTACAGAGTATGTCTGGAAATATTCACATGAAAATGATATTTCAGTTACAATATTTCTATTACAGTATTAAAATAATATTATTATTGAAGTAAAATTATTATTTTTATTACAGTATTATCAAAATAATACACCAGACACAGTCTTCTTTAGGTTTTGTGTAGATTGAATTGCAGATTTGTTGATGTCAGAATCGGCTGGTTGCACAAAAGCCAATGATCTTTAATTCCCGTAGAATGAAGTCATTCTACGGAGATAAAACTTAATGGAGACAATTTAGTTGCACGAAGCACATTTACAAGCGATAACGCCGATTAGGCTAACCAGCGTAAAAGATACTTAATCGCCCGTTCACTGAGAATTAAATTTCACAAACTCCCGTTGAGCTACATAATATTGATTTTTGCAGTTTCTATCAATTATAGATTAAGCAATGACAATTGAGTCGAAAATGCTCTTGAATTTCTTTCGAAAATATCATCCCCTTTTGAGTGAAGCGTGTTGGGGGAGTGAGGTCTACTGTTCACAGAACTACTATACTCTATTCACGGAAAGGAGAGACAGAGCAAAACAAATGGTTGCGTTTGTGTGAGTGAATTTCTTGTGAAAAGATGATGACTCATATCCGGAGTAGGTGACTCGATTGGCTGCTACCAGTTCACAGTGGGTTCAGTGTGACACTGAACGCTCACAGTGCAAAGTTCAATACCGGTTCACTTATGCTGTTCGTTGACTGTTCGTTGTATACGTTGTATTGTGCTTTTGAACATTTTTAGTTTGCAAACACATTTATAGTACTGTAATATACCTTCATCACATAACAATCAATTCATCATACATCAATTGACAATGTCTTCAACTGAAAGTGCAGTTGAAGACACGGCAGTTACATATTCTAATGATTTTGGCTTTAGCCTACTGGCCCCTGAAAGATGGAAATAGTTGAGAGTTGATTATAATTATTATAAATAATTAATCTTGAAACCTAAAAAAATTGAAATTGATGTCTTCCATAGGATCCACATTCTCCTTGTTAGCACCTTCGCTTCTTTTCCCAGAAAATGTGTTCTCTCAGAATTTGCCTCGTTTGCAGACACGGACACAGATTCAATTTCTAATAAAAAGGCATTTTATCAAAATTACCGCGAAATTACTAAGTCAGAAGAGGAAGAATTTCAGAAATTTATTCTTTTTAGGCAGATGAGAGAAAACGTAAACTACTTATAAAGTACTTGTTCCTATTATTAAAAAAATTCAACTGCTTTGGGAGAACTGACACAATTAACCAAAACTATTATTTATATAGTTATACAATAATCACGTAATTTATCCCATATATCAAGGGGGTGTACGTTACGCCACTGTGTTTAGTACACTACTATAGTAATTTGTATAGGTTTCATGCAATATCGCCGTTCAATCGAATTTTGAAAATTGTCATTTTTTTATAATTGATGGATCATCATCATTTTTTGAATGTTTATGTAAAATTTTGCGCTGATTCCGAATATGCAATCAGATTTTTGATATCTTATTCCAATATCGAGAAAGGAACTTGCAAGAATGTAGCAACTATTAACAAAAGACGTCCGCAGCTACTGTGAATCGGTCTCGTTGCTCGAAGGTACACTCTCGCACGCGCATCGTTGTTTACATCTGTCTCTCCTTTCGCTGAATGGAGTATAGTAGAATTTAATGAGAATTCGTGACCGCTAGGACGCCTTTTCTTGCCTCGAGCGAGGAAACTAGGTACTGTGTACTGTGGGTCGTCTGACGATGCTCTTGACAACAGAGTGAAACGGCCGTCACGCCATAACGTGAGTTAATTTCCACTTGAAAGTGTTTTTTAAGTTTTTATTACATATTAGTGGAAACAAGATGGATCTTCAACATCATATGTAGATACTATTGAAGGGGAGTGATGGTTCTAGAGTAGTGGTAATTGGGCCAATGGAAAACAACTTAAGAGAACTATTAGGCTTCTACAATTTTAGGCCTGTTCCTAGCTGAACGACGAAAAATCGGTCGGTCGTCCGAGCGAGCGAAACCGTCGCACCAAAAATTTCAAACATGTGGATAAGCGTGAGATCGTCCTAGTTGGGCGACCGACGGAATCGGTCGTCGATGCGACCGATGAAAGACAAGCATGTTTGTCTTTGGTCGTGTGGGTCGTCAGACCGACTAGTGCGATTGTAGACCTTGAAGAGTGAAGATGTCTGAGTTGTTGATCAGTGAAGTGCAAAAACACCCTAGTTTATGGAACCTAAATCATCCCCAATATCACAACAGGTTAATGAGCGATCGTCTATGGGCTTCAGTAGCTGATGAACTAAATATGACAAGTGAGTATATTTGAAATATAGTTATTTAGAGGTTAACAACTGAACAGATAATTGCAGTGTACATATGGCAAGGGATGGGTATCGATTAATTGGAATAATCGATGTTTTGATGAAATAATCGATTTCCAGTACCGATTATTGTAGTGTATTGATCATACTCTATTCACCGAGAAGAAAAAGCGGATGTAAACAAACAGTGTATTTGTGTGTGTGCCTTTTGTGAGTGTATTGCATGGCTCATTTCCGCTATAACTGATAAGAACCGGAGCTGCATTGTGAATCGGTCGTCCAGTCTAGTGATGCGCGATAGCGAAGTGTTTTAACAATCGAAGTGTTCACAATCGATACGGAAATACAATCGAATGGAACAATTCGATTGTTTACTATCGTTAAGCCAGTTATTGATAGTTATTCGAAATGCTGCACACGAGCGCAGCTACGATACAATCGTTAAGACCCGCATTATAGTTATAGCTGCTGTTCTATAGCTGCTCAGCATGATGCTATATATGATCACGAAGTTCGACAATTGAGAAATACAAGCGCTCATATTATCGTCATTATGTCTGTTGCTGAGTTTGCAACTGAATAAGCAGAAAATGAGTTAACAGAGAAAAATACAAATAAAGTTTTTAAAGACGACTAGGCTTTTCAAATTTAAAATTTAGATGTTTTTCCCCATTTGACTAACTATTGTGATTTATTTCAAAGCATATTATAACCATTACTATTTAGGTTATAGGTTTCAGGCTTCAACTATTTCTTTAAAAATTTAAATTTTGATTGTAAGCAAGTAACCCAGAACTAAGTTGTAGATTATTCCACAATAAACAAATAAAAATTTACATTAGTTGAAAAGTTAGGTCTATATTATTCAGTCAATGCTTATTTATTATCAAAAATGGACCGATTTGAAGTTTTGCACCAAGATGAATTCATGAATACGAATTATTTCAGAAAAAGTATCATCACAAAATATGTATAGTTTGGATGTTGCATGAATGTAATGAATTGAAAGACTATCAAAACTATGATAAGCATACCGTAAGTTATTTATATTTTATATATTTTGAAATGTTTTGTATATGCCGGCAACAATCTATGTTCAGAACGAACTGAAGGAATCGGCTTGACAAAACCGTCCTTTCGTATCACTAATGAATCAATCGCCGGTATCGATTATTTCATGCATTCGTTTCAAAACTATTCATTTCAAACCGGAGCAATCGAATTGACAAAACCTTTCGTTTTGCTATCGATTGTTCCATTTATTCGTTTCAGAAACAATCGAAACAATCGATTGGCTGAAACAATCGAAACGTTTCGATTGTAACATCTCGCTATCGCGCATCACTAGTCCAGTCCGGCTCTGACTCTCATACACGCAGTTTCTTTACGTGCACTTTTTCTTCTTGTTGAATAGACTGTAATCATACATTTAAATGTATCACTAGAATAGACTACAAATAAATTTTCTAACACAGTAGGCTACTTTATGCTGTTTTATTACTCCATAATTTATTTACAATCAAATTTCAAGGCTAGCCTGAGATCTAACAAAAAAACGTAATTATTATTGAATTATATGAACCAGAAAATATTAAATATTCGAAAATCATTCAGTTTATGGATTGTTGAACCAGACAAAACAATTGAAGTAATTTTTCTCGATAATTTTCTCTCCTAGAGAAGTTCCTGATGCTGCATAACTCCCTTCTCATGAATGAAATATGAAGCAAACCTATCCCTAACCTTCTTTGCATGTTTTTTAGCGCTGTTGTTTTCCCTACATTGTCTAACACGTGTCAGATGTCCAGCCATCTCTTGGAGGGAGTTTTCTTCATCAACAGTAAATCCTTCACGTTCTCTAATTATGTTATGGAGAAGTGTAATTGCTTTCACAATGACTACTGTATTCTGCACTTTTGTTTCAATGGGTACTAACAGAACATGAAACTTTGAGTTGATACTGCCATAGGAACATTCAACCACCATTCTAGCTCTAGCTAACCGATAGTTGAAAACATCGCTCAAAATTCCCTCAATAATCATAGTTCTAATTAGAAATTATAGAGGGAGGTGACGTCAGTCGCTGCGACGACTTCATGGCCCACTGTGGACACTCAATTTCGTCGTCAGACCGAATTCGCTCGCACGGACGACCGACCGATTTTTCGTCGTTCAGCTAGGAACAGGCCTTATTTGTGCGTCTGTGACCTGCGACTTTGATGGGCATTTGCAACTTTAATATGACTTCAATTTCGATATTTTCTAAAAATGAAAAATACTTGAGATGTTTCAACTTTCCTTGATTTTTGAAGCATGGGGATTTGAGAAGAGTAATAATTTGAATTGTCAATATTAATTTTATTACTTCCTTAACGAATTATTTGTTTATAAATGATTGTTGAAAATACTCCACTGGTGAATTTAACACTTACTTATTCATGTAAAAGCTGTTCTGCATTGTGCAATAGCTATCTCACGAATAAGTAAGTGTTAAATTCACCAGTAAAAAGTATTTTAAACAATTATTCATATTTAAATCTCAAGTTAAGAAGAAAAAATGGCTATATCTACTTGAACAAGCTTGACTATATCTACTTATGCTGTAGGAGCAATTGATCTATACTACGTTATTATATCAACGCAGGAGCTACTCAATGGGAGCTATCTATAACCAGTAATAATGGGAGGGGAAGAGAAGAGCTCTTCCCCTATAGAAGGACTAATTCTTTGTTTGTTATTCATTTTTTTGCTTCTCAAAGCCTCCTAGTAGGACAGTATTCTATTTTAATTGGGTGATTGTGTGATTCTATTAACAAAAAACAATATTTCAGAAAAACATCAACATATTTCAGCTCATATTATTCATTTTTATTTAAGTGTAGGAACTTCCTCACATTCTACATGTACTAATCGCCTCTGAACATGTCCTATGTGATTTGGGGTAGTAAAAATTTCAGCTACTGTAATAAAGTACCTAGTAGTTTATGCAACGATTGTATTGTGACTAGTGGTGGCAAAATTTTTCAAAACATCGATGTATCGTATGCATTAAAACATATGCATAAACATATGTTTATGCATTAAAACGACGGCATTAAAACATCGATGTTTTGGAAACATTGTAAACTATTGCTATAATTTACTATTGAAGGTGGGCATGCCGATGTGTCCCTAATTACACAGTGTTAACATATGATTTCAAATCAGCTTGTTCAGATAATCATTATTTTGGAGTTTGTTATTTTAGTTCAGTCTTCATTACGTCGTTAAATAAATACAAGTTCAATATTCTGTGAGTATGTTTAATTTTTTGAATTCAACAATTTAACAATGGCGACGAGGAGAAAATTAGGAAAGGAATAGGAAATTGATCAATATTTAAAGAAGAGGGATATACTTGAACTAGGCTTGAACAAGATAAGAGAGAATTTAACATATGATTTCAATTTAGCTTGTTTTCAGATACCGTAATCATTATTTTGGAGTTTGTTATTTTAGTTGTCTTCATTACGAGTTAATAAATACAAGTTCAATATTCTGTGAGTAAGTTTAATTTTCTGAATTCTACAATTCAACACAGTAATTCCATTGCCCATGCACAAGTCTCAGACTCATGTGGGCTTCATCCTCTGATAAAAAAAATCATTCAAAAGATATTAACATTCAAACATCTTAAAACCTCAGAAAACATTGTTAAAAAATACCACTGGTTTATAAAGGTTTGATATGGGTCTCATATGTGACATGAAAGAATAGATCAGGTGTCATTGCGTGATGTAACGTACAATAATTTTCAAACAGTTGTCTTAATTTATTGAAAATTCAAATTCAAACAAAAAATATATTTGTTAGACCAAATGCTATTTTCTTGTATCATATAGCACATGTGATATAATAACTTGGTGTTGGCATTGGTATTTGCTTTCCAATATGAAAATTCAAATGAGATATTTTGATATTTGAGATATTTAGTCAAAGTTTGGTAACTCAAAAATCTGTTTTTACTGTGGATGTATTTGGAAAAACATCGATGGTTTTTGTACAAAACATCGATGTTTTCTTGCCATCACTAACTGGTGACAGCCTGACAGCCTTTAAGTCATAATTGGTGACAGCCTTTAAGTCTTAATTATTGAGATTAACAAGTTGTACAGGTGAAAATATACTTTACTAGTACTGTATGTGAATATACATTACGGAAAAATACAATATAATTATGTTTCCATGTAAGATGTTGGCTAAGTTCCACTAAAAAATATTCGAGAAAAATCTGTTTGACATTTCAGCACCAAAGTTAGGAGCAGACAAATCCTCTATTTCCTGTTAGACAAATACGGACAAATTGCTCCTATGTGTACCACATGTACGATAAACGTGCGGTAATTTCGATTTTTGAGCCATATCCCCCATAATTCTTGAGTTGTCTGGCAACCAGTGTTTCCTGTGTATTATTCACCACTAAATTGCCTTTTTGTAGACCATTTACGAACAAGAAACTTTTTTCAAAAGTATGTCTAAAACTTGAATATTTTCATAGTTTGATAACTTTTGACACTTGAGACTACCGACAGCGTAGAGAGTGTACGGTTAACGTACGCTAATATCGGGTAGAGTCTCCCACTTTGGCTACTGTCAGGCAATGGTTTTTTTTGGGGAAGTGATTCCTAATTATTTACTGTTTTGTATGATGTAAGAATATTTTTTGGTGTAACTTACTTTTTTAAATTATATTTTGAGTAACGTATTGCAATAAGGAACAAATATATGAATAAAATAAATAAATGGCAACACTGTATAGCCAACGCCTCCTAGAGTACTCTAGAAAGCGTTGGTATAGCTCAGTTTGCTCCTGTTATTTCCTGTAATCATCTGTAATGTAGAATTGTAGATAATTCTTATTTGTGAAATGGATGGCTACCTACAGTCAAAAGTGAATCTGCTTCTCGTGTCTTTCCTCAAGATATAAGTTCTTCAATCTTCATGTCATTAGCCTTGCATAATATCGTGTTTATTTTAGGCATCATTAGTAGGCTATTGCAAAATTGAGTTCAATCAACATTTCACAATTCATCCCAGTAAGTTTTTACTTTCTTAATTTATTTATGATTCATAAAGTTCATAGATTATGATGGATTCTGTTTTAGAGTTTTCTCTAATTTCAGTTAGTTTCAACAAAGTAAGTAACTTTATAGTAATTCTGATGCGTTGAATCAGTTGGAGGGTTTATTCTAGCAATGCCTATTTCAAACATTTTGTTTTCAGTGTATAACTGAAATTAAGTTTATTCTTGTTTATAAGTAGAGTTGAATTACTCTAAAAACGGCTGAACTGTTGGAATTTGTGAAAATCAGGTAGGCTATTACGGAACTGGTTCTCCCTTACTGACTATCAGGGTCATGGGCGTTGCCATGTAGGGATGGTGGGGAGGGGTGACTGGCAGTTAGGTACGCTTGCCCCCTGGCGGATTCAGACCAACTTTAATTTTTTGCAAATTAGACTAGTAGCGTTTTTTAAGGTTTTTCAAGTATGAATTAAACATGTAGATAGAAAATTTTAGGTTGCTTTTCATTTAAATGCTCAAGTACTATACTAACTTGTCCCCTACACAGAAGTGTTTCAGTTGCATTGTTCTTTCGTTGCGGCGATCAGGACAAGTGGCAATTGTCCCATCACTTACAGAAAAACTAAAAACATTCAATTTGTCCATCCACTAGTTCATTTGATTTTTAATTTTGCCCCTTCACTTATCAAACATGTCAACTGCTGATCAGTCAATCGCCATCATTTTTACTGTCAAACTCAATTAAAAAATGTATTTTATCAAGAACAATGGGATTAGAAACACGGTCCTTGATTATTGATTACAAACATTGAAACTCTTACAATTATAATAAAATATTTACATACAATAGAAATACTTTCATTAGTCTCAGATGTCAAGGATTAGCCAATCATGGGATCACTTCCACATTTGCACAATTTAGTCATCAAACATAAAATTGTCAACACTTTGTTTCAATGATATCATAATCATCGATGCATTGACGTTTACATGGAGGACTGCTATCATTGATGTGTTGAGGAGGAGCATCTTTATCACTGCTATCAATAACAATGCAGTCATCATCGTCATTGAAAAATGGTGTTTGGGGTGGGGGAGGAGGAGTGACAGCATCAATGCTGACATCTTGATCACACTTGCCTCCCATGTTGTGTGCAGCACAAAGAAAAGCCATAGAGGTTGTTGGCATCAGTATACAGCAGGCAAGATGTTGGGTTTTCTGGATTTACAGGTGCCATGATATATTTTTTGTTGGTGATGGCATGGCGGTGAATGGAATTCGTTACTCCTCCTCTGATCCCTTTCTCAACAAACATGTACCTGTCATAATCTGTTAACAGTTCAAGTTCAACTTTGGTATATTTGAGCATTGCATCAAAAGAAAATCAAGGCAATGTGAAGTAGTGAGCACAATTAAGATCATAGTTTTCCATGCACATATTTCAGAAATTTTCAAATAAATTTTCAGATAGAGGTCACTGTAGTCTCCTAGGGTGCGACATCCAAAATGTTGCCAGACTACTTGAGCATGGGTGTAATCCTTGTCACTGATTCCCTGATCTGTCAGCTTAATGTAGAATGCTTCCTTTGGTGGCAGGGAAGTTTCCTCCAGTTGTCCCATGAATCCCGTGATAGGCTGTGTATCATAGTTTGTATTAATCACTTAATCACTTTTTCCGTAATTTTTTTCATCAATAAATACACTACATCATGCGAATTTTTTTTTACTGAAAATTCAAATGCATGCTATACTTTAAAAAGAAAAACTGATATTTTTACTTGTAAAACAAAACGTTACAAAATGGCGCACAACAATGGGGCATTTGCAACATTTTTGAAAATAAAAGAACCTGAAATATAATTTCTTTTCAAATATACCGGTAGTAGAAGTACAGGTGAAAATATCAGTTTTTCAGGATATTTTAAGTTTACTTTATTTTTAATTTTTATAAAATTTTGCCATTTAGCTTTAATATTTTTATAAAATTTTGTCATATTTAAATATGGAGACAAATCAAGGCAGAAACCTGAGATCGAAGAATAAGGGACAGGAAATGGGGGAAAACAAATCTTCTGGTACTGTATTTGTCAAAGTAGCCATACAGACTCAGATAGCGAAAATTATGAGGAAAACTCAACTACCTTTAGGGATGATAAAGAAAAAATAAATAAAACGACAGTGCAGGAAGCGAGAGAATTGAGCACAGACAACATTCAAATGTTAATAGAATTTATAAAAGATTCAAATAAAAAATAGAAGAAAACAACTAAAAATAAGAGGAAAAATTAAATAAAAATCAAGAGGAAACCAATAAAAAAACACGAGGAAACAATGAAAATAATAGAGAATATGGGATTGAAAATCAGGGAGGATATGAGAATTTGTAAAGAGGGATTTGGAAATAGGCAATCTACAAAAAGATTTCAATGAAAATAAAAAACAAAATGAGGTTAGGTTTGTTGCCGGGAATAAAAAAGTAGAGCTGATAGAAAAGAGTGTTAACTTAATAAAAAATAGTCAGGAAAAAACGGACACTTTTTGTGGGTAGAGAATGTTAAATCAAAGGTGGACAAGTTAGACAAAGGCACGTAAATAAATATAAAAAAAAAATTTGAACAGGGAAAACATAAAAAAGTTGAAAGAAGAGATGGCAAATTGTAGCTCAGGGGAAACAGACCAGACAGAGAAAATAGAGAGGTTAAATGAACAGATAAATGAATGTGAAAATAAGCATCAATTATATTGCAAATTTTTGAGAAGTTTAAGGAACAGAATAAACAAGGGGGGAATACTCCAGTAGCCCACATATACCATAGCCTAATGATCACGGGAGCCAAAATAACAAAAGGGTTATGGCAGCCTGAAGAGGCCGCGCTACCTGTCCTCTGGGTATTTTTCCATAAAGGTTCGAAAAGATCTCTACGATTTCTTTTCACTACTCTACTCCATTATTCTTGGATTCCGCTCGACTTCACTCATTAGTGGACCTTCTCCTATAATGAGGGCACTTTTAGTTAGTGGTGAGCACTATACTTGAATAGATATAACTTTCGTATCGGTGTAACACATAAGATAGGGAATACAACATATTTCGATTTGTAAGTTACATATTCAAGTACAGTATTAATAAAGTGTTTAATGTGAACTTTACATCTGCTACATCGCTACATCTGCATGTAACTTATGTTTTTTTACTGTATACTATGTTTTATATGTTTTTTTTTACTATGTATACATGTTTTTTACTGTATAACTGTTTATATTGCTCCCAAAGGTTCTTTTGAGAAAAGTTACAATATGAGAAACTCAAAATTAGGTTCAAGTAGTTTCCAATCACAGTAAATATGGGAAGATTGGGTGATGGGTATTGCTTATTACCTACATAACCTAACCTAACCTTACCTTACCTAACCATGCCTGATTATTATTACAAGTGATTATTTCTAATTTGAGCTGTTGATACAAAGTATGTGGTCTGAGTGTAACTAAATTTGCAATTTATCTGTACACTAATATCTATTCGCTGAGCTGCAAAAGTGCCCTTAGACCATCAGAGTGGTCCACCAATAGTGTCGTCCATGTGGGAAATTTGTAATTCAATAACAATAGGCGACCAAAAGGTTGAAATTCTACAACAATAGGCGGTCGCAGAGGGTGTAGCACAACATCTACCTGTCCATCTATTGTTGTTGGTGGTACCTTGTGGATGCTTTTACCGGGGGGCCACCATCTGTCTGACTATCCATTTCTCCGAATATACCATTTGTCTGACTTTTTTACGACTTTTCATTAAATAAGAAAAGTACGTGTTACCACTTGACCGAAAATCCATTTGTCCGAATATACCACTTGTCCGACTATCACATGACATGAGTTCAGAAACCACTTCCCCGAATATACCACTTGTCCGACTCTACCATTTGTCCGACTCGACTGTATTGCATTCTAGCGGCGTAGTTTATCACGTCTAACCGAAAATATCGTGTTTTTTTATTTTTTCACACACTATCAAATGTTTACTTTTCGTTTTTTAATTGATAACTAGAAACTGCTGTAATAGTGTCAAATAGGATTAATGAGTATAATTATTATGACTGTGGTAATGGTTTGTGACATGAACACTAGAATGCATTGAGATATTGGCATGACGCCATTCGAGAAATCAGCCAATTACCAATCAGCATGAGTTTGCCATTAAATTTGAAATATTGGAATTGTTCAGATTGAAGTTTTCTTCTAAAACCAAAATCTTAATTCAAATAGAGTATTAATCCATCTCCTTTTCACATTGTGAATGATTAACTGTTATGAAATCTTGTTTAAGATTCAATTAAATTAAGAGATAACTGTTTTTTTATTATTGGAATGTTTTGCTCACAAAAATCAAACCTTTGCTGCTTTGAATTCTAAGTAGAGTATCAGACCATACTTGTATACATCCAAGTTGTGTTTAAGTTATTGCGTGAGTCTCTTATGTATAAAAACCTAGCTCACGAACCACAACACTTACAGTCAACAATTTATTATTGTGAAACTTGTATTGTTCAATAGCCTACTGTGCATAAAACTTACATTACACAAATCAAGTGTTAGATTCTCAATTCTTGAGGTATGAGTTAAATATGAGACTCAATTTTCCCAAAAGTTCATCTGTTAATCAATATATTATATGGATCTTGAAACCCTATCAGAAGTTCCCTAGACATATTCCTGATAACAATATTGTTGGTCGTTAATGAGGTCATCAAAATCTTCAATTGGGGTGGTGAGAGAGCATCAGAATCGACATTCTCCTCCATTTTTGAGCTATTTAAAAAGTGCTTTTCATTTTTAGGATAGTGAGCAGTGAATTCGTTGGATCCTACTTCGAAGTACATAAAAAAAACGATAGTTCTGGATGCAGACTCCATAGTTTTTTTTTTTTTTTTTTTTTTTTTTCTGATGCCCACATGAGTCCGAGACTTGTGCGTGGGTAATGAGGTGAATGATTACACATAAATGCCTGACGGTGGAGCGGGATTCGAACCCACGACCACTTAAACGACAGCATGTTGAAGTTGCGATGCCCCAACCAACTGCGCCAAGCGGCCCGCCATATAGTTCTATAGTTCCTGACCTGTTGGAGCAATAGTTCCATGAAAGTACTATGAATACCTTCTATTCCTCAAACACGTAGCCTACCTCATAGTCTAGGTCTAGATACCTTGAAGAAAGTATATCATAGAAATCTCTGTTCACAAGGTTCATTTTCTTTCTATTCCCACACTTGGTAAAAAAAATTTGGTGTAATGTTATTGGGGAAAAGACTACTTGGCATTGAAATTGAAGTTTTTCATTGGTACTATTCTTTATTGGCGTAATATAATGAATGCTATTATAATGTGATGGCATTTAGTAGCATAGCATAATACTAGTCTCAAAGAGATTTACATCAATAATTTATTTGCCAAATCTGAGTCGAATATCACTAACTCTCAATTTACTGGCTAATAGACAAATATCTAATCTAATAGCTGAACAACAGAGCTAACCTCAAAAGATGAAAACTATTTTCATTTAATTTTCTAGCTTAGCATACAGAGATAGGCGATAGATAGATAATGCAGAAGTATCTCTAGAAGGCGTTGATTAAAGGCTAGAGTACCTAGTGCCTGGGACATGATAGCTCTGCTGCTAGAATGCGCTACAGTCGAGTCGGACAAGTGGTATATTCGGAGAAGTTGTTTCTGGCCTTATAATGCATCATGTAGTAGTCGGACAAGTGGTATATTCGTGCAAACGGTTCAAGACAAGTGGAAATACGTAGTTGACTTAATTTTTGACAACAAGTACAAAAGTCAGACAAATGGTATATTCGGAGAGATGGAAAGTTGGACAGAAGGTAGTGGCCCGCTTTTACCCTAACAAAAAGTTTACCGGAAGACAGAGAATAACCCCATGAAGTTTATGGAGGAATTTCAGGAGGAGCTGAAATTCAGAAATATCAATATCAATAATTTCGAGCAGGTAAAGAGAGAGATAACGATGGTGATGGACCTTAAAGGTAGGCGCACACATATCGTCATCGGACGGACGGCACGCATCGGACGGATCGGATGATCAGATTTGATGCATTGTTTTCAATTGGAGTGCGCATACCTATCCGCATCGTACGCATCGTAGGTCGGAAATGCCGTCTGGAATTCCGAGAGGGGCATTGAATCCGACGGCTCCGTTCGGATTGAATGACTCACCGGCATTTCCGTTCTGGTGTGCGCAGTAGGACCGTCACGCATTATCCATTTCTACAGGCGATTTGACTAGTACACTAGCGACTGAACACGTGGTATTCTTATTTTCTACACACAATTATGGATTATGCGAAATTGATTATTATTGTTCAAGAATATGAAGAATTGTACAACTTGTTTATTAAATTCCTATATTATTATTTTAATAAACAAAAAAACAAATAAACAATATTATTGTTTTGTTTATTTTAATAAACAAAAAAACAATGAACATTATTAATAAACAAATATTAATATTTGTTTATTAAATTCCTACATAACACCATTCGCACACGACTCGACATACGTCGCAATGAACTGAAAATGCTGATGCTTCGATGACGACAAGTTTGCGCAGCACCTGAAAAAAGTACGATCCGTCCGATGCGTGCCGTCCGTCCGATGACGATCTGTGTGCGCCTACCTTTAAGGTAGGCGCACACATATCGTCATCGGACGGACGGCACGCATCAGACGGATCGGACGATTAGATTTGATGCATTGTTTTCAATTGGAGTGCGCATACCTATCCGCATCGTACGCATCGTAGGTCGGAAATGCCGTCTGGAATTCCGAGAGGGGCATTGAATCCGACGGCTCCGTTCGGATTGAATGACTCACCGGCATTTCCGTTCTGGTGTGCGCAGTAGGACCGTCACGCATTATCCATTTCTACAGGCGATTTGACTAGTACACTAGCGACTGAACACGTGGTATTCTTATTTTCTACACACAATTATGGATTATGTTTCCTCAACAAGAATCCGAAGAGAATGAAGAGACCTTCATTAATTCTTTAATAAAATTTCATTAATGACCTTTTCTGAAATGTGTTCTTTATATATAACTTAGAAAATTAAAGGTTTTCTTATTTCCAAACATATTTAGACTATTTATTTCCTTGTATATTCTGTTAGAGTGTAGAAAAATATTTGTTAGGGTTTTTACTTTTTTACTCGACATACGTCGCAATGAACTGAAAATGCTGATGCTCCGATGACGACAAGTTTGCGCAGCACCTGAAAAAAGTACGATCCGTTCGATGCGTGCCGTCCGTCCGATGACGATCTGTGTGCGCCTACCTTTAAGCCGCAACATGGTGGGGAACGGTGAAACGAGAAATTGAAAGTTATGCGGAGTTTGAGAAAGAATTCATAAGTCAATATTGGAATAGAGCAATTTTGCAATTATAGCAGAAAAGAGAAGGAATTTGACTGCGGGGAAGTTCAGAGGGAACGCCGGATTAAATAGGTCGATTATGCTCTGAGGAAGGTGGAATTGGCAAGATACTTATGGTGAACAGGAGGAGGAAATAGTAGAGATTCTGGTCCAGCATTATGGTAGGGATGTCAGATTAGCAAAATTGTCAAATCAAGTGAAAACAATTGAAGAACTATTAAATATTTTGGCGGGTTTTGATGCAGACGATAGGATCAACAAAGATAAATATAGAAGGGATGAGAATTGGCAAAAAAATGAGCAGACAGGCAATGATAACTTCCAAAGTAAGAAACACTTTCATATAAATAGACAAGCCGTGTATCAGAAGGATGATGAGAGACCAGGACAGGGAAGGTACAATGAAGCTAGAGGAAACTGTAATAATTTTAGGGGAAATAGGTAGGAGGGAAATACCAATGATAATAATAATGACAATAATCTATCCGACAACAGACATTTTTATAGGGAAAACAGGAACAATCAGGGCTTCCGACAGAGAATATGGGATAGGTCAAATTATAACGAAAATAATCACTCTGATTCCAATAGAAATAACCAACAAAGGAAGGACTCAAATACTAGTACACAAAATAAAAATATGGGAAACTAGATTTGCGTCAACATAATGTTAGTGCCCCGTTGCCGCGAGAGATTTGGGGAGAGGTGATGATGATGATGATGATGATTATGATGATGATGATGACAATAATAAATGTAATTTCAATATTAAATGTAACGACATGAGAGAATATCTTCCGGAGGAAGATGAAATGATTTATAAAGACAATATAAATTATAGTTTAACGGAGTTCAAAGGAAAAATAGAAGCAATCGAACAAAAATATTATTAGATTCAGGCAGTGAAATATCAGTGATCACTCAAGCTGCCCTTGATCAGTTAGAATGAGTAAATAATATAAAATATCCTATACTTCCCATACATAATATAACACTTTATGGTGTAACAGGAGTTGGGTCCAAGAAAATCAACTGCCAAGTAGAGATCGAAATTGAAATCAATGATGACAAAAAATTAGAGCTTGTTTAGTGGTGGCAGATAGATTAAATGCAGAATTTATTTTGGGTATGGACACCATACGTCGTTATGTGACTAATATGAATTTTATAAATAATTCAGCAACCTTTAATTTGGTGAAGCGATAATAAATTTTGAGCTACATAAGAATAAATAAAACTATCACCTGTTTGTCTTAACAACAATTGAGGATAAAAAAGAGAAAGTTTGTGGTATGAAAATATTTATAATATAAGTAAAATGTTTCCTTCTGAACAGACTGAAAATTTAATTGAAATTTATAACGAAAATTAAGATATTTTTTCAGACAAACCTGGTCTTGCAAGAAATTTTATTTGTAAATTAAAAATTGAAGAAGGGGTGGAGTTAGTCCGGCATTCTTATCCCATTCCCGCTTCAAAAAGAAAAGCCGTTCAGGACGAGATAAATCGTATGAGGGAATAATTGAAATAAGTGATTCGCAATTTTCATCACCTTTAGTTGTAGTGAGTAAACCTGATGGAAGAGTGCGGCTTTGTTTAGACGTGAGACAAATTAATAAATTATTGATACCTGATAATGAGTCAACCGAGAAAATTGATGAAATTTTACAGAAATTTAAAGGGGCACGTTTTTTATCACGCTATGACTTGACGAGTGGATTTTGGCAGTGTGAATTACATCCGGAATCAAGGAAATATGTAGCTTTTCTATATCAAGGGCAAAACTTTCAAGGTACTTCCATTTGGATTATTGAACAGTTCTGCTATTTTTATCAAATGCATCACACAAGCACTTGAAGACGAAATTTTGCAATATGTGGTGATTATTAATAGCTTCAGCGAATTTTGATGAACATTGTCAACGTATTGAGAAAGTGTTAGGAAAACTGAGGGAAAATAATTTAACTTTAAAATTAGAAAAATCGGAGTTTTTAACTTTGGAGACACGTTTTTTGGAGTATATTATTAATAAAGATGGGATAAAAGCTGATCCAGAGAAGGTTAAAGTTATTAGGTATTTCCCGACTCCAAAAAATAAAAAGGCTTTACAATCCTTCTTGGAATTATGCAACTTACCGAAAGTTTCAAAAAAAGTATTCGTATCTTACTTCAATTCTTACGCCATTAACAAGTGACAAAAATACTTGGAATTGGGGACCCAAAGAGGAATAGACATTCCAGGAAATTTTTTTAGATTGCGTTGAAGCTAGATTAAGGGTGTTTGAACAAAAAAATTTATTTACTTTTTTTTTGTTGGAAACTTTAAAGTTCATCTAGACCAGTGGTTCCCAAACTTTTTTGCCTCATGGACCCCTTGCCATGGTTTTTGGTTTAAGGTGGACCCCCTGAATAAATTTCATCAATTTTTTTTTAAACTTCAAGTTGAAATGTGTTTTTGAAAGCTGATGATGTAGTTCTACTGCTCCCAGTAACCAATTCAAATTGTGGTGAAGAAAATATTAAAAAGCACATTAACTTAGTAAATTTTTGTAAACGAATTTGAATTGAAATAATCAAATAGTATGACATATTGTTGTTGGTTATAGTGAAATAGTATTAATGGAAATCAAGAAGTATAACAGCCGGTATTTTATTATCAACATTGTGTCCTTTGTAGTAATTGCAACGTTCGCATCTATTAAAATCAGCAAAAGGCTGCTCAATGTGGGCGAACACGACACTCATTGTTAGTGGAATGTGACAGAGAGAGAATTGAGGAGAGAAGGTGGAAAATAACAATGAATATAATTCACCTGTTTTAGAATATTACATCAAATTTGTGACAAAAGGGCGATACAAATACAGTAATCAGTAGCGTAGCGAAGATCTTTTATTGGGGGGGGGGGGGGGCTTATTGGAAATTTGGAAGCCCCCGGGGGGTCTTAGGGGTATTGAATACCTCCCCCGAAAAATTTTTAATAAGTAGTCCCTCTAACGTCGTATCCCAAGAGATTCTACTAATGTCTAGTAAAGCATTAATTCATTAATTTTAGTCCACATTATGGGAAAAGTTTTGAATGTTCGATGTTGAGAGCTTGATTTGAGACTCAAAAACAGTAATTTTATACGAGTATTTATTAAAATTGGGTAAGGTGAAAGCTCGATAAAAGCTCGAATTCGATAAATCACTGTTTTTATGAATCGTTTGCCTAAGAACTTGAACCCACTTTTCGTTTATTGTATGTTCCTTGATTAGTTGTGAACAAATTTTAAAGTATAAAATCTAAAAAATACTACTTTTATAGTGCAAATTCAACAAATTATAGTGGTTTCAAATTATTATTACAATTAGGGCCACCCAGAGACATTTTAGTGGCGGGTACAGAGTTGAGGCTGGAGGCTCCCTTACACCTTCACCCTAAACACCAATTTCAATTAATGACTCGATTTCCCAAATAGCATTACTAAGCTATGCCTAATGTCTAATAGCATTATGCATTACTAAGCAAATAGCATTACTAAGCTATGTCTAATGCCTAATAGCATTACTAAGTAAGCTATGTCTAAGCTATGCCTAGTTGCTTTCTGTACTAAAAAAATCTGTGTAAATAATTTGAATTTTTTCTTCAATTTAAAGATAAAATTCGAGTGTAAGCCAACTGATAAACATTCGTCAAAAAAGCTGTGGAAGCTAGGGAAAAGGGTACTGACTGGCACCAGAGAGAGCAATAAGCTTTTCTTCTATTTTTGTGTAATATTTTGAACTATTCACTAATATTGGAATACCGGTATGTAAAATGTGTAAAATTATAAAAATTATTATGATTTTGAATGGAACTTGGTTCAACTTGCAAAGAACGAATGAATTAATAACACATCCAATTCCAAACTTTAACTTATAGTAATTTTGTAACTACATAAATAGATGGTGACAAAACTTCAAAACATAGGGGATTCTGAAAAAAATTGTTCTCAAGTTCTAGAAAGTGCAACTTTTAGCTTTTTTTATGGCTATGAACCATCATATTATTTGCTGATTGATTCATGGCGTGACAGATTTCACGATCACAATAAACTCTTTGGGGTATCAGATCTGAACAGTAACAGAAACAGAAACGAGCATTTGAAGCCCGTCTGCAATAATATTAAGAGACCTTTTCTCCTTTCAAGCCTACTGTGTCAACTTCATTCAAGTGGTCTGGGGAAATTCAAACCCACGTTTTGGGGCTCCGAAAATACTGGGACCCACCAGCATCGTGGAGTCTTTGAAGGCCCAAAGCCGAGGCAATTAGGGGACACTTATGTATAAACGTTGAAATTTGAAATATTCTAGATGCAGCCTGTTTGAATCTTTACTTCACATAACTATACTGGCAATAAAAACGGGCCCGTAGTGCCCGCTGCCTCTAGGGTGTTATGCTTCTAAGGGGCCCCTAGCTGTACAAACTAGAAAAAAGAGGCCCTGGAGGCCCCTAGCTGTACAATTTGGTGCCCCTTATTTTATTTTTGTTGTATCACTTGCTTACATTTGTAAAATGATGTGGTCCCTTGACGTTGAGGCCCAAGGAAACTTGCCTTGTTCGCCTCATAGCTTTAATTAGAGTATTTTTTAAGTCAATTAAAGTATTAAAATTATAGTTTTTTTCTAGCTGTAACATTATTTAGGCTACTCTTCAGATATGAAAACTTTTTTTCACCTCCAGTAACCGATATTATCGTATTTTTATTGATGCCTCCCTACTCATTTTTGGGGCCTCTTTCACAGGCGAAAGGGGGGGGCTGTAACCCGGGAACCCCCCTCCGTCGCCACGCCAATGCCAGTAATGAAGTGTTCTTACAAGAATATTAAAAATTGACTCCAAAAAAGTTGAAAGATAAGAACAAATTTATTAGAATTGAATAGGCTACTAAGATTCCTATTTCGATTTAAAATGATCAAATACGTAGAGTAATAAAAGGAAGCTTATTAGACCTTACTAGAAGTTCTTGTAAACGTGGAAAATAAAAACTAAACACTAATACTCTAGCCAGAATTTATTTTTGAAATAAATGTATTTTATTGTGCACAGATTTCTTTTCCATCAGAATAATTTTGAACAATTAATTGAATAAGCAAGAGCTTGCTAGAATGTTAAAGAAAGGTTTGATAATTTAAAGACATTAGGCTCCTTTTCCTTATAATAATAAGCCTCAAATAACTTGAATAATTTGGTGTCTACCTAAGTTGTTGAGTGACCTACCAATAAACGTTCCTTTTTGAAATATGATAGAATATCATTCAAATATAAATACGAGGCTCCTTTTGTTTATAACATTTATGAGGTGACTTTTGCTTATAACAATATTGCTTGATAAAATAGCTTGAAATATTTAGTACCTGACTTGTTTAGTGACCTACCAGTAAATGTTAATAGTTTCAACATATAATAGTAGTTTATGCAACGATTTTATTTTGACCCTTATTAAGGCACGAGTTAGATGAAAGTTATAACACGAGCGAATGCGAGTGTTATAAATATCTCACGAGTGCCTTAATGGCCAAATAAAATCGTTGCATACACTATTTTATCTACGACCACTAGTATACATTTAATTAAAACAATTACATTTTATCTGTGACTGTCAGAGATACCTAACCTCTCATCTCAAATATGAGAAGTTATAGTAGATTGTTGGGTTAAAGCAGCTGGTGTAGCAGTTTGATCAAATCAGCTGATAGTTTCACAATATTGAATTACGATATTGATTCCATCAAAAATGCTTCAGATTGGTCCAGAACCCGTGTTATAATGTACTATAATGAGCTCATTATGCAACGGGTTTCAAAAAGCATTTCGAAAAGACAGCTGTTTTGGCATCAATTGTGAAACTGTAATGTATACATTATGACATGGTGGTAGATAATAGAAGATAATTGAAGGATATGGGGCTTCTTTTTCTCATAATACAACTAAAAACGGAAATTTATATCTGGTAAACCTGAGCTGTTTAGTCACCGGTAGTGAAGGCTTATAATTTTAAAATATAAGAAAACTAAGTATGAATTCTCTGAGGTTTAAAAATATTTTCATAGAAAGCGCTATTATTTCAAATAGGTATAATGCTTGCTTACATGTACGTATAACAGTACAGTATTATACAAGTACATAAGTAGCCTACTGGTACTCTGTGATGTTTTCCATTACGAAATACTTGAACAAACTAATATAAAAAATGACACTGTATTTCTATTTAAATAATGATTTTTACTCACGTATACTGCAGATATTAGAGGGATTCATTTCACTTGTAGGCTGATGAAGATTATATTAAGAAGTGAAATGCATACCTACAGTATCTCCAGTATAAGTGAGTAAAAATCCTAATTTACTTAGAAATACAGTGTCAGTTTTGATATTAGATTGAACATAGCATATACCACGCCCCAATCCAAAAACATTCGCTATTGTGGACCCCCATTAACATATCATGGACCCCCAATTTTATTTTTCACTGACATGGACCCCCTGGCAGGTCCCCGTGGACCCCAGGGGGTCCACATGGACCACTTTGGGAACCACTGATCTAGACAAAACCAAATGTGGCATTTAAAAAATCGAAAAAAATTAATTGCGGCCTATGTGTGACCTTGAAGTGTACATTTTGAGCATTCTTCAAGCAAGCTACAAATGGAAACGAAAAACACCATAGCAATGAAACTTTGGGACAATTTTCTTTAAAATATGCTCTTTCTAGTGATCTATTTTCATTTAAAAAATAAACATCAATTTTAATTTTTTTTACAAAATATTTTTTTTATTGAATTGTACAGTGAAATTTTCAGTTTAAAATTTAGGTTAGCATACGTGGGTTTTAATTCCCTACCCAATGCAATTTTTTGTTTTTCATTATATGTATCCGTCTAGAAACGAAGGTTGTTTGAAGAAGTCAATGTTTATACGTGCGCTCGTGCGCAAAAACGCGCGTGCGTGGAGTGGAGGGGTGGCATTGGGGGGACGGTAGCCTTCCCCTTCACGGCTGTGTGGCCGGGAGTGACCATGGGGATTCCTCCGTCTTCTTGAATTTGTGTTGTGACAGATTGCACTGACATACGAATTCGACTTGTTCATCTCTATCTAGTAGTGGAGTTTATCTTTCCAGTAGTCAACACTTTATTAGCGTGAATATGGCGCCAAAACGTCGTCCACACAAACGATGTAAACGTTCGATTCTTATGAGGAAAAGTTTGGCAGAAAGTAGTGAAACGACTGTAGTACACACCATGCCACAACCTTGTGAAATCAATCCTGTACTCAAAAGATATTAACACTTCTGCAATGTTGTTTGGCCGAGTACATGAGAAAGATGCAATAGCAGAATATGAAAAACTTGCCAATGTTTTGGTCCAACCTTGTGGCCTTTTCATATATGAAAAAGGAGGATACTTGGGAGCTAGTCCAGATGGGTTGGTTGGTGATGAGGGAATTGTAGAGGTAAAATGTTTACCATCTGTGAAAGGACCACTAAAAGAGTTTGTTGAAGAAAACAAAAAAACCTGTTTGGAAATCAATGAAATCGGAAACCTACAATTGAAAAGAAAAAATAACTATTTTTATCAAGTACAAGGACAGTTGAACATTACAAATAAAAAATGGTGCGATTTTGTGGTGTTCACCAGATCCAGGGAAGTGTTTGTTGAACGCATCGAAGTGGACTGTGATTTGTGGAAGAACATGATGCTCCCCAAACTTACGTGTTTCTACAAAGAATGCATGCTTCCAGAAATTGTAGACAGTAGGATAAACCGGCAGCTTCGCGTTCGTGACCCACCCTACATAGTTGAAGCACAAATAAAACGGGAGGAAAAGAAATAAAAAAATGTTAAATTAAAAGTATAGGCCCTAAATTTAAACACCCATATATTTTATAGGTTTGTTTTTGCAAATAATTAAAAATGTATTGTAATATTTCATATCATAAGTTGACGGTTAAAAGTAAAACAGAGGAGTAATAAATAATTTGTAAATATGTATATAAATTGTCTTATTTAGGAAATTAAAACGGTAAAGAAGCTGTTTTATGTGAAAAACATGATGTGTTCTTTTATAAGTTATGGAGGTGTAATTTTGATGTATGGAGTTGAGTAGAAATTGGCCCTCTATATCACAAACTGATGTATAAGTTATATATTTTAATACGAATTTGTGATCTAATTGTGTAGGCCTGTTTATGTTTATTTGTTGATTTTTGTTTAGTTTGTTCTTTATTTCACAACATTTTATAAGACTATTACATTTGTTTGGTTTTTTTACGAGTTCTTAGATTTTTCTCAGTTTAAAATGGCTACTTTTTTCTGGTGGTTGAAACTGAAACAGAGTAGTGTATGCACAAAATGTATATATGTATCTAAACGAATTGAGGAATTTAAAACTGTATTGAAGATATTTCCTTTTGAACAAAAAACGCGGCAAACACACAATTTTTTAATATATTATGTCTTCTGCTTATAAGTTATAACATTTTGATTTAGTAATTTTTATTTTATTTTTTTCCTTCCTTGCGACCTCATAGGATCATTTAAGTCTGTACTTCAATTTTTTTAAATTTGTTTCGAACCTCAATCCTTCTCCTCCAATACTCATTCTGTCAGATCGTTGTTTTCTGACATCGTCTGAAAATCTCGGTGTAGTGTGAGATTTCTGATTGTCTATTTCTGATTATCTGCCTTATCTATGTCAATTTTTTTGGATTTAAACCTTTTTTAATTTTTTGTTTATCTTGCGCATCCTTGGTAGTCAATTCAAGCTCTATGTGATCCTTTGAAACTTGTGTTGCATAAATTCCTTGTTTTTTCTTGTTTAAATTTCTAGTCACTAGTTGTTTTAGAATTCTGTTGTCGGGCATTCTGAGTATGTAAAAAATGTGAGAGTTTCTACGTTTTTTCATTGTGTCTATTATTGGGTAAATTTGTTTATTTTATTATTTATAACACCAATCTAGTTGTAAAAATGTTTTAATGTTAAACCTTTAACACTTGATAAGCTCAAAAGCTAAGCTCTTAACAAAATAATGTCAAGAATAACTTTCTTCAGAGAATTTTATTATCAATCCAACAACACTTCCACTTGTTCAAATCGGATGGAAAATAACGGACTTATTACAGTTTTTGTAAGGAAAACACGAATTCCATTGTTGTCCTATATTAGCTTATTGCTATGTTGGACAAAAACTTAATTAGTCGGTTATTTTCTATACGATTTCAACGAGCGTTTTTGGATGGCGAACAAAATAAAAAAGTTATTCTTGACATTTTTTAAGAGCTTCGTTTTTGAGTTCTTCAAGTTTTAAAAGTTTAAACGGCCGCCATTTTGAAAAGGAGCAAGGGAAATTTACAAAACTTTTTTAAATTAGTGCACGTCTTTCTAAAAGATTGGTGAAAATTTGTTAAAACTCGGTTCAGTACTATTTGAGCTATAAATTGTTTTGTCAAAAACATACAGATGGACAGACAGTAAACGAAAAGTGGTAGACCTTTGGTTGTATTGACCCCTGTATATAAAATAATGTCTGCATTACATTGATTGTTTACTGTACTTGTTCTGATAAGAAAACATTTTCAAATGCAATAAACGTTTGTTATGAATAGTACTATGTGGTTGGTGTATTTATTGTGGTCACATTTTCCTTCACTGATCATAGATAGCTGCGTAAATATTGCAATCCAATAGCAGATTGTGGATGTTCACTAGCAGCAAAGATAATATAATGTAAATATTTCATTGTCTTTGCTAGCAGGTATGTGAATCAACCTAAAGGTCGGGACGGTGGGAGGTGGTGAGGTGACAGTGAGCTGGCGTACGCGTGACTTCCGTTTTGACAGATAAGGTTGGCGCGTCAACAGAGAAGTGTCAAGTGAGAGAGTCTATAATAGTGATGTGCGTATCGATACATATCGTATCGAATATCGATACAACGGGGGAAAATATCGATCTTTTTGTATCGATACACGAGGGCATATCGATACACCCATATCGGTACAAGGAGACCTGTATCGTATCGTTTCGTATCTTCTGATTCTCTTCTGGTTTTAATGCTGATATTCATTGGGCGATTTCTATGTTTTTATACTTTTTATATCTTATTATACTTTGTAAAATAAAATTACAACATTCTATTTTGATATGAATGTTTGTTTTCCTGCCTAAACAGTCAGTCTAAGCTGAAGAATAAGGTTTGTCTTATGGTACCTTAAAAACTTAAAAAATAGTCCTTGAAAAAAACCTCAAGGCCATAGAAAGACTGAGATGAATACAACAATCATCAAATCAAATCATGAAGCATGCAAGGAGTCTACTTCAGGTTTGTAAATAACAAAGAGTTCAATTGGTCACTGTGGAAAATTTGATATTATTTTAATTTAACATTATATTCAATAATAATTTTACATTCCCTAGAAGACAGGTTTGCTGTACATAATAATTGAATAAAGCCCAATGATGCCAATGAATGTTTCTTTTAAGCATTATTGGAATATTGGGCGACTCCCCAGTCACCAGACTGTTGGGAAGACCCAAGAAGTAAAAGTAAGTAAGGGCCATATTCTATTCTAATTTAACCTTTCTTGCTTTCTACTAAAGTACATAAAATCATTCTTAGTTTGTTTTAGATCGATTTGATATTTTTTCATCTTTCTTGCTTTCTATGATTGCTCTTAAGTTCATAAAATCATTCATTGTTCATTTCATATTGATAATATTCAATATTGACTTGATACGATATTTTCATCCGATACGAGTGAATATCGATACAAACCTATACGATACGATACGCGTATCGATACAATGGATTCCGATACGTATCGATACACCGGCCTTTATCGCCCATCACTAGTCTATAAGCCAGAGGGTCGAGTGGCCTGTTGGATGAGTGGGGGAAGACAGAAACTGAATTGCGAGCTTCACTACACTCAGCGCTACGGGTATCGAACTCTCCAACTATTTTTATCCAACACTGAAGACCAGAGGCGTTCAAACACTAGTGATGGGCGACTCATTCCTTTCTGCAAGTCGACTTGCGAGTCGGTCTCAAGAGAGCAAGTCGACCGAAGCTAAAGTCGAGTCGAAGAGGTGCAAGTCGACTCAAACACGACTCAAGTCGGGTTGAGTTGCAATTTCAACGGTTTTGTTTTTTCTCTTGGCTCTACTTTTGTCGACACTGTCAACATACCAGTCGTGGGTCGTTCATGCTTTCGTACTACTGTAGTTGAAGATAGAAAAAGAAAGAGGATTCTTTAGTATATTCACCAAGACGGGAGTGATATAAATTAACAATTCATTAATTCGGACAAAGATCAATAGCATATTTATAGGGCCAACAATTTACAATAGAATTCCACTGGAAATGAAAGAAGGCAATATTAGCAGATTTAAAAAAAATAGGGATTGGTTTTATAATATTGGAGTCTACCGTACCATAGATAGGTTCTAATAGTGAATAGGATGTGAATAGAAATACGATTTTGCATACTTTAGGTAGTTTTAGGTACCGTAAATAGTTTTTCGCCACACTAGGACGTAATGAGCTGTTTTTCGTGCGTCATATGGAGGCCGAAAGTGTTTGGTTTCCGTCGAGGTCTGTAAACGTTTACCGCCCTAGGGCGGAAAAGAAAATGACCTTGAATGACAGCTGATCGTGTCTGGATACAGCAGTCATGATTGTAAAAATGAATCCTTTCAACTTTTATGTGAAACAAAAATATTTAAACCATCAATAAATGTTTATTTTTTATAATTTAATATGTACGTAGTATTTAAAATGTCAAAAATGATCACTTTTTATAACTTAATATGTATTATTTTGTAGTTTTGATATCAAACAATAGCACCTTTTTATCCAACCTACAGAGCTCTGGGTGGGAATTTTGTCAACTATTACAAATGTTGGTAACCTCTCACCAAAAGGTTGGTTGGTTAGGTTTTTTGTTTTTAGGAATTTTGACTACTACTGCAACTGTTGGTATAGAAAGGTTAGTTGGTTAGGTTTTTGCTTGTTTTATGCAGGTTTCGAATCAGGAACAGGAATAACAACAAAAAACCTAACCATCTAACCTTTTGGTGAACAGTTGTAGTAGTTGACAAAATGCCCACCCAGAGCGCTGTAGGTTGGATAAAAAGGTGAGCCGTTCCTTGTATTCTTGCAAGTACCATAGCCTTAAAATTTCGCTTTCAAAATTTCCATCTTAACATTGTTGTTTTTTTTTTCGTAGTGTGGCGAAAAATAGCGTTCGCAACACGGGCAAAAATGTTTTGCCGGCTCTCAAACGCTTCAAGTTCTCGACTTCGTCTCGAACTTGAAAACCGCGATCTCGAGCCGGCAAACACACATTTTCGGCCCTAGGTGCGAAATATACTATTTTGTTATTGTTGTATTAGTTATAAAGGCTAGTTAAGAATAGTATTAGCTTGATCTATCTCGAGTCTATCTTATATTGATGATCACCAGGACACATAGTTTAAAAGTGAGTTTTATTTTTTAAATTTAGCAATCAAGTGACTGGGTTTTCTATATAATATATTTGTAATTTTTGAGCTTATATCAATAAACTCGTCCTCTGGATGTGCTTTCCATCATGCAGAAAAATAATAATTATTATTATTAATCATTAATATATAAATATGTAGGCAGTAGAGAATATCGAACTGAGAAATGCTTTTCTAAAACAAAAAATCACAACCGAAATTGCACTCGCAAGTCATACTCTTATGAAGTCGTTAACACATCTCGACTTACTATTCTAAAGGAATGTCTCATGTCTTGAGTCGACTCAAACTAGACGACACGACTTTTTATTAGATGACACTGAACCGAACAACTCAACCATTCAATGATACAACTCAAGTCGCAAAGTGCATAGTGAGAAAAACGAAAGTCGTGTCGACATCATGCATGGCAAGTCGATTGAGTCGACTCAGTGTGCAAGTCGACACAAAGTCGACTTTTGAGTCGAAGTCGCCCATCTCTATCTAACACCCTTAATGTTGAAGCATCCTGATTTTTCAAAAGAGTTTTATTTGGCAACAGATGCCAGCGATCTCTGTGTAGCAGGTGAATTATAACAACTTTCCGATGACGGCCAACATGAAGTCATTGCTTATGCAAGCCGTAGCTTGAATAAGTGTGAACGAAAATACACAATTACTGAAAAATAATTATTGAGTGTAATCTTCTGTTGTAATAAATTTATAACGTATTTAATGGGAAATAAAGTAAATATTCTAACCTATCACAAACTCTCTCATGGTAGGTTAACACGTTGGGCGCTTGCATTGCAAGACTAACATAACTTGGCATCATATCCCAGGTAAACAAAATATTGTCGCTGATACTCTTTCAAGAGTAAATAATGAAGAAGGAATAATAAATGAAGATATTTCTGAATTTATAATATTAAAATCAAAAGTCATGGTAAGCGAAGTTAGCAAGGTTTTAAAAATTTTGAAGGTTGATCAAAGACAGGACCCTAAATTATCAAAAATATTTCAAAAACTAGATGAGAGTGACAATGATTATTTTTTTAATTTTTTCACATTCATAGTGACTTTTTCAGAGGACTGAACGTAATAATGTATGGCGTTTAGCCATTCTAAATAAATTAATTGAGCCATTAGTCAAAGATTATCATGTTATGAGTGGACACATGGGATCACATAAAGTCGTTGAACGATTAAAGAACATTGCATTTTTAAAAATATGAATGAAACTGTTTTAAATATAATAAGTAAATGTGAAATATGTCAAAAAGTCAAAATTAGTAACGAAAAAAATGAAGCTGAAATGGTCAGTGTTTTGTCTGAGTATAAATTGGAAAGAGTATTTGTAGATATTTGTGGCACATTTCCTAATTCAAAAGAAAATTTTCAGTTTATCTAATAGTTCTTGATATTCACGAAATTTGTAAAGCTCTATCCAATTAGGAGGGCCACTACACCAATAATTTTGAATGTCTTGATGAAAAAATATTTTATAAACATAGGAAAACCTAGAATTATTATTTCCGATCACGGAACACAGTTCATAAATAAAAAATGGAAGAATTCTCTGACTAAATTAGATGTAAAAGCTTATAAGTCTGCCGTCTATCATCCCTCATCAAATCTCTCAGAGCGACCGTTTCGTGAACTAGGACGTATTTTACGAACGTATGTAGGCGATAGACACGTTAGTTGGATAGAATTTATCAACAAGATTGAAAACGTAATTAATCAGGCTTACCATTTTTCGATAGGTATGACACTCTGGGAAGCATTGTTGAATAGAAGACCTATCAGAGAGAGATTGAAAAAATTGTTAAATTTCCAGATGAAAATAATAAGATTGCCAGTGAACGGGAAACACACGAACGTGTTAAAGAAAGATTATGCTTCATGGCTGATCAGAGAAAACGAAAACATGATAAGAAACTAGAGAAAATTACAGTGCATAACATTGGGGATAAAGTTTTAGTTGAAAATCGTCAGTTATCGGATAGTTTCCATAAAACAATGAAAAAACGTTTGGCTTTGTACAAGGGACCGTATGTATTAGGCTAACAGAAAGAAAAAGGAATAGCGCTTATGTTATTGCTGAGATTCATGATAAAATTATATTATTGGAACTTACAATGTTTCTGATTTGAAAAAATTCCAGGAATAACTAAGATTTAGGAGGGGATGTATTGTGGATAAACATAATTATAATGATGAAATCTTGATGAATAATGAAGGATAAAATGATTATGATGAATAATTTTATAAGTCTACATGAGTCCAATTGAAATGTTTTATTTTGTTATATTATGTAATTTAATTGGAATTGTAAAGAGATGATAATTAACTAATAAAAATCTTTCAAGTTCAAATTTAGTGATAAAAATACGTAAGGATATCCATTTTGGAGATGATATGAGATAGCGTTCATACGTCGCCAGATGCAGTGTCTTTTATAATATTTTCTAAATTGCAAGGCACTGGTCCTTTTGAAGTAAAATATGCAATGGAATTTTATTTTCCGATATGCTACAGTTAGCGCATGTACGTGTGTGGTTTATTATGATTTTTATGCCATATTAATCTCATACAATGCCTAACAACATTTAGCGTAGGAAGATTTTTTTTTTTATTTATTTTTGTGTCCGAATTCTATGATTAATTTGATGTCTCAAAACAAGATCAATTGATTCGAAAAGTTGATGGAATATTTCGGAAGTGTATATAGATATGTTTAGTATTAATAAGGTTTGAATAAATAAGTTATTGTGATAAGTTATTAAGTGATTATTGATTTGAGTCATGACAAGGTCTGATTAAATGTATGGAAGTTTAAAATTCATTTGGAAAGCGAAATAAATCTATGATATATCTATGAATAGAAAAAGAAATTTGATTGGAAAATAGATTACGATAGGATTTGAAAGAATCATATAGATTATAGATTGTTTATTGACTGAAGAATTTAAGCTTGAGTATAATTACCTGATGAATGGATATGAGATTTGAAATAAGCTGATCAACTCTTCACTTAATCTTGATTATTAATGAGTAAATATTGATTGTTCGATACCGTACTGTATGTAGATATTTAGATGATAATTTTGGTGATAAGCGATACATATAAAAATAAGTTTTGATTTTGAAACGAGGTTGATTTACATGATTTTGATACATTCAAACTGTTTTTAGACAAATGAATGAGATATACCGGATTTGAGAATGACAACAAAACTTGGAATTTTAGTCCAAGATAACTTACTAATTTCAAAATACTTTTGATTGATTTGATTTATACTATTTATAAATAATTATGATCGATAAAAATGATTACTGAATACATTATTAATGCACTTGATTTTTTTAAATAAATAAGATTTACGAAATGATATGACCTTATAGGAATTAACAATAAATATTTTCTAAATATATGATTAGGATATTTATCTTTGAAGCATTGTAATGCAATATTATACATAGAATATGATTGATTTGAATAACAAAATAGTTGATAGTTGATTTAATTACTTCCAGGTTAATTGAAGTATTTTCAAGTTAAAATCTCGACATTTTTCATTGAGTTTTTCATTATTAATAATTGATAAAAATAGTTTTAGAAATCAGGTGAAGTGACTTAATATTTTAGTAAGTTTAATTTTCAAACATTTTAGAAAATAATAATGTATTTCATTTTATATAAATTGTCAATTGAAATTTACCTTTTTTGAATGTTTACGTTAGTATGAACATATATGCATATAAACTTAATAGTACTTAGTACTTAATACTTAGGGAGGATTATAGGGATCATTATTTTCACATTTATTGATAATATATATTTTGCCCTGACACTTATCTATAATATCAACAGTCTACATAGTTTTGAAAGTGATATATGACAATTGTGCCATGAACATTAAAGGCATCGCTCATGATTGTGAAACAATGAACTGTGAAGTGATATTTAATAACGACTTATTTATCAATATCGATAATTGGGCGTGATAATGTTAGAGGACATTGAAATAGCAATCAACAAATGTAATATTTCTTTTCAGCAACTTTTGAAAATTTTATGTATTTAACTTTACATGAATGTATATGAACTTTTATTTTCTGCAAGAATAACAATATTATGTAACCATTTTGATAAAACTTAATAATTTTCTTATGATGTAGCTGAAGCCCTGAATTAATTTCTGTAATTTTCATTTAACTTTGTATTGTTAGGAATACAGCCTGGACTTTAATGAAAGTTAGATGATTTTTATGTATGAGAGATAAACTTAAATTTTTTTGGTAGCTATTTAGGTTTTTACGTTAATCATAATGAAAACAACAACAATAAAATAATAATAATAACAACATTAATAAATAGTATAAAATAAATAATTGAATTAAATGAGTGGAATAAATTAATTGTGAATTTTATTTACATGTTTCACATTTTACTAAAATTCAGGTGCGGATTTTGAAACGTCGTAGTTTCATACCTAAAATCTGATTGAAGAATAAAATATGTTTATAACCTTACAACTCTCAAAACAGGCAGTTTCGAAAATAGAAATATGGATTAAATTCAGAGGCCTAACATTGTTTGCTAATTGTCTCGTCATCCTGTACAAGTCACTCTGGAATGTGTCCTTGACAGCTAGAAAAGCGCGCGAAAGAGCCAGCCAATAGGAGTGCAATATGCCGGACGGGCGATTCCATTTTTACGTGAATAGAGGGGAGTCCACATAATTTGGGAGGCTAGAATAATTTTTGAAAACGTAGAGAGGTCAGTCTGAAGAAAAGATTATTCACGGAAGGATATGTAGCGAATACGGTAGTGAGTTTACCGGGAGACGTTGGTTTTGCTTTTTCTTACTTTTTCTACTAAACATTTAATCACTTAATTACTTTTTCCTTAATTTTTTCATCAATAAATATACTACATCATGCGAGTCCAGGCTGCCACAAAAAAGATGTGATCAGTGCATCGCCAGTTCGTGAGTGAAAATTGAAAAATGAATTTTTTTAATATCAAAATTTACTTTTGTTTACTGGAAATTCAAATGCATGCTATACTTTAAAACATTTTTATTCTTAATAATAATACTTCCAAAAAGAAAAACTGATATTTTTACTTGTAAAACGAAACGTTACAAAATACATTGATTGATATAGGCCTACCTGGATTGTCCTTTTCAAACTTAGCAATCTGCTCGGGAATGTGATGCCAGAGAAATCATATTTGTTCATCAGTAGGTAGTATTGATTATTGACTCACTCCAGATTTTTTCCTTCAATACGCTTAGCAAGGATTTCCCACATGAAACATTTTTGATCATTGTTCTTAGGATTAATGATAGCCTTCCTTGCTGCCAACTTGGATGGCTGGTTGATATAGTATGACTATGAGCCTCTCAGTGCTGATCCTGATGAGCAGACCATAAATGATTAGTAGTGTCCAACCACTTGAGTTGCCCTCAAACTTGACTTCCTCCTCCAAAATCTTCTGATATGCCATCTTCACTTCGTGTGATGCTGCATAGTTTGGCGTTTTAAATGCTTTGTCTTGTATTTCATCCTGCTCCCTGTTTTGCTCATCAAGGGTGCACTTATGGCATGTGGCCTCCAGCACCAAATTGAACTTTATTGGGCCATGCTGTTTGATATCTGCAGTGATTCTTTCCTGCAAGCTGTTTAGTAATGAGTGGAGATCTTTGGCTGGAGCTGCTGAATTCTGGTTGTTGTAGAATAGGTTGAATGTGTCCTCCAAAACAATAAAGTCTCCATTTTATCCATGTGACTTCTGTTGTTAGTTGCTAGACATTGAATTTTCAACTGTCTGAAACAAAACGAGCAAACTAGGTCAATTACAGAAAACGTTTAATAACGGACTGCATTATTCACCTAGTTTGTCAGAGGGCTCCATCTTTAAAAGGTTAAATTCATCAAATTAGATTTTCTTATTAAAATTTCAGATTCAAATTCAGATTATGTAGTCTAAAGTTATAGTTGGAAGATGAAACCTATTTATTTGAGCCTTTGGGAGGTTGAATATTAAAAAAATATATATGAAAAAGTAGGTATCTCAACCTATAAAATAAAAAGAATCTTGTGTGGAATGATTTGAAAACTCCTCAGCTGATTGATTTTAAAACATTGATAATTTGTTCCTCATCAGCTGATACAGTTCTCTGTAGAATAAAAAATGTTATTTAACCTATCAGGTCTTTGATGCTCCATTGGATTCTTTACTTTAAGTAGCTGAGGTGAAAGATGAAAACTAAAATTTTAGATCCAATTTCATATTAGGTAAAAGAATTTTGGTAAAAAGAAAAAATAGCAAAACTTTGAAGAAAAAAAGAGTGGTAGGTACTCACTTTGATGGTAATGACCTGTAGACTTGATGAACACACTTGAAGACTTGTTACTCATAGTAATAGGTCACATCATTGGTCAGGGGCGTGTTGACAAGGTTAGTGGAGGGGTCACATGATAGGGGCGTGACAATGTGAAGGGGGTCATATGATAGGAGGGACGGGGCAACATGAAGATGGGGCGGAGGAGGGGCACTTTTTTTAAGGTAGTGGGCAATGACGGGGGTTTCAAAGGTCAAGGTTAGGTTTTGTCCAAGGTCAAGGTTGCACCAGAATTCTCCCAAGGTTGTGCCAGAGTCCTTAAATTTTAAGTACTCACGAAAAAAAATATATATATATATATATATATATACACAAGGGATATAAAAAAGTAAGGTCTCTTATTTAAGAAAATTAAATTTATTCACAACTTGTCACACCTCGTTGGAAAGGTTGAACAATTAGCTACTTTTCTACATAATCACCGTGACGATCAATCACCTTCTGCACCCTGGTAATCAGCTTAGAGTGTGGTATCACGATGGAATTAGAAAGCTGATTACCAGGATGCAGAAGGTGATTGATCGTCAGGTGACTAAGCAGAAAAGTAGCAAATTGTTCAGCCTTTGTCATACATCGTTGGAAAGGCTGAATTTGCTACTTTTCTACATATTTAGTCACCTGACGAGCTATCACCTTCAGTGATCAATCATCACATGAATGGTAAAATGTACATAGGTATAGGCATTCGTTATTTGTTGTTGTAAACATAATGGAATAGATGATGATGCATCACTATGATAAGAGGTTTGTGCAACCGGAGGAAAGACTGGCTTTACAGGATGTTTGTTTTGTGTCACTGCTACATCCTACTGCACACTTGGGGAGCATTGCGTTAAATCTCGCTAACGAATGACCTTTGCTCTATTGCCTCAACGCTCAGTGTGCGACCAGCCTAAGAGTTGTAGGCTCCCAGAACGCATCATATTAAACCTATCTAAAATATAAGTGTTGGAACTTGAAGCCAATCTTATTTTCAAACTGCTTATAATTCTTAGGTCTACCTTAGTAGCCTATTCTATGTTCATAATACCATAAGTTACATTACAGTAAAATTTATTGTTTTTCTATGACAAAGTCCGCATAGGTCTGAATCCTGTGCGTGGGAAATAAGTTAGATGATTGATGAGTTGGACCTACAGTTGTAGGTTGGTTCAGAACCACCGGGAAGTGATTTTTTTTTGTAGAGAACTAAGTCTTTTGTACCACCTTCCTTTCAAATCAAAGATTATTGAGTCATAGTCAAATAGAGATATCGCTTTGTTTGCATCATTGGTTTGCTAGTCTAGTAGATTTTAGAGTGCCTAGAGTTTTGAATTGCTTTGATAGATTTTGTTATTATCGCCGTGCTGTGCTATTTGTGACAGTGCCATGTCTGTTGTATCAATTATCGAATAATATAATTATTATTGTTATTGATAACCTGAAATGTTATATTTTATTTGCAGATCATCGTCTTTTTTGAATGATCATTTGATTGATCTACTGTCTAGAAATGAATGATACTTGGAGAAACATGTACCTTGATAACCATCCTAGAAAACCAGATTACACATTTGCTATGTCTTTGTTGACACATTTGAATGCTGATGAATTGAGGGAAGTTTTGAACGATGAAAGGAAATTTGAAGATCTTATCAAAGACGTGAAAGAGGTCAGTGAACAATAAAAAGCATTCACATTTTGTAGTTGCTTGATTATAACTTGGTGTTTATAATTAAATTGTATATTAGTGTTTATAATTTGGTTTTACAGCTTATTAATCAAGCTTATTCATCTCTGATGAAAAAAGTCTTCTATTTTGGTGCTTTCCAAAACGTCTCTGGTCATTAATGGCTTGAACGCAGGAAGTAGCCCAGAAGTGTGCAAGATAGTATTCACTTTCACCCATGTAGCCATGTTAGAGTAGCCACTGTAGTTAGAGTGGACTGTCAAGCATAGAGTTTCAGCATTTGTTTCTATGGGCTTTGCATATTTTGTGCCCAAGTTTTGTATCCAGTCATATGCTATGCTTATGTACACATGACTCTTTAACTTGTTAGTGATGACCTACAATATTTTACTATGTGCTTCCTACAGCTGTAGATGTGTGGTCATCGCTATAGTCTTCCTTCATCAATAGAGAGGTTGCGCAAATCTACGCTAAAAATCTGTTAGCGCTAAAAAGTACGATAATCAGTTTTTAAGACACATACACATGCTCGGCTACATAAAAATAAACATGGCCGTTCTGCTTCCCGAATTTGAGTGAAAAAGAAAATGCTTTGGCATTATATTCTACTCAACTAAGAATTAATTTTAGTTATATTAATGAAAGAAGAATGCTTCAAGTGGTGACAAGTGGATGGTGGAGGAAATAAGAATAGGTTGGATTGAAAATTAATGATAAATTATTAATAGAGCTGAAATGTAGACATCGATACTGAAGAGTAATTATTGTAACTTCAATTATTGATGGTCATAAGTTTCATTTGGCATAGTGCAGACTCAAAAAATATATCTTGCCAATACACCTTAAAAATACAGTCGTATTAAACTTTGCCATAATTCTAGGTAACACTTGAAATAAGTCATTTTTGAATTTATTCGTTTATAGTGCATATAACGTAAAAAAGATTTCCATGATTATGCATGCAAAAACTGCATTACATGACTTAAATGAACGGAAAAGCACTGTTTAGCATTAGAGCTGAGCGGTTTGTCTCGTTGGTGACGTCACAGCATGCAGAGCTCACAACGGCCGAAAAAGGTCTAATGTCCTCGCCCTTTACTATACCGTCCTGCCACTCATCACTGCTTCCTACCTGTCGCCACACTGCTTTCTGGTGGAGCCCCTTTTCTAATCTTGTCAACAAAAAATTATCAACCCACAATATTTTCTGTTTTTTTCTCTCATTTTTTTCTTACTCAAGAGCAACAAGGCCAGGAGCAACACATCACCGTCATCGTCCATCTCGAAACTGAATAACATCAACATACCAGCTGCAGTGCTGATCACTATTTGCATTGCGCTCTGTTTGCATTATTATCACTATTTGCTCGGAGTCATAAAGTCGCCCGGAATCGGCAACAAAGTCGCCTAATGTGAAGGCGCACTAAGACTACTAAACTGTGCTGATTAAGGAGTGTAAACTTCAGATTCAAAACTTTTCTAATTTGCCAAATGTCAATCTCTGGCTGTGTAGAATCTTTTGCATAAATATACATAAGAAAAGCTCTTCTTTTTGCATATTGTAATAGAAAAGATGTTTCTTTTAATACCTACTGCAGTAAGTCTATGCAAAATGTTATGAATTTGTGCTTTCCTGAACAAGGAAGCCGTGATAGTGCATCAGTGACGTAACTAGATGGCCATTTGGTGGGGCGGGGGAATCAATGATGTAATGGGAGGGTGTAGTTTCCAGACACTAACATATTACACCATAAGAAGAGGAGGGGGGTTCTCTTCCAATAATTCAAGACTATTATTATAGTTTATCCAAAAGGGGATGCAAAGGTAATCCCCTGGGAAATGTTAGATAAATATCCCTTTAAAACCACATTTCAAGCGATTCCAGACATAAATTCATCCATTCAACCCAAATTGTGCCTCAAAGGTAGTGATTTGTTATGTGTTAGCCTATAAGTTTTTTTTGGTCATAATAGAGTAGCTGGTAGGCCAAAAATGTACAAGACATAAGTAAATTATTGATACCATAAATTACAAGACATAATGTACAAGACATAAATAAATTATTGATACGATAAATTATCGTACTTTTTAGCGCTAACAGATTTTTAGCGTAGATTTGCGCAGCCTCTCTATTGATGAAGGAAGACTATAGCGATGACCACACAGCTACAGCTGCAGGAAGCACATATTAAAATATCACATAGTAAAATATTAAATATCACAAAGTTACCTCTCGCTCACTATCTCTCCCTCCTCTCACACTCTCTCTCGTGTACGATCTTCTTATCTGAAAAAAGTTCCAATGGCCACTTGAGCAAACAGTGTGTCCTCTATGAAATATTTTCTCTCGCTGAACACTTGTTTTGCATGCACCTCACTAAAGTTCAGATCTCGACGACCTCTTTTTATTCCTATCAGTCGATGAATGCCCCAAACGTTTGTTAATCACACACTTAACAATATATCTGATTGTGTTGTAAAAGGTTATCCGGCTAATTATGTAGAAACAAAATAGACAAAAATCTAATCTAATAAGGAAATAATGGTAATTTTCTTGATATAAATAATGAGAAAAATTATAATGGTGTGGGGGAGAGGCGACAGGTGACTTGCGACATCCACGCAAATGGTTTAATTGAGTTGCAAAAGAATAATATTATTTGTGTAGTCATGTGAGTGATTATGTAGAGGTGGTCTGAATATGTGATTCAGGGGTGACTTATCGTAGCTAAGTTTATTTCCATTAATTGAAAACTTAGTATTTGGGACCCATCTGAATCTGTATTATGAAACTTTTACGGAGGAATCTGCCAAGCTTCTCAAGCTTATTCCTCTTATCACAAGAAAAAGGTTGATATGAACATAAGTCCGGAAACGCTTCGTCACTGGAATAAAAAAGGCTGAATTTGGCAGCTATCCCTATCAATTTACTCAATAAAAAACCCTAGGGCCTTCATTTAGGTGGAAAATTAAATAGGTTTCATGTAAAAGAAGCTTAAAACTCGAATAAAAGCAGTTACAGGTCAGAAACTATCGTAATTATTGAGATATTTTACAAAATACTCAACAAAAAATATCTATGAAACAGTATTTCAAGTTTCAAGGGAATCAACATTGTTATTTGGGTATAAACCACTACAGTTTTCCAACGTAACTTGAAAAGAAAATTCAATTTGAAAAAAAATTGTCCAGTACCCCTAGAACACACCCAAAATTAATAGATTTCGTTAGGCTATTTACTGGTTGAAGCACACTGATTCTGGTTGCTTGGTTCATAGTTGCTTTCAACTTGTTATTTTTGTGTGTTTTGATGCAGCAGCACCCTGATTTATGAACTTAGCGTATATTTTTGGCTATTGAGTCATTCGACATTTTATTTTTTTAAATTAATATTTTTACTCATCTACTCATCTTACTCAACTACAAGTTTTGTATTAATCATTAAAATTGGATATGGATTTGAAGATAAATTACACAATTAATTGAATTACCCCTTCAAAATAGACCAAAATTTCACGACTACTTGAAAAAATATTATTATGAACTTATGAACTTAGCGTATATTTTTGGCTATTGAGTCATTCGACATTTTATTTTTTTAAATTAATATTTTTACTCATCTACTCATCTTACTCAACTACAAGTTTTGTATTAATCATTAAAATTGGATATGGATTTGAAGATAAATTACACAATTAATTGAATTACCCCTTCAAAATAGACCAAAATTTCACGACTACTTGAAAAAATATTATTAGGCACAGGAGGTACAAAATAAGAACTAACCATAAAAAATATGAAAAACTATTGTATAATACTTGTGGAAATCATAGAAGTTTAATGATGTACAAGAGAGGCAATCAGTGCAACATACTGATCATTATTTCATGTTAATTTGTCAGGTCCTTGAATACTGTACTCTGTTGTACTCGGTTTACTTGGGTTTAAGTAGAAAATGACCGTACAATAGTTATACTGCAGTTGAATATTCTCTTATATCTTAGACCTCTACTATTATTTGGTTTGAACTTCACTGTTACTTTCAATTTTTTAATTTTTTTTTATTTTTAATTTTAAACACCAAAAGCACCCTATAATTTTTGAACCAACCACTTTATTTAATAGAAAGGCATTATAGGTTACACCTAAATTCAAACCTTTCTTCACCTAATATAATAAAATGCATGCTTAAAATACTGTGGTGGGCCAGTCATGGTCGCCCACAACCCCCCCCCCCCCCCATTTTTTAAAGCATGCATTTGCTGCTTACGTTAATGGAGCCTATATAATATTATATTTCTCTCAAATTGAAAATAAAATTTCTAAATATAAAATTAGAACATGGTGTTATCAAATCATTAATTAAACATAAAATATATTTTTTTGCAGGACCAGCATAATATTCTACTATTCTTTTTGAACAGAATACCTGCCACAAAATGATATAAAAGTAGAAATATACAACTTGAAAAACCAAATGTAATGAATTGTTTGTCTTTATTTCAGCTTAAAACTGTCGAAGCCGAAAAAGAGATTCTAATAGCTAGCAATCGTTCTTTAGCTGAATTCAACTTGTCACAAGAGCCGCTGCTATTGAAAGGAAGACAGGCAATTTTAGAATTAAGCGAGATTGGTGAAGAATGCTCGCAAAATATTGAAAAGAAAATGAGTGAACTAAGTGAGTAACCACATGTACACCTTAAACACAACTCTATTTATACAAATTGAAATAATGAAATTGAAGGTATTTCTTGGTAAACAGTACAGATGCAAACAATGAATACATATTTTCTTAGTATAACAACTTTTGGCTGTTCTGCAAATTTTTGTCAACACAATACAGTATAACCTGATTCAAAGACTTACACATTTTTTTTTAAAAAACTTGAAAGTTTAAAGATTAAAATTTTTTTGATACGATTTGGAACTATATGTTTTTAGATTTTTCGTGCAATAATATCATATGACCTGGATGGCTCAGGTCTGTGTCAAAGTTATCAGGTCGCACCTGAATAAGTTCAGGTCCTCTGACGTGACTTAACGACTGTTTTTAGGCAGCCGGGACCGTCAGGCTGAACGTGTCCTCCAAAACACTGATACTTGTATTTTTTTAAATAATCGTGTTTTAATAAATTATTATAATATGGAGTAATGCTAAATAAAAACACAATTTTACTTGGCGGAGCTATTATTTTTTCTTTTCAACTTTTCTATAGTCTAATACTGGTAAGTCATATTCAGCCAAGTTAGGTTGAGTTAGGAATACCTATACTTCTTAACTAGGTATCGTTACAAACTGAACTCAATTCCGGGCGAACGTTAATGGTTGAAACATTGCTACGCATAATTCATTTATTCTATTTATAAAGCTCACCCCTGCTCGGTGTGCTGATAATTTTCTCACAAATCAATCACATGCATTATGAGCTTGAAAAACGAATTACAGTGGAGATTGAGAACTTGAGTCTTGTTTGTTCTCCAAGCAAATATTACTACAAAATGTCATTATTATTCATTTTCACAAAAAAACTTCTTTTTGTCCACAGATAGTAGATCAGGAGGTACATCATTAGAAACAGCGCTTGCACTACTTCAAACCGCAGCTGCAGAGATGGAGGAAGAATCTGATGTGAGATTTGAATTACAGTAATTAATAATTTTACAGTTTTAGAATATTTATAATTTCAAACCAATAACAATGCTTTTCTCATAGTAATTATGACAATTCAAATTGAATGCGAAGCACAATCCAAATCAAGTCTCCTGGTTCGGCTATCACAATTACACCAAGTCTGCCTGCTAGGTTCGGGGATTTTAGGATTTGGTAATTTTTAAGTAAATATGGATTACCTCCGATTTTCTTGAAATCCACTTACATTATATAGAACACTATGTAGAGCACAGAAAAATAATAGAATTAAGTGTCGCGAATACCAGAAAGTGTTGCAAAAACGCATTCAAAGTTGCACTTTTGGACCTAAGTTTTTGTGTAGGTAATTGTTTGCTTGTGCCAAGGTAGGAATGCCTTTACAAAGAGTGAATGAGTTGAAGTAATCAGTCTTGTGTGATCAGCAGTGCGATTATTCGACTATTTACTATCAATGCATCAATCTTCTTGAACGATGTCTAAACCCATCAAATTAACCTCAAAATGAAGGTATTTTGAAGTTTATGTAATGGTGAAGTAATGGTGAGAGCCAAAAAATTATTTTAGTTGTATAGTCAGAGTAGCATGACAAATCGTTCAAAAGCATAAATTTTAAGAAAAAGAACCTGACATTTTATCTACGCTTACACCTTACACTTGATACTTCTTTCACACTATTAAATATGTCAATGACAATTCCTTATTAATGGACTGAAGCTAATTTGTTGAAATGAAATAATAATTAAGGTAATAGTTATTAGAAAAATAGATCGTTTAATATATCACAATTAATGTTGATACTGGTAATTAGTAAGAAGTCTTTGTAGAAGTAATTAATAGAAAAAACGCTACTTTTAATGTGTTCTTTTACAAAGTTCCAGGGATTTACAACATTAATTTTCAAGTATTTTGTGTTTCAAGCTGTATTCTATACATAATATATGTGAATTTCAAGTATTGTAGATGGGTATTTGCTTTCATAAGCAGAAATCGTGATTAATTTGTAATACAGCGTTTACCACAGGCTCAACCCCGTAACTTTGAATGCGTTTTTTGCACACTTCCCAGTGTATGCGACGCTTATTTTTACAAGTTAGTTTTTGAAGTGACTGACAATTGAATAAACTGACAAATATACATGAACAGAATTTATTAATTACGAATTCCTTTAATTGCTATTACTTTATACTGAAGACTTCCGCAGAAGAAAGAAAGGTCTCCATGGTCTAGTGGTTAAGGGCGCTCAACCGGCAATTGAGAGGTCCGTGGTTCGATTCCCGGTGGTGACTGATATTTTTGTACAGTAGCATTCATCGATTCCCATCAGCTGTTCAATGCTGTTGTCAATATCCGCCATTGCGGAAGTCTTCAGTATAAAGTAATAGCAATTAAAGGAATTCGTAATTAATAAATTCTGCTTATTTTTACTTTTTCTATGCTCTACATTGTGTTCTACGTTACGTAAGTGAATTTCAAGAAAATCGGAGGTGACCCATATTTGCTTCAGAACTCCCTAGACTATTTTAATTAAAAGTTCATTAAGTTGAAAGTTTGTTCATTGATGTCATGAGTTGTGACCTAATTTCTTTAAATTTGTTCACAGGAAATTGCCAATAAGTTTTTGGAGGGTGACACTGATGTGGAAACATTTTTAGAGCAATTCAATTCCAGAAGAAAGCTGATGCACCTAAGAAAAGTGAAGACGGATAAGATGTCAGAAATGGTGACTAGACGGGTGAATCCCGTGCAAACTAGTGCTTCATTCTATCAAGCTCCTCATCCTCCAGCCCCTTCAGGACTTCCATATCCAGTAGGCTCCACAGGATTACCAATGCCTGGTATCTATTCTAGTCAATCGCACTTTGGCTAGAACAAGCTTCTAAAGCAGAAGTGCCCAACAGTTCTTGAAGGTCGGCTATATTTTCGCTGTCGCAAGGTTGATGTCCATTTTGGTCAATATATTAGGCGAAGTTATCAAACACAAATACATCAATGATACTGTATGCACTTATTTTTCAACTTTGCATTGAAGAATATTCAAAGGCAAGGTTTTTTATATCAGCATGTTTTGGAGTGCGTGCATGCTACTTAAAAATTTCAATCTTGGTTTTTGGTATCAGTCCAACAGATTTCGTATTTATTTCATAAAATCAAGTGGGTTTAATGTATGTGGAGCTGTATCTTTCAAGTGTTGCATTGCATTGCATTAAAAACTCTTTGAAGTCAATTAAAAAAAGTTCAATCTCCTGAAAGCTTCAAGCTCTGTGTCTGAAGGCATCTATTGTTTAAAGAAGACATGTTTCTCAAAATCTTAATGAATTATACTTTTAAATAAAATATTGATTTCGGATGATGCAAATGTAATCCTGACCAAAAGTGAGCACAAGTTAGACTTCTTGTAGAATCAACATGCTATTTAATTTATTTATTTCAATACAGAGCAATGAATGGGATTCCCTAAATCAGAAATGATATTACAGGGTACAAAATAACAGTAATACGAAAAAAGAAAAAAAAATCCGAAGTACTAGTAGGCCTACTTTCTCCAAAACTGTTTGGAAATATTTTCAGGTAGATCTAAATTCAAATAGAAATATTTTCAGATAGATCAAAATTCAAGTTTACTGGCATACAAGATTATCAAGGTGATTGAATAGGAACCAATGATCTCTTGGACCTCACCCGGCCAAAAAAATAGTTTCAACAGAAATTTATTAAAAATGCAATTCTTGTGTAATTGGAAATAATGAATTCTAAGGCTGTGAACTAAGATAAAATTATTGAGTTGAAAAATACCATGTTACAAGAAAACTGAATGTTTGAGTTATAAAATATGTGATTTCAATCTATTTTGTAAGTTTGAATTATGAAAAAAATATAGAGTTCAACTAGTTGAGGTGACCTAAAGAATGGAAAATTCTGACTTCAAGCCCCCCTTGCAAATAAATTGGCCTAATTGAGAAAAATGTTTACTCACGGCAATAGCTAACTTTTGAATAGCTTGATAACGCTAACTTGAGAAACTTTTAAAACATTATGACCCACAACCCAGACTCAATTTTTAATTTTTTTTATTTTTTTTTCTTCCAGTTGTTATCAAACAATATTAGAATGTGGAAAGTATCATAATACTAATCACATTGATTTTCTATGGAACAAAGATCAATTTGCATCTAAGAAGGGCATGTCATACTTTTTTGTTTAAAAAAATTTCTGAAAACTTTTCAATCCATAATGTGCAGATAAATAGCAAGAATACTAAGGACAAAGGGGTCTGTGTGTGATTCCCTGGTAGAAATTGATTTTAAAGTCTTTAAATGCACTTTGAAGCAAATTTGTCGATAATCTGGTTATTGTAGAGTCTCTTTTAGCAGGCCACCTTCACAAATGCTGTTGGGCACTTCTGATTTAAAGCGTCTAAAGAACTGTCAAGTTATTTTACTTTGTCCGAATCTGAATCATTGCATGTTTGCTTATTCTACGATACCTCTCAGTGATATCTTTTCTAGCTTATTTTCAGGGCAAAGGGAGATTCTGAGGGTTTGAAACATGCTCACTCATGAGTAAGTAGAAGAGCAATCGGTAGATGTTCCAGTTTCTAGAAGAAAATTTGAAAAAAAATGTACTTGTTCAATTTTTAGTCTGAAATTGGATAAACAATACATTTTTAAACTGGAATATATAGTCATTTTAAATGCATTTCTATTTCGTACAACTAAATCAACAATGCCAACAAAGTTGAAACTTGAACTTGAATTGTGATATAGTTTCTTAGCTAATGAATACTGAGCTAGTAATTACCAAAATTCGAAAAGCAACATTCACTAAAAACATGGAACAATCCTTCAATTATACAATGTGATAGTTACATAGTTGAAGCTCTGTAACGAAAAGATACTTTTTTCAAAGAGACTATTAATTCATCGACTTGTTTTATCATTAAGAATATGTTTCATCTAATTCTTGTTATGGCTTGAATACAGATTCGCGCATTGTTCAACATTCTGGTAACGAAAATAAGACCTGATCTCAGTTAGACTTTGGTAGTGTTATCTCTTGAGATTTTTCTATTTCATTGATAAGATTCAATCCTATTTTTGGTTGAAAATAAATTAAAAAAACTGTGATAATGAACTTTAGGTTTTTATGACCGATGATGAATCATAATGTTGTGAAGCGCCTTTTCAAAAGCCTATGCAGTTTTCATTACAAGATCATAGATTTTAGGACCTAATTGTGATATGTACACTCACAAATCTGTCAATGCGTTTTCAAATAATTTTTACATGAAATTGTACCGTATTCAGTTTTCTCACTTATATTAATATATTAATATTATATATTACATAAAAACAATTATTTGGCTCCTGATTTTTTAATATGTCAACAGAGATTAGTATTAATTTGTTAATGACTGCTTCCTATTAATTTGTCATTGTACTCTGATGTTATATATGCGATGGTAATTCGAATAAAATTTGTACATATATTTGAAAATACATTTCTAGTAAATCTGAACACTTACATATTTATGTGATGGCCATTTCGCATTGATGTAATGCATCATCAGACTCGGATGGAAATCTACTGAATCATGTTTGAAAATTAGTATAGTACCGTGAACTAGTATAAAGTTGGTGTGTAAGTATAGCAGTGAATTAGTATAATAGTGAAATTTGATAGTGAATCCTGAGTCAGTGGGCGAGTCCTGTATAATGCGAAATGGCATCACACAAATATGTAAGTTTCCAAATTCACTAAAAAAGCATTTTCAATAATTATTCATGTTTGAATATCCAGTGAAATTTTATATTTGTAAAATTGAGACACGAAAGCCTCGTTAGCGCATTTATAGGCTGTACAGGAGGGTATTTAATTTCAACGTTTTTTTACATACTTAGCTACACTTATGTCATGGCCACAGCAATCCTGGTTATTATTATATTATTAGCATATGACTTTTCATGGTGGGGAGACGCATTACAGGTAAGGTAGTTCCACCTCGCCGTTTGAAATAATACACTTTGAACATTTCAATTTAAACACTAATTCGGAACCGGAAATGTTTACAACAAATTTCGTTTTACAGCTGTTTTGATTCTATTGTTGAGAATACGTGGAAAAACAAAGGTGAAATGATCAATTCGAAGTCTGGAAGTCTATTGTGTTTAGACTGTATGGAATTTGATTCAGTAGAATCAAATATATTTATATTTATTATTCAGTGAATATTTAATAAAATTATACATTGATTTGAGGCAGAAAATAAATTATAGAATAACCAACAAGAGAAGGGGGTTAGCACTAATCTGGTTATGTTGTTACTACTATGATGTAACCTTAGCAGTAAAATATAATTGCTGCAGTAGCCTATTAGAACTTTGTGCATGCTTATAATGAACCTTTCAAAATACTTTAATAGAATCGTTTTAAAAATCCGAGTTTAAAGCTCTTCCAGTCGCCAAAGACTTTTAATGAAAATTAAGTATAGTGAATGTAATTTTGAAATTTATAATAGTAAAGAAGTGTAGTGTCCTAACAAAGTCCATGGAAAAAAATATCAGCTGGTACTATAACAATGTTAAGTACTGTCCATCACACAAGCGTTCAAATTCACTAGAAGTGTCTAGTAATTATTTTCAAGTTGAAATATAATTAGAGTGAAGACATAACACAGACCGCATCAAAACTAAAACAGCTTAACATACATAACATTTAAAAATACATTATATACTGCTTGGGCTATACCTAACCGTTTGGTTATGCACTAAGCGGGGACCATTATGTGTGATATACTTCCATGCGAATCTAATTTTTAGAAAAATGCTATATTATCAATTCACATAAAAATTGTTTCAAGCATCATTCATTATATAATTTTAGGCTAAATACAATAAAATGAAATTTAACAACAGGCTGTTCAGATCAACACTGCTTTTTCTTCTAAATGTCATCCCAAGCTTATGAGATGAATCCATTACTCTCAAAGTTGACTCTTCAAGTTAGATTCATCCAAGTTCTTGTACGAAATTACAATTAGCAATCTTCTTGAGATTCAGAGGTTTTATTTGTGTTGAAAAATAAATTTCGGTTTCAGTAATAATTAGTAAAACGAAGTTATATTTCATTTATCAAAATCAAATTTCAATGAATTCATTTATTAATGGAGTTTGCCCTAAGCTATTATTATATGTAGGATAGTAACAGTCTAGTATGTAAGTGAGCCTCCACACCCCAGTAGACATGAGTGTTAGCTGTGACTGTTGGGGACTTTTGACTGCCAGAGCTTAGGTATCACTGTCCATTGTCCTCTTTCTGGCCAACACACTGGCAGTCTGCTGTGGATGGCTTCTTTAGTACTAAAATATAACCGACTCATGTGCGCCATTGGTTTCTTGCTGGAACTAGATGATGGTTGTTCTATAGTAGTGGACCAAACACACTATGTATAATATACAATCTATCTCGATTTTGTTGAGTGTGTGTTTCTACATATTTCTTGAATGTGTGAGTGTGTTTGTGTGTGTAGCTGCTCATTTTCAACAGAAAAATAAAAATATAATGTATATTCCACTCACTAAACACAATTTTCATCTGATCTCTGAAATCACTTTGATGTATTCGCACTCCTAACAAGTAGAATCTTTTTAGTTTAAATCAATTTATTCTTTCATTTTTTGTATACATAACATGTCAATATCACTTTGTAAATTTCTATTCCCATTCATTTTTCCAAATTGACTGTATTTGTTTGATACAAATGAAATCTATGTTGTTAGTTTTCATTGAAGTATATTTTATTTGCTCATATGAACTATGGTATCAAATTGTTCAACAAAATAGTGTAACAAGCCTAAATACATAATTTATACTGTGCACGGTTATACCTGACCATTTGGTTATGCACTAAGCAGGGACCCTTCATATGTATATATACTCCATTCATTTTTATTTTATCTTTAAACAATTGAACAAATATACCACAAACACCCATATATGAATGAATGAGTGTATGATTATGAATAGTTAGCTTCAAGTTATTATTTAAATTATATAGTTTATGTGAAGCATTTAGTATGTAAGTGAGCCTCCACACCTCAGCAGACATTGAGTGTTTGCTGTGTCTGTTGGGCACTTTTGACTGCCAGAGTTCAGACATCACTGTCCATTGTCCTCTGGGCAACACTCTTGACAGTTCACTGTGGATGGCTCCTTCAGCTCTAAAGGAGATCCAGCTCGTATGCTATGCATGATGATATTGGACTTCTGTTGAAACTTGGATTTCCTATTATGAAGAGTAATGATTTATTTACTATGCATTAAGTTTTGACTCATCTGATTCATAAAACGATGATATTAAAGTATTTTGAAAGGTTCATTTCATAAGTATTTTTATAAGCATGGCTAAATTTCTAATAGGCTACTGTATCAATAATATTTTACTGCTAAGGTTACATTAGAGTAGTATCCAATATAACCTAGTTATGGCTTACTTCTCTTGTTGGTTTTTCTATAATTGAGCATCGAGAAGCCAAATGACATTTTACTAATTCTCTGTAATCGTTCAAAGTTCAGAGCTCACCAAAACTCAGTTGTTTTTTTTTTTGTAAAATGAAATATTCAAAATAATTTCAAGTTATCAAATGACTTTTAACTTTTTCTAATATGTCAAGAACTTTAAAAAATTATGACATGCTTTTTATTAAGAAAAATCTTATAAGAAACAACAGCACTTACCTCCTTTGGCTTCAATAAAAACGGCTGTATAACAATTTTAATTGGTTTAGTATGGGTTTATTTGATAAAAAGCACTAACAAATGGCCAGTTAACCATGATCACTTATCTTCCTCATCAGTAAAGAGAATATTGTCCATTTCTTCATCATTTTGTTCATCCGTAGTTGCTTCTTTGGTTGTGAGTGAAGAGTTCTTCTGTGATGAACCAGAGGTATGAAATCCAGTAAGTCCTGAAGATCTTTGAACTTGGCAGGTTTGATGGGGTTCATTCTAATCACTCTTTTAAGATCAGTAAATGTGCTTGAGCAATCTAACCTTTTTTGTCTTTGAAGGTCATCCTTTTTTTGAATCATTTTTGGGACGGCCCTTTTTAGTGACTTGAGTTGTCAGCTTTAAGGATTTTCATTTGAAAAGGAAAATTGAAAGGAAATTAATTGCTTTAAGAATTGGAAACAAAAAATTTGAATATAATGTTGAACGAATTGATTACGAATGATTTGGAAAGGAGGTTCCACATTCATTTCACAAACATCCATCCTTCAACAAAGAAACACAACAACTTGAAAATAGTACAATAATTGCTTATCATTGTCTTCTGAAAACACGTACATTATCAGAAGACCAAAACACCAATGGTTGTGCTGAATCTCCTTTAGTACTGAAGAAGCCGTCCACAGTGGACTGCCAGAGTGATGTTGAGAAAACAATGGACAGTGATGTCTGAACTCTGGCAGTCAAAAGTGCCCAACAGACACAGCAAACACTCAATGTCTGCTGAGGTGTGGAGGCTCACTTACATACTAAATGCTTCACATAAACTATATTATTTAAATAATAACTTGAAGCTAACTATTCATAATCATACACTCATTCATTCATATATGGGTGTTTGTGGTATATTAGTTCAATTGTTTAAAAATAAAATAAAAATGAATGGAGTATATATACATATGAAGGGTCCCTGCTTAGTGCATAACCAAATGGTCAGGTATAACCTTGCACAGTATAAATTATGTATTTAGGCTTGTTACACTATTTTGTTGAACAATTTGATACCATAGTTCATATGAGCAAATAAAATATACTTCAATGAAAACTAACAATATAGATTTCATTTGTATCAAACAAATACAGTCAATTTGGAAAAATGAATGGGAATAGAAATTTACAAAGTGATATTGACATGTTATGTATACAAAAAATGAAAGAATAAATTGATTTAAACTAAAAAGATTCTACTTGTTAGGAGTGCGAATACATCAAAGTGATTTCAGAGATCAGATGAAAATTGTGTTTAGTGAGTGGAATATACATTATATTTTTATTTTTCTGTTGAAAATGAGCAGCTACACACACAAACACACTCACACATTCAAGAAATATGTAGAAACACACACTCAACAAAATCGAGATAGATTGTATATTATACATAGTGTGTTTGGTCCACTACTATAGAACAACCATCATCTAGTTCCAGCAAGAAACCAATGGCGCACATGAGTCGGTTATATTGTAGTACTAAAGAAGCCATCCACAGCAGACTGCCAGTGTGTTGGCCAGAAAGAGGACAATGGACAGTGATACCTAAGCTCTGGCAGTCAAAAGTCCCCAACAGACACAGCTAACACTCATGCCTACTGGGGTGTGGAGGCTCACTTACATACTAGACTGTTACTATCCTACATATAATAATAGCTTAGGGCAAACTCCATTAATAAATGAATTCATTGAAATTTGATTTTGATAAATGAAATATAACTTCGTTTTACTTATTATTACTGAAACCGAAATTTATTTTTCAACACAAACCTCTGAATCTCAAGAAGATTGCTCGGTGGTTCGGAACCCACTTATAAAATTGTAGGTCTACTATTTTCTCCATAACATGAATCAAACGGCGAGTTGGAACTAGCTATAAGGGTCTCTCCACCAATAAAAGTCGTACGCTTATTATTATTATTACAAATATTTTTTATTAGTTATAATCACTAAGGTACTGCACATGAAGCGGACCAGTTTACGATTTGGCTCGTAACTACTGTACTTTTTATTTCTACGTTGGGTAATTACCGCACGTTTAATTGTTATGTACGAGAATTTCGAGCCAAATCCCCCACAATTCCCCCACTTGGCTTTACTTGTACGCAGTGCGCTCCGCAAAAGACTGTGGAGCTAGGAAAACCCAGCTTTACTTAAATAATAAATTGCGATAGATCCACCCTGAACTTTTCAACTTTCAGTTTAATTCGAAGTGCGGCCTATATATACACATGCATTGTATACTAACGTAATCTTGTGTTAATATTTTGAACTAAAATCAATTTAATCGCGCCAAATTGCAAATTGTGTACAATAAACTGTAATATATTACTTTGTAAAAAAAACTAATAACAAAATGTAACAAATTGTAAAATATTTTGTAAAAAAAACGAATAAATTCGATCATATCAATGTGAGTGCTGTATTTTTTATAAAATATGACGGTTCTTTCATAATCAACTATGAGGAACGTGATTACCCTGAACATTTTAAGACTGCCAATTACCGTTGTTTATTGGAAGTGGCCAGAAAGGACACATTGTGAAAAGTAGTACTTGTATTTTAGTACATTAGTTTGTACATAATTCATATTCATTGTAATCATATTCTATACATAAATGAACATCTTCTTAAATTATTGATATTCAGATACTATTCAGTGAATATATAAGCAATTATGTGTGATGGCCATTTCGCTTTAGTGCCGTAGTGCTTCCTCAGGCGCGGTCAGGGTAGCTCTACCGACAGCACAAACTGCAGCAGTGCGAAATGGTCTTCACACGTTTTAAAATTACTCTTAAAGTATCTAAATATCGATCAATTCATGTAGCGAATAAAAGAGAATTTTCTGAAGTTCTGTAATACCGTAATATTATTAATTTATTTTCCTAAAATATAATTCAGTAGTGAAGCTAGTAAAACTTTGTAGTAAGACGGCTTATTCATAGTAGCTGAATATTTCAGTGTTCGTTATCATCAGTTTGGCGTGGAGTTAATAATCATGTTTTTAAATGTACGCCAAAATGATGGTAACGACCATCGAATTGACTTCTATAACACACAGACACAAGATCTTGTTGATATAACTAATAAAGGTGCTCGTTGATTGTAAATAAAAATAGAAATTTGATTCTATCTAGCCTATTGAGTAATGAATATCTTCATGGAGGAAACCACCCCTATTGTTCATGATGAACCAGTCGACTTTGAATGAACAACATTAATCAAATATAAATTCTAGCATTAGATTACCTTCTTGCTACATCAAAATATTCACGTTTTTACGCGATGAAAACTAGATTATAAATAGTATTACGTTTTTCATGTTTCACCTTGCATTTTAAAATTACTTTCTTATTGTCGATTGAATTAAAAAAGTATGATATTGTCGAACCATTTGATTTATTTTGACACAATACCATGGTCTCACAGAACACTTTTACGTAGAAGTTGAAGAATTTTGTTTTTCTGCTCGGCTTTTTCTTGAAGAACTTGAGATTTCTAATGTTTTTGGCGAGCATGCTTTTGTTTCTAAAATACCCTGATCTGACATTTACTGCAACTTTAATGACGATACAGCAGGTTAAGGCTGTGCGCAGGGTTTTTGGTCATAGCTTTTTTCGAAATTCGTTATATTTGATATTATTAAGGTATTGAAGTGTTATCTATTGCCATGAGATAATTATCTTGTGAAATATGGGGGTTCAAAGTTGAAATTTTTTGGTTTTTGGGAGCAATTGAACTCACCGAGTTATTTTAAACATTTGATAATTTTTTATAACTCAGACACCCTGGGGAAAAGAATGACAGTTTATATTTCAATTTAACAATTGTTTATTCCAAAATGAGTTTTTGAAAAACTGAAATTTTTTCCAGATTTAAAAAAAATTATTTTCAGAAAACTAGTTTGATCGAAATAAAAAATAGTCATTTTATTCCTCAATGTGTCTTTCATTTGAAAAAAAATCAAATGTTTAAAATAATTCGGTAAGTTCAATTGTCCCCGAAAACCGAAAAAATCAACTTTGAACCCTCATATTCCATAAAATAATTGATCTAATACAAGAAACATAGAAAAAAATTATGACCAAAAACCTTGCATACAGCTTTAATGCTATGGAACCACGGTACTGCATCTAAATAAATTGAGTAGTTCGACAATGTTTTACTTTTTTATTCATGATAAACAAATTAAATCAAATAGAATAAGTTCCAAACATTAATTTGCTACTGTACGTTCCTTCTTTTAGACTATTCATTCTTCTTGCAAAATCTAGAATTCTAGATTATGGAGTGAAATTTACTAGATTTATAATAAATTATTTTCTTGCTGAATAATATTAGAAATATCAACGATGAATGCTAATAGTTGTTATTCTTTACCAGTTAAAGCTCGAAAGCAGAACCGTCAACCGGTATCTGTTCAATCAGAGATAAGCTACGAAACTCCTGAGCCATCTTTGTAACGATGACCGATTGGATTGGTCTGCAAAAAAGACTGTTCTCTGCTTTAAATTCACTTCCCGGTGGTTCGGAACCCACCTAAAACTGTGGGTCCCACTCATCAATCACCATCATCCAATTCATTACTCACGCACAGGTCTCAGACCTATGTGGGCTTCATCCTCCAAAAGAAAAAAAAATACTACTGATCTATTTCTACTACTGTATCAAATACTGGATATGTGCAGCTTATAGAGTTACTCCAAATTTACGTAGGATTTTGTAGGGTTACAAAATTACAAAGAAAATATTTGCAGGCATAAATTGTCGAAGCCATTGCTCTCATTTATTAGTAATATTATTTACTACATTCAAGATAGTTAAACAAAATACATTAATATAATTCATAAGAAAGTCAAAATATCATCCAAAAGTCTATGAAGATAAACCAAAGCCTAGCCTAAATAAGAATATTGATATGTATGTTCATCAAGACGTTGATATGTATCGTCGAGCTTTTTGTTCTCGCTCCGTCCCTGTTTAATGACAAAATTCCAATAATTTGGAGTATTTTTCAGTTCATGTCTGGTTAGTAGCACATGGACTACTAGATGCACTATTTTAGTCAGTTGAATTCAATTATTTTTTTTTAACTAAAAATAAAAGATATTCCTACTTTTTAAACCACAATGCATTAATCAACTTGATTGCAGACGATACAATGCAAATTAATAGTATCACTTCGACGTACTTTTTTTCAAATTAAACAAAAAAAAAATATATATATATACTTCAATAACTTTTGTCCTTGTGTGAAGATAATCATACATTCTTATGTGTAACTTTGACCCTGTCATTGGATCAACATTCAGATTCTAAATAAGATGCAAGCTACAGTCAATTACCTGATTTAAAGCCCTAAATAGTAAGTATACTCACGACTAGATATTTACTTATTAGCCTAGTCTTGAAAACATATTTATCACCTCACGTATATAAGACCTAAGTCAATTTATTTTTTTTCAATCCCTCCCAGCATTTAAGCTTCATTTATAAGGGCTCTGGTACATTATGGACCTAATAGCCTAACTTCAGATTTTTCAATAAGACATCTAAAATTTTCAGTCGTTCTGTTATCTGATATAAATTAAATATTCTTTAGACCTGATAAGATATTATAGGTACCGTAACTTATTAGTTTGATTTATAGGCCTAATATAGATGTTATAATAGCATGGTAATAATTGAAATATAATCAAATCCCAATATACTGCTGCATCAAGTACAGGATATTATTACTGTCTAAGGAAGAATACAGCATGCAGTTTTGTAGTTTAATAGATCCTGGAAAATTTATGCTATGCAGGAGTCAACATTTTTTTTAGAGATTTCAAGTGTATAAAATGTGCATAAATAAGCTTAACTTTTATGCACAAGTAATTAAGTCACTATCAAGTTTTGCGAGAAATGTAATTCCTGGGTAGCCTATTTGTGTAATAATTATTAAAACAGATTGAACTTTGTGGAATCCATCTGAATTACAAAATTTTTCATAATTATCATGATGCTACAGTATAGTAGTAGCCTACCATATTACAATCATTGGGACTGGAATAACTCTGGTTATACCGTACTTGAGTTTTCTCTGGTTTTTGGGACTAAATACTCATAAGATTGTTCACAAATTATTTTGTTTTAAATAGTCGAATTTTGTTCAGCTTTCATTTGAATGACGCAATTGGATTATTATATTGCATTGTGTTCATCAATATGGAAGCTAATTATCACCTTATGAAAGGAATTAGCCCAGAACTATTTAAATAATTATACATAAGCAGTCTATGCAGATATATGTAGGTACTGTTTTTGCTGACTGGAAATTCTTGGACTTGCCTTTGTCTCAAATTTATCGAATTTCTATTTTTGAGATTTTTTACCGTATGATTTCCTGTGTTATATGATTTTAAAACATACTGTTTTGTCATTCAGTTTCTGTCCACACCGAACTGCCGCTGAATTTTTGTGTTTGTTTTTTAGCGGTAGCTGAGATTTCATATAGATTGTCACTGTGCCCAAGATAGAAGAACAGTGACAGTGTATACTTGTTATTTCAATTGGATATTTTATTGGTAGTAGGGCGAAGTAAGGGCGGCGAGAGCCTCTCTGACCCTGGGGCGGGACGGAGCGGAGACCAAGGACGGACACGGACATTAGTTAAGCCCGAGGTGAGCTAAGGATCCTATTTACAGACGCCTTAAGCGCAATCTTAGAAACTAAATGATAATAATTTGTCGATTCCTTATCAACTAAATTTGAAAGTAATTCTTACAAAGGCTTAGGAGCGTAGTGTGTGATATTGAGGCCTTTACGCACCCCGTTTCCTATATTCTACGTCTCCAGGCCGATTAGGAAAACATATATTTTAGACATATTTAAAGTTATTCTCAACGATCTATAAGATAATGGTGAGTTCTAAGTGCGGCAATAGCTGCAGCTTGGCATTTAACGCTTCAAGTGGCTGAAGGAGCTTTTTGCGGTCAGCCTCTTCTCACCCGCCGTCCTCTCCAGATCCGCCATCTTGATCTGATCCGAGGCCACCGGTCCGATGCAAACCAGCGGATCCTTGAAGTAAGAGCACACCTGAAAAAGATGGGCCGACATCAACGACTCAAGTAGCTCAAGTTACTAACGGGTGTTTCAAAAATTATGCAACCCTAAGATCAAATGGGGGTGAATTTCCTGTGCCCCAAACGATATTGAAGCAACATTTAAATCAATTTCAACTATTTGAGACAATTGGAATGTACTAATTGAGTATTAGTTGAGTCACAGCTGTCGTTTCATCAAATTGAGTCAGATCTATTTTTTTTAAAACATTCTATTTCGAGATCCTTGGAACTTATCCTAAGATAAACAATTTAAATCAATGTCAACTATCTGAAACAATTGGAATATACTAATCTAGTATTAGTTGAGTCACAGCAGTCGTTTCATTAAATTGAGTCAGATCTATTTATTTTAAACATGATTCTTTTTTGAGATCCTTGGAACTTATCCTGTGTAATGCTTTCCTATAGGGCTCTGCATTGCAAAGATGATAACAAAATTCTTATTCAATAAAATTGATTGCCTTGAAACTCAAACAACTCAATTTTCAATATCGACTTGAAACTCAATTTCAAGTAGAGTAACAAAGAAAATTTGAAGGAAAGTTGCTACAAATGAGTTGAAATTAGTACAAATCTATTTTAAAGCTACAGAGAATCAAATGAAACATCTAACTCCCTAACATTCGTCCACGATTGAATTTTAACCATTGCATGTTGAATATTTATTTCATATATTATACCTCATGGGTTGCGTCACTTTCGAAACAGCCTGTATTATAGGATCTATATACAGATTGGTACTATACAGTTAGATATTCAACAAAATATGCAGATCGTAATGAATTTCGAATTCTCATTTTAATTCTATCAAATGTACAGAAGACTTTCAATTTACGGATATTGAAAAATATAAGAGATAGTTGTGCGAAAATTTAATGAGTGCTATCAACCAAAAAATCAGGCCACCGCTGGGATTCGAACCTGGGATCTTCTCTTTCGTGGAGAATGCTCTAACCAAAATGGAATTAAAATAAGAATTCAAAATTTATTAACATCTATATTGATTTAGAAATTGTTAATGATTGCAATATCTAAGGATTATTCTTAAGTTAAAATATGAAAAATGGTTTTAAAACGCGCTTTTTCAAGTTTGAAGTGAAAGAACTTCGTTATATGAGTATAACGAGTATAAATACTTGCAGTTTTTTTTTTTTTTTTTTGACAAAACCTAGGGAATTTAATTTTGAACAAAAAATGATGAATAACCTAAAAGGCGAATACACACCCATTTTGATAAAATCAGCTGTTATTGGATCAAAACACATTAATTTTGCACAACTTACAGGTGACATCCAACAATAAGGTGTCATTCATTTATACAGACGAGAAGGAACCTCTTCATACAACATCAAATCATTACAAAAACAACAGATGTATATTTTTAAATTTAAACTGTTTCATAAATTAATACTATTATAAAAAGAAATAAATAACTTATTTTATAGATCCGTATACTAAATCCTAGTGTAAGCAATATGCTTGTGCGCTAAAGTGGAGCTCAGTTGAATGCAACAAATTATTTAAGGCAAACCATAGTCTGCCCAAAAATCTGATTTTAATTAGCAATTTGCACATTGTAGATTTGCAATTGAACCTTGAAACTAAGGTTGATAATTTAGTCAGCCAACAAAAAAAAAATATCTAAGGATACTGTGTATGAACAAGAAAAACAAATATAATATGCAATTTATGGAAGTTAAACAAGATATATAATTTTATTTTTCCCCCACTTTGGTATACAGGTGCATGTTTCGCTTAAAAAAGATATCCAACCAGTTATGGCCTAGCAATAATTTATTCCATTTATTGTGTGATTCAATGTTATATCATACTGTTATTTCAAGAGCAGAATCGTTCCAGTCCTATACAGTAGCTTACTATAAAACTCAAAAGAATTGTTCAAATCATTTTAATATTATGTAATTTAATTTCCATTAACACAATTTCTGCCAAAATTCATGACGTTTCTAGATGTTATTCCGATAAATATAAAAATTTGAAAGTTTCAATTACTATATAGACGTTTGAGGTGCGGTGCGGACCTCATTGGTGACGTCCGCACTGAATTGGTGGCATACAATCACATCTATCTAATTTCATCAGCTGATATTGGGCTTAGCCACACTCGAGGTTATTGTCACACAAGAAAATTTATTAAGTTATTCATAACTAGCATTTTACCCGGTCTTACCTGGGAGTTTTTCTTTTCTGGTAGATAACTGATGGTAGCGGTCACAAAATTGAATTGAGTTGAAATTCATATTAAATTCATTTGATCAATTCAATCGTTCTTTTTCAATCGAAGTAACTTTTGATTAAAGTAACTTAATTTGAGACGACGTCAAAGTGGGATGACGACAAACTTGGCTGCCAACAAGCTGGGCTAACGTCAAAGTTGCACGCCGTCATCATGGGCTGAATTCCTAAGTGTGCCAGGTTGGCGGTGCATGCAACGTCACAGTGGGCTGGAAAACCAGCCCAGTTTGGCACGGTCCCGCCCAAACATTACTGGATCTAGTTAAATTACGAATATATATTATTGTTTTAAAAAAGCTACGTATTTATTTATAATGCTGATTGGAATGGAAATAATAGTTTCTCCAACAAAACAGAATTCAGAACAAATTAAATAATTATACAAATTAAATAATTATACAAATTAAATAATTTCAACCAAATTGATTTTGAAAATACAAAACTAATTTGGTAGAGTTGACTTCTGTGAGCCAAAAATGTTTGGCGGATCCGAGATTTGAACACAAGTTCTCAAGCATGATGAGCAGTCAGAAAATAATAATTATGACTACCATATGATCTATGATTAAGGGACAATAACAACAACAACAACAACAACAACTCTTTGGAATTTTCAAGAATAAACATCAGTTTTGAAAATTCTGAAAGGAAAATAAAAAATCGGGCTTCAAGGTGCACTGAATCTAGTTTAGAAGAAGCTATGTGCCAAATCTTGCCGCTTCTGTGAAATCCGTAAGAAAACAAACACACAAACAAACCCCTACTCTCTCTTATATAGATGCCAACCTTTCGAGGTGCTTGTCGATGACGTCTCTGGAACTGACAGCAAAGTCCCTTGTGAATATCGCATTCTGAGCTCATGCTGCATTCTTCATCTGCCACACAGAAAATAGCGTGAATTATGAAAAAGCATATTCAACTTCTAAGTCCACTGCTTATACAGAATTTTTCAGGATCAACGGATCATACACTTCAGAAACTGATTATACTGCTAAAAGGGAGAGGAAAGAATGGAAAAGCTCATATAAACATGGGTTCAATAATAACAACAACAACAATTGTGTAAGTGTGCAAACTGAAATAAGAACTGAGAAAGATCCCAGCCATCCCTATAAACGTCTACTTCTTGACATTCTCAGTATACATTTATTTAAAGGGTTGTGAGAAATGTGATAACTAAAATTGAATGTTATTGAATTTGAATATTGTTGTTATTATTATAAAAATATTTTTTTTCTCTTCAATTATTTTATTCTTTTCACACCCAGTTATTTGTTTCTTTTTCTTTAATCGAACTTTTCAGTTATTAGTATTTTTATGATTTATATAAAAATTGTACAAATTTTTGATGGTAACTCCCAAATAGGTCAGCCTCGGGAGTAACTAGTTTCTCACCAGATGTAAAATTGTATTTTCTATATGTTTCATATGTTGTATATATAGTGAGAAATAAAATTGTATTATTTTATTATTATTATTAAGTAGTCTCAAAAAATTTTAAATTAATTTAATACCAATAATTGTGTTTTCGAGTATTGCTTTCAAGTAAGCCAACGTGCCACCATATTCTAGAATAATAGAATAGAATTTATTTCCATTTTCGTAAAAATGCTCAAAAATAAACATTCACCTTTCATCAGATTACAATTCACACATTATATGACAGTAAAATTACATCATAAAAAAGAATGAATACCTATTTTAAATTGTTGCACTATTTTCCTAAAAAAGCAGAAAGCTTGTCATCTAGGAGGGAGTTCTGTATAACTGTTTCACAGTTTTTGGTTGGATAATTTTTTTACTTCTTCATTGTAATATTACCACAATTATATTTCAAATTGGATTTCGCTTATAATTGGAAAGGTCTATTGTAAAATTATTCAAACTCGATTGAAACATGTTACTAGTCTGTCTGCAACTTCATTAGTTTTTATATAGCTAGTTGGAAAAGTACACGAAATTGGTAGAAATGCTTATTTTCAAGGTTTTTGGAATTGATTACCTTTGTAAATTGTCCAATAGCTATAATCCGTTTTAAACAAAACTTCTGGTAATGAATATTTAATTCCAGTGAAATGGGAAACAATTAACGTTCAGCCAAAAACACACCAAAACACCATAAAGCTTTACTTCATGTCTGTTTTCTATTTAAAAGGTTGCGTTTCTATTTTCCAGACAGCTGATTGCTCATATCAGATTTGATTTCACATGGCTAATGCATGAATTAATAGAACAATATTGATAAAATTTGTCTAGTTATAATTTTCTTAGTAAGCACTTGACTCAATTGAGCCGTGATCCGTAGCAGGTATCTGTTCAATCAGATAGATATCACCTGGGCACTCTTTGTAATGGTGACCGATTACATTGGCCAGCAAAAAATACACTGTTTTCTGCTGTAAAATAACTTCTCGGTGGTTCGGAACCAAACTAAAACTGTAGGTCCAGCTCATCAATCTCCATCATCCAACTCATTACCCACGCACAGGTCTCAGACCTACGCAGGCTTCATCCTCAAAAAAAAAATATATATATATATATTAGAAATAATTTGTTTCTCATATGTTATTTTTATGAATGATAACTAAATTCATATGAAGGCTCAACCAGATAAATAAGAAGGCCCAAGGGTTATCTTGAAATCTGATCCCAATCGCATGTGATGGAAAAGCTCGTTTTAAAAATGATATGTTTTCTATAGAAGAAGGGCTGAGTACCTATCGTTTTTTATTTCCAAATATCCTTTTTGAATTTAAAGCAAATTTTGAAAATTCGCTGAGCATTCCTTGAAGGAAAATCCATATAAAATTTTGTAGCATTTGGTCCACACGTTTAGCTGTAAATGCGTTACAAACTGACAGACGGATATAGAGATAGGCAAATGCAAAACGGTCGACTTGAAACAGATTCGAACTCTTTTTTAGAGAAACAAATAATTTTTAATATTTCAATTGAGTATAAAATGTGATTACTATGTAAATGATAATTGTACAATTTCAATTAATATTGTTCCATAAATTCATTCATCAAGCATGTGAAATCTGATTTGAACAATCAGCTGCCTTCGTAATGTGATACAGAGTGACTTTTTATGGAAGACAGACAAGAAATAGACTACGAAGATTAAATCAAGGGTTAGATCTGAGGTTTTTGTTTAATTTAACGATGATGGTTATCGCATTGAGTACGGTACATCGAGTATGTTCCTCTGTGCAAGCACACTTATTCTTGGGCGTGAAGTCCACTGTTCACAGAACTACTAGTCATATTTTAATGTAAATTTATATTTTTAAAATCCTATTTATTTTGAAAATTATATTTTGGTATCTTTAATTATATTTTAATACTGACTATAGAGTTTTCTGCTGGTAATAGCGGGTTGGCAAGTGCGGCCCTCTCCAGTGTCAAGCGAGGTGCACACCAGTCCAGTCTCACAGTCGTTGTCCCTTCTGCACAACTCGCCCTGGCCAAGACCATACATCGGAAGGCATATTCCAGAAACTGCTCATCAACAACAAACAAATCAATAAACATTATATTATTACTATTACAAATCAAATTTAATTCATTCGCTAGAAAGTAGAAGAATAATTGAAGATACTGGGTGGTGTCAGTGGCGTAACTATGGGGGAGATCAGGGGGATGGATCCATTCCCCTAATCACCCCCCCCGGGGGAGATCAGGGGGATGGATCCATTCCCCTAATCCCCCCCCCCCCCCCGAGATTCAGAGACAAAAAAATGGCATTATAACAAAAGCACCGAGAGACAATAATTCTTGACAAAAGAGTAAAAAAATTCGTATTGAATCGCTGAAAATGTGGTTTTAGAGGGATTATTTTCAAAAAACTTCTGAGGGAGTACCCCGGACCAACTTAGAATGAACAAGCTACATTAAGTCATAAATTACTTTTATAAAACCCCTCCATCTCCTTTTAAAATACATTTTTAAGTACGGTACTATAATGTAGCCCAATCAGGTGAGGTGGGGTATCAAAAAAAGCAGAAAGAAAATAGTTTCAAGTAGGCCTCCTTAAAATTTGGCTACTTGAACTATAAATTTTTAGCACGCGTGTTCGGATCTTTTCACTGACAATGGTGTAAAAACTGCATGAAAATTTTACACAATAAGATTCGATGGAGAAGTTATTCAGTATGATCATAAACCAATTTTGCAAATTCATCATCATAATTGTTCGAATTAGTAGAGTAAATAAATGTTCGAAAATCTTATTTTTCCAAGTATAGGGGTTAACATGGCAAATTACCTTCCAGGTGAAATTCCAAATAATAGGTTAAATTCCACATGCAGAACATGAATCTGCTCTGCTGAACATGAATCTGAGCTGAGTAGAATATGAGCCATCATCTTGATGGGGTGCAATACATAATTCGATAGCTATAGCGGGGATAAGAATGAACCCCTCCTCATAATATTAACAAATTAATGAGTTGGCACGGAGAAAGAGGAAGTTTATGAAAGGGGAAGTATCACAAGTGATATATTATGCAACCCCTCAACTTGGGAAGCGCGTAACGCTCTTGCAGTTGTTTGTACAAAAAATGTATTGGATTATTTTTGTAGAGAATTGTCTGCTTTCAACTTTGATGAGAACAAAAAAATTGATTGAGTTATTGTTACTGATTTATAAGCAAAAAACTGAAAAATGGTACCTTTCTACACCCCTCCCTAATCGAGGTCACCATTGGGGACTTTTGGTATGTTATTACCCAAGGTTATAGGAAGCGATAAGTGAAAACCACATTTATCTGTCAATTGTTTCTCTCGATGGCCATTTTTTTGACTAATTTGACTGGGCTAATTTATTATTAACCATTGTTGAATCAAAGTAGATGGTATGAGTTTCGGATTATCAATTTAACTCTATAAAGACTTTTATTATTATTATTATTATTAGTATTATTATATTAATAATAATGATAATAATAATTGAGAGGATCGACTGTAGCTTAGTTGATAAGAGCACAGATTACAGAATAGTTCTATTGTCTGTGGTAAGAGCATTCTCCGCCACAGAGAAGGGCCCGGGTTCAATTCCCGGCAGTGGTTAGATTTTTTTGATAATTGCATTCATCGAATTTTTGCAGTTCTATTATTTTGTTACTGTTGTCAGTATAAACCAAAAGTATTCAGTGCATTTGATAAAGTTAAATTGAGAATTCGAAATTCATTACCAAAATATCAACAGTTATATCAAGACTAACTTTATTTATTTGCAAATTTTAACAATACCGTCAAAATGATAGCCAACTCGATAGCAAGGCCTACTTGCTATCGAGTTGGCTATCATATTTTTCGTTGAAGTTCAGGGTCTTGAACTTTGAGATTTTCAAGAGAAAATAATGTATGTAAAGACTGGATGCCATTATGAATTTAAAAATTTTCGTGTTTGGGCGGGAGTCACTAATTCGACTAGTTATTTCTCTCATAAGCGTTAATATTGCAAAAACCCCTTCAACATCGCTCACCTACTAGCTTTTAATATCTTAAATGTATTTAAGCACGAGATAAGATTGAGTGTTGCGTGCCCTCAAGCTACAATCGATGGCATGGCTAAAGGTCCGTGGCTTAATCGATCGGAGTTTTAGACGAGCGAAGCACGCGCATGCGCTTGCACCATCCCTCAACACATTCACAGATAGAAGTTCAACGACAAAAACTATGTGTACCTCCACTGGCCACTTAGCACTTACCACTTCACAAAGAAATCGGGCGTTTGCTTAAAACACGCTTAGCTTCTCATTGCTCTCTCCGAATATCGCTTCCAACATTTTTTCGTCTACCACTAATTTAAAATTTACAAAACAAGAGTTATGGAAAAAGATTGAACAATCTCCTTTAAACTGGAGACATTTCTTCAAATGTAGCCCAAGTAGCCTACCTTAGCGATTTTAGGTCACAAAAACCAGCTAACCTAGAAAGTTTCTGTAGGAAAGTTTTGAGCAATGTTTTACAAATAATTCACAAATTGCTCCCATAGAAGATGGCCGGTATGTCAATATTGGACATTTACCAGAATCTCTAGACTGAAAAAACCCTTCTAGGTGCAAAAGCCTTGGCTGTTCAAAAAAATACTTTTGTAGAATGTGTGAAATGTAAGATCAGCCTTCGCTGGGAGGAATCAAAATTTTTGAAATTCCACTTGAAATAATAATAATATATTATTTTCATTTGAATAATAAATTCAGAATTGTCCTTTTTATATCTATTTTGTATCTAAATTTTTTTTCGGAGGATGAAGCTCACATAGGTCTGAGACCTGTGCGTGGGTAATGTATTGGATGATGGTAAATATAAGTGAAAATATAAATATAAGTGTATAAAAAGTATGACATGATAAATAATAGTATTATAGTGAAATATTGGTATATTGTTATTGTATAGTTTTAGTATAATAAGATACTCTCTCAGAAAATATGAATGTTATTTTATTACCGTTGAGTCATAGTGTCCAATATATTGGACGATCCTTATCTTTGGTACTAAGAATGCTATCAACTTGTGACAAGTGTTAAAAATCCTTTAAAAATATTTATAAAACAACTGTGCAAAAAAAATTTTGTAATCAGACTAAAAAGCATGACCTAAAGGGTTAACAAGAATATCCAGGTAAAGTTTCATTGATGCTTTCCATCTCTCTCTTCTATTCTCCCTTGCCTTTTTCACATAATTTGGGGTCGGCTCTCCTAGATCTTAGTCGCCAGTGTGCACGATCGTGAGTCGTCTCGGGTAAAAGCTTAGCTATAATACAGTCAGGGAAAAGTGTGAATTATCATACCGCTCAATTGATGACTAAATTATGAAGAAGAAAAAAAGAAGAGAAAGAAGACGAAGGAAAAAAGGAGAAGGCGAAGAGGGATAAATAGACACTATTAAATTTAAATTTGTGGATAGGTTATTACATATATTCTAAAAATCCAGATTCAATTGAATCTGGCAAACTGCTAGTATAGGAGATGATAAAACTACAGTCAGTTTAGTTATTAGCTTATTTTACAGCAAGAATGTGGAAAACATGCTTCCGTTTTTATTGTGAGCGATTCCCAAAGAAAATCGCGGCTAAGTGTGTGATATGACACATTGCAAATAAGGTCAGTCCCAGTCGGGATAGAACCCGAAAAAACTGGTCAGTAGAATGGTAGGCTATACCTATTTCTAGGTGATATCAGATGTGAATTGTGTATTCATGTTCTAGTTTCAAAATAATAAGAAAGAAAATCTTACGTCCGTCAACATCAATACAAATTGATCCAGGGCAACAATGCTCGTTGGCACTGCATCTCCTGCCATAGCATGGAACATCTGCTTCTTGAATTTCTTGAAATGAGTCTAATTCTCCGGGATTCTGTAAATACAATGAAAAACATATACTTAAGCTATGGCGAATAAAATCATTTTAGTGCTGTTTAAATAACTGAATCATTAAACAAAGAAGGTTGTTTTTTTTTGTAGTAAAAAATAACAAAAAACAAAATGAAATTATCTACAGTGAGTTATAAAGTGGACATAAGCGGTTGGAAAGTGCTGTCAATAGAGCTTACTTTATTTCGCGGATTATCAAACTAGTTCTATAATGAAGCTGTTTTAACACTACTGACGTTTTCCAGTACAGGAGTCTAGACCAATCAGAACTCAGGATTTCTTTAAAACATTGTCGAAATAATGTTATGCAATAGTCACATCAACTGATTTAAAAATTTCGAAATCAAATTAGAACTGTAGACAGCAATCACACATTGTAAGTTATGTTAGTCTATATATTGGGCTAAATTAAAGTTTAATTGAACGTCTATATCAAACAATCTATTTCTAGACTATCAAAAAATCTACATGTAGTCTATGAGCATCTAATTTATATAGCACACAGTTAAAATAATACAGTAATTGGAGCACAATATCAAAATTATTTTTAACTAAAAAAAGAGAGAAAATAGTCATTTATAAAAAGATCAGTTTGTATCAACTGGAAACTGATCAATGATAGTTATAACAGACGAAACTTCAATTTAAAAATGAATAATTCATCTTATTTTATGTAATGGTTCTTAAACATCATAGTCCATAGGTGAAAGAACAATATCTATGATCATAATACTGTTTATTTATGAATATAGACAGAATAACAATGAAGTGAAGATGCAACAAAGTCCAAAACTACTTCACAAATTTTGACTATGGTATGTCCAAAACATTTAGGTTAATTTACACTACAAATCTATATTCATTTGAAAAACTTAACGCCACAAAATAAAATGTTTTGTATTCTGAATTTATGTATAATACATGAAAGAAATCACATAAAACGAAATTAATACGCCTGTTGATGTTTTTGTAAGTTTGCTACTATGATTTTTAATGTTTATTTTGATAATTATCGATTATTGAATGCAACATGTGATTTTTTATAAACTGAAGATAAAGTTTAGTATTATGACTTGATAATAATTGTAGAATGATAATTGATTGATTTCCTTTATCAAGGATGGAGTTAGGATTCTTGGTCCTATCTACCACTCAATCCAAAACAATATAAAAAATCGATAAAACCAATAATAAGGAAATTGATACATATTATTATAGCATTCTACTATTAACAAATAATAAAAATTGGAAAAGATCGATTATTTTGCTCTGTTTTTAAAAGTAAAGTCTATTTATTTTAGCATTAATTCGTTTATTTTTTACCTGAAGGAATGGCTGGGCTCGGAACGAGCTTCCTCCATAGCCACCTCCAGACAGCATCTCGGGAGTGAGCCGCTGGAAGAGACCACCCCATGCAGCGCTAGGCACCACCATGCAGCCGATGCAGCCCATCACTACAACCACCACTGCACCGATCGTCTTCATGTTGGCCCTCACACCAACTGATGTCGCTCTCTGCAATCAAAAACACCAAGCAGAAACCAGTTAAGCCTTGTTTTGACTTTAACTAAGTGCAACAATGTTACAAACAAGCTGCCAAAAAAACCCACTGTTTCTACCCTGCAACATTTCCAATGCAAATTCATTAATTTATACAGCTTTAAAATTAGAATCGTCTATAGAAACCTCAAATTTCATGGTATGAGAAAAAATTGAGCTGGTATGAAATGAGCAATTGCATGTTTTTTACTTTTGTAGAAGATAAAGAAAGATAAGAGAGCTCAGTGCTGTAGATAAGTCAACTCCTGAAACATTGTGCTGTCATTGTGTGTGCACACAAAACGTTTTCAGCTAAGTTGCACCAAGAATCGGCTTTCAACAAATTTTGCTACAAACATGTTGCAAAAATGTTGAGATTTTCCACTCACAGTAGAATTGCTTGCAACAAAATTTGTTTGAGTGGAAACAGGGCTTTATTTTGAACTTGTGCTCATTCCATGGAGGTATAAGAAAATGGAGGGAGCATAAAGTCAGAGAAGTGTAGCCAAAGCTATCTTTAGCGGCTATACATAGCAGCTGTATAGCCTCTCAAGATAGTATAATCCATTATAGATATACACCAATGTTGTTGTATGTGTTATATATATCTCTGAACTCTACCTTTGCTGTCTTTAAAGATGGCTGCCACTATACACTTTGTTGTAGGTTAAAGCCACAATTAGCATTTAAGTGATCAATATGACTGCTAAATTTTGATAATTTTTTTTCAAAAAATGTTCTTGAGAAGGAAATCGTTTTCACAGATGGTGAGCGTATTTCAAAAATTTGAATTAATATGAAAGTGGAATCTTGTAAAAGTGAACTACTTTGAAATTCGCATTGATATAGCCACGAATGACGTCAGATCCTAAGCAATAGGGCCTTGTTTAATAATATGTAGGGCCTTGCTTGCTTCCATTTCTGGTTACACTTTTTTAGCATTGGCGGTATACGTAATGCTCCTTCCACTTTCTTACATCTCCGTGGTTCACTCCATCTGCTCAGAGCAGGCGACTTGTGCATGACTGAAATCATTGCTTACCCTACGGATGTGTCATGTCATGTCATAGCATAGATATTAGTACCTATTCTATGGTCATATCTTAAAGCCTGCTTAGAATCGTCAAGCATCTCCTTACATGGTGAGTGAGGTGGGAAATAATGGCAAGTTGAAATTCCGCCCCAGGTGCTACAAGACTCTTGTGCTATGCTAATTGTTACTTCGTTAGTTATTGTATTCTAATTATTGACTAAAAGAAGTAAGGTCTCTGAGTCGACCGCTTTTTTGAATTTGTCGGTTTTTAGGTTAAAGCTAGTGGCATGAATCTAAATTTCACTGGTGATGGGAGGGGGTGAATAAAGTTTGAACTTTTTTGTTGATGGATCATTTTTTCTCTTCATGTTTGGAGGCAAAAATATTAAGAGCTGCGGAAAATACATAGTAACCATTTATTAGGTATAAAGAGAAATTTCTAAAGAGGGTGACAAAAATTTTGAACTTTTCAAATATTGTCTTCTGCAGTTTCTATCATCAATGATAGATAGATTAAGCAATGAAAATTGAATAGAGTGCTCTTGAACTTTATTCGAAAATATCATCCCATTTTGAGTGAGGAATGTTGGGCGACTGAGGTCAACAGAACTACTAGTATATTAACTTTTTGTTGTAAATTTAATGACTTGCAGCAGTTTCTTACTGCAAGTCGTTAAATTTACAACAAAAAGTTAATCAGAATTTATTAATTTCGAATTCCTTTAGGTGCTATTAGTTTATACTGAAGACTTCCGCAATGGCGGATATTGACAACAGTATTGAATAGCTGATGGAAATCGATGAATGCTACTGTACAAAAATATCAGTCACCACCGGGAATCGAATCACGGACCTCCCAATTGCCGGTCGGGCGCCTTGAGAGGTCCGTGGTTCGATTCCCGGTGGTGACTGATATTTTTGTACAGTAGCATTCATCGATTTCCATCAGCTATTCAATACTGTTTTCAATATCCGCCATTGCGGAAGTCTTCAGTATAAACTAATAGCACCTAAAGGAATTCGAAATTAATAAATTCTGTTTAAGTAAATTTGTCAGTTTGTTCAATTGTCAGTAACTTCGAACTTTCTTGTGAAAAAGTTAATATTAACAACGCAGATCGTTATGGAACAAGAAATCCAAGGTTTTACTAGTATATATTGACATTAAACGCCTCTTGTCACAGTGGAAACTGTAAAGGCCAGATATCTTGCCAGTTTTAATAATAATTTCTCATAGGCCAAATTATTAAAAAAGTTTATCAGTGATCCTTTCATTTCCCAATAAATAAGTTATTTATTTGAAACTATATACTTATAACTTTATTTTTAAAATATAATTCAAATTCATTCCAGAACAAATTCCAGGGACGCTACCCATTTGGATTAGTAATCATAGTATAAAGAAATTGAAGAAAGAAGCTTTTAAAAATAATTGCTAAAGATTAAGAAGCAAAAAAGGGAAAATTAAAAATTAACTCCTTATATAGTTACATTAATTTGATGCTCCATATTGTTGACTATTTTGTAAAAGAATTCAATTTACTTTGTTGTCAAGGCTTTCAATAGTCATGAAAAAATATTGTAGGTCAGCAGTGGTACACTTATATTGTTATCATTGCTATACATTTCGTAAAGGGTGGCAAAATGATATTTTACAGTGCAAGATATTGCTGGATTTGCTCAAGTAGGGTTGAAAGGCGATATTTATGTAAATTTTTTGCTCCTGGACCTATCTTTAGAAAGATAGCTGAAATACTGCACTTGATTTAAAAAGAAAAACCGCAACGCAGTTCTGAATTAGTTTCGTGTGAGGAATCTCACGCAAGATCAACTACCCACTGCAAGAAGTAAGATATCGCACAGTAGCCTAATCGGTAGCCTACAACAACAGTATTGTGATTAGGTTTTTCTTGTTACTTTCTTTGCCTTTACAGTTGGCTTACTTTTCTAAGCCTGGCAACTAGTAGTCGCAAGTGGCTCTTTCATCCAACAATATCCCACTATTTCGTTATCATTTTAATAATGAATGGCAAACAGGTGCTTTACCTTGCTGATTGGTATGTAGCTAGCTTGTGCGAAGTAACTTACGAAGGGGGACAAAGAAATCTACCCTCATACAAATTCCAAGGATTTCTACACACTTTTCTCTCGCGGAATGCACCTCTGTAATGCGCATGCACACGTAACTTGTGGAACTTTTACATGTGACTGTTACTGTGACATGTAACGTAACGCCTAGTGCAAAATTAACTGTGACTGGTTTCCCTTCGCCCTTGAAACCAACAACCAACCTCTAATTATTAATAAAAACTTACAAACACTTTTAAGTGGAAATTGTGACTCACGTTATGGCGTGACAGCCGTTTCACTCTGATATTAAGAGCATCGTCAGACGACCCACAGTACCCAGGGTGGCATCGTCCCATCGGTGGCAGTGTACTGTGGGTCGTCTGTCGATGCTCTTAACATCAGAGTGAAACGGCCGTCACGCCATAACGTATAAGTCACAATTTCCACTTAGAAGTGTTTTTTAAGTTTTTATTATTATATTAGTGGAAACAAGATGGATCTTCAACATCTAATTAATAATTAATTATCCATCTTATGTCACTCCTCTGTAGTATAAAGAAAGCGTGGGTTTAGGTTCTCAAGTATAATGGCTCAAGTGAAAAACTCCTCCACTTTTTAGGTGTACCTTTTAATTTTCTCAATAATTGTATTTACTCATGTTAAGTTAGGGTACTGAAAATTAAAGAGACTTTGACAATAACAGGGTTATTACAAAATAATCTTAAGAAATGCAACACTCACTGGGCAAGAGTGGTATTTCGTAAAATTTGATTAATAATCTAAAGGTTAGGTTAGATTAGGGTCTACTGTAGTCTACTGGATGAATTAATTGAGCATAACTGATTATAATTGAGTGTAACTGTATGTTTTCCAACTTGGGGGAGTTTCTAATCTCCTACTAAGCGCCTCTCCAGGTTGCGGATAGGGGAATGCTCAACAGATATGGTGTGTACCAGGGAAATAAAATACCCGGGGTGGACCAAAATTAGATGCATTGTCTGATCTCAACTCTGTGAACAGTGGCGGTCCCAGGGGGGGGGATGGGAGGGATATATCCCCCCGAAATATCAAGATGGATCCCCCCCCTAAAAAATAATTTATTCATAATTATGTATGTATAGTTTTTGCAAGAAATAAATTTAATCTGTCATTGTTACTTGTTAGCTAGAAGAATAAACAAGAAGGATGTGTACATCCTCACATCTATTGCATTGTTGTGTAACAATCTGAGTATTTTTGGCTATTCCTTCGTAACTTACATATTAAAAATAGGGCCTAACCATAAAGAAAAAATTCGCAGTGAACACTTGATCTATTTTTGATTTCATTATACGTTTATTTAACTGAACTTTGTCATCATGCTCATTAGCTCATTAAATGATCACATTGTCTTTTAATCAATTTTTTTGTGTAGCTAAAGGAAATCAAAGACACATACTATGGTTAGGTCCTATTTCACCTAGGTACAATAAACTTTAAATGAAAAACTATTTTATTAGCTAACATAAATACTATTAGCTTGAGCATATTTTAGAGCTCAAATACACATAAAAATACGTTTTTAGGCTTTAAATTCCACATTTTTTTCCCGGGGGGGGGGGGGGGGAGGGGACCCAGACCCCCCGGTGGTCATCCCCTCCCCCCGAAATGAAATCCTGGGACCGCCACTGCCTGTGAAGATGCTGATTCAGAAGAGAAAGAAAACTTCTATGATGAGATTAATAGAGATTGATGGTGTGCCACGATATGATATGACTGTTATAATGGGGGAGTTTAATGCCAAAGTTGGCAAAGAAGAATTTATGCAATATGTTGCTGGTTGTTATTCCCTGTATGATGAAACAAATGAGAATTGTCAACTATTAGGGTATTTGGCTGAGTCACACAGTCTTATCATTAAGATTACAACATTTGATCACAAATAAATACACAAGGTTTTATCCCAGCGTGCGCGCCGGGCGTATTACTCAAGTATTTGAAAAGCTATCGTCTCAAACCTATATTTAAATGAAAATTCGGAAAAAATTGAGCCGCGGAAGCACAATTTCAAACGTGAAACTTTTTTCGTAATATTAAATAAAAACGATTAAAAATGACATGGAGAAACTGACTTCAAATAGCAGATTTGTCAAAAAATGTCAGAAAGCAGTATTTAGACATTCAATAATGAATTATCTGCATCGATTTGCTGACTTTAGATTTGCTACAAGAATCTTTAGGAAACAACCAGTATCTGGGTGTGGAAATAGAGGTAGCAAAACCTACAATTGAGGATGTTGATTGTGCTGTGAGAAAGTTGAAGTTTCATAGAGCCCCTGGAAAAGACAATATAACCAGTGAATTATTGAGACAAGCTGGCAGCGGAATGATTGAGGAGCTGTCCAGTCCAGAATAATTGGCCAGATATGGGATGAGGAGATGTTGCCTGAAGCATGGGAAGCAGGATTAATATGTCCAATTTATAAAAAAGGTGAAAAGTTGAATTGTTCAAACTATTGAGGAATAGTACTCCTAAATGTGGCTTACAGAGTATTCTCAAATGTATTACTGAAAAAATTAAGCATTTATTCAGAAGAGATCCTGGGAGAATATATGTATGGGTTCCACAAAGACCATTGATCAAATTTTTGTGGTGAGACAATTCATGGAGAAATGTTATGAGCAGTGTGAACCTGCATATGCCGTTTGTTGATTTTAAGCACACATTTGATATTGTTTCCCAGGAGGGGCTCTACCAGTACAGTGGAAACAATTACTCTAGGCGCGTGGCTCTGGTGTCACTACTTGCCATCATGTAAAAGTGGCTCACTCCACTGATGACTGAAATGGTGACCTTGAAGACATTGCATGGGCCACATGTTTTTAGAAGTGAGCAATAACCACTCCCCTCTCCAGCCCACGCCATGCCTGACTACCAAATGGCTGCGCGCCCAGACTAATTGTTTCTAATGTACATGGAGCTGAATAGAGTACCATTAAAAATTATAAAGCTCATCAAAGTAATATTGAACCATGCAAGGGCCAAAGTACTAGTGGACAGCAAAGTTGGAGAAGAGTTTGTGCTGATGCATGGAGTATGCCAGGGAGATGCACTTTTGGCGACCCTCTTCAACATAGCCTTGCAGAGAGTGTAATGAATACAGGCAGCATCATAATTATACAAGTCAAGGCAGTGTGCTTATGCAGATGATGTGCTCATAGCCAGGAATGAGAGGGAGCTAAAAGGAATGTTCTTGGAGATGACACTGTTCTTTGCTGTAAAATCACTTCCCGGTGGTTCGGAACCCACCTAAATCTGTAGGTCCAACTCACCAATCACCATCATCCAACTCATTACCCACGCAAAGGTCTCAGACGTATGTAGGTTTCATCCTCAGAGAAAAAAAGATGCAAAGAGAAGGCAAAAAGATGGGTCTTGAGGACAACGTAAAAAAAATATATATGATAATGGCTCAAAACTTGAATAGACATGCTTTGAATGACCTCACGAATGCAAGAGATGGACCTTCAAAAATGTTGAAATTTTCTTGTATCTGGGTGTTGAGGTGAATAGCGCCAATCCAAAGAAAGATTATGACTGGTAACCGAGAATATTTTGCCAATATCAAGCTGATAACCTCCAGATCGCTCTCCAGAGTGACCAAGTAGAAAATGTATAAGAGCCTGATAAGATTGGTGGAAATATATGGCGCAGAAACGTGGAATATCACAAGCTTGGATGCCTCCAAACTAAGAATCATTTTCAGACCAAGTAATGAAGTACACAATATTTGCAATAGAAAATAGTCAGCAACTTTGAAAACTCTCCTTCATTTTCTTCTACTTTTAATTTCATCCTTATTTTTTACCCTTTTTCCTCTTTTTTCATTTTCATCTCTCTCCTCCAACCAATTTCTATTGTCATATCTTTTCCACTTCTTCACTGCTTTCTATCATTTCCATTCGTTCCTCTTTTTTCCTTTTCTCCTTCTTCTTCTCTCTCTTCTCCTTCCTCTTCCTTTTATTTTTTTCTTCTTCTCCGTTTGGGGGGGGGGGGTGGGAATTTCCCCTTTCCCCTCCCGTGGATCCGCCACTGGATATGGGCGATGATAAAATATGATCTAATTAGCGAAAAACTAGAAAAATTACTGTCGTAATTTGATAATGGATGATTGGTTATAGAATCAGCATGGATTTTAAGAATTGATCTGATTACGGATTAGTAAAGCTCTCATGCGCATCGACAATGGGTTGTGTGAATAAAGTTGAGTCTGTTGAGTAACTCATATTTTGGACTTGGCGCTTGAGATTCTTGCTTACTGTGAATAATTGAGTCAATAACAACTGCTTCTCACGCCTTTCGATCGGACTCCCGTCGACTCAACAGAAGGCAACAATCGACTCCTGTCATTCAACAGAGTCCACTCACTCAACTTTATTCGCACCACCCAAAAGCTCACAAGTTACCTCAAATTACTGCTGCTTTTATGAATGCAAAACAAACGAAGACTTCATTTTAATTAGGTTCAGCTCTTCATGGGCACTGTCAACGAAATCCTTGTAGGTTAGAGGACAAAATTCACCTTTTCATTTCAATGAAATAAGATGGAGTTACTCGGTGTGTCATTGTTTTAATAATCCCTCGAGATTCTGAGGTTAGTGGACAAAATCCACATCCACCTTATTTCAATGAAATAAGATGGGATTACCAAGTTTGTCATTGTTTTAATAATCTCTGGAGATTCTTCCGCTGTAATTAAGGACTCTGTAATTATTTGCCTATGCGCTATTCCAAGCTTTCCTAATTATTTGCTTTGCTTCTCTCTACGTTTTTTAAAAACGTCCCATTTTCTCAATTAAATTGAGAATACTGTACTCAAAACGTAATCATCTCTCAAACCAAAAGCATCAACAAATTTAAATTTCGAAATGGAGCGGCCAAATATTATTTTTTAATTAAATGCTTGTAAATCATAAACCTCATCATTCTCGGTCCTCATTTCAAAATTCTCCTCAATGATAGTTTTCCTTTCTTGTGTACTCTATTCTATTGGAAATGCCTGTAAATTGTATTTGAACTATACTTTTTTTGGGCTGTGAAACTGTACTGCTGACAGGTGTACTCTCATTCTGGGTATCGAATTCACTGTTTGCTATTAGAAGTTTTAGTAAATTAATTCAAATTTAAAATTATTGTTTTTCTTGTTCCATAACGATCTGCGTACTTGATATTAACTTTTTGTTTGTGAGGTATTGAATCTCATCATCACGGCCTTGAAGCTGAGATTCAATACCTCGAAAACGTTCGGCCGAATGTGAGTACATTTATTATATATTCACAATATAAAAACTGACTGCAAGTCGTTAAATTTACAAGAAAAAGTTCAAATTTTAACTCTAATAGAATTGCATTGAGTTCAGGTCGAGTAATGCAGAGTAAGGAAGAATAAATTATTGGTTTCTTTTGACCAACACTTATTTTCAAAATGTATTTTCTTAAAATTCTCGCAGGTTTTGTGCGGATATATGCACAAAAATGGCTTTAAGTACTGATTTCCTCCATAATGAATGATATTGGTACTACTGTAAGTGTAATACAATGTTGCAGTCAATATAGTTTCCTTTGCATTTCCTTTCCTTCTGCTAGCGGTAGGCTAGGTATGTTATAGCTTAATACAACTTTAACATCACCGTTATAAGAAGGCCATTAAAAGTTGGGAACTGGCTTGGATCTCGAAGATGAGAGTTGAATCATTGTAAAAGATTTTTATGTGCTAGTAAAATTCGTACCTTCGGTGTTTGGATGTGAGACGTTAAGCTCATAAAAATGCGTAAACGTGTGAGTCTGTATGTAAGGAATCGGTATATATATATTTAGAACTATTAATATGAAACATTTACGTACGTTTATAGGAAGCTATAAAACTGAAATCACGTATTCCACCTAACATAATATATATGCCTAGTAGGCTACCCTATAATAATCTAAATATTCTTTGTGCAAAACTACTGCAAACCAATTCAAACTTTCATTGGTTGAGTTGATGGAAGCCATTCCCATTTACCGGTGAATGGACTTTTACCAAAAGCCAAAGCGTCTGGTTTTCATTCATTGGCGTGCAAAAATTTGAATAGACGCTTTAGTTTCCCCAAAATTCTATTTACCGGTAAACGGTGAGGCTCCTCCCATGAACACAACCATTGAAAGAGAAAATGAGCAGGTACCCACTAATTTTAGTAATTTTCAGTTCTTAATAAATAGCCAACTCTTAAACATATTCATCCTTTTATCTATCTTGGAATCATCTTAATAATCTAGCTCGATTCAAGACGTGTAGCTTAGTCAGTTGAAGCGGTCTCTGATTAGATGAGCCTCTGGCTGGCTGCAGTTTCTCGAATCTCGTTCAGGCTTGGATGTTTCACCTCGTCATCATTCACCTCATTACCTATGAATCAGTGAGAATATTTATCGCAAGATCGGTGAGCTAAGCGGAGTTACGATATGGCTTTGTAAGGAGTGTGATGTGACGTTAAAAAACTCAAAATCTCACGTATCCCGAGGAAGTTAATACATTAACATACATGATTAACTAACGACCTTATCACAATGGTTAAGGAACTATCAGAAGACAACATTAAATTGAATAAAGGTTGTAGCTCCGTATCCTTCCACCGCTTAGTATTATAGTGGAATTAAAAGCAGAAACGTATTGGGGACGGTCGGAGTGTCTCGGCAAAGTTCGGCGACGGTGTTGCCACGTCGTGTGTAATGCTGAACAAAATGGCAGTGAAGTAGCATAGACGAACCTTACTTACTCCCTAATCTATGGCAGTAGCACGCCGCAAACTGATTTTGCTCAGGCAATGAATGCAAAAAATAGACATTGTTGTAACAAATTAGGGTAAAGCTGAATTTCTTGTAGAATGTTAGTAGGCCCTATACAAAGTAGTTGCTCGAAAAAATCCAAGTCTCAATGATGATTATTCTCAATAATTAAAGATATAGTAGAAATACTCTTGTATTCTACATTCTTATAGAAATACACTCAGGAAGGAATGCAGTGAATGCAGGAAAAATCAATCATGCGATTTATGTATGACTTTTTATATTTGATTTAACTTTTACTATCACTTTGAAAACAAGTGAATAAGTTTTTTTTAATGTTTCGGTAGTTTTACTGATGTCTGGAATTTTTCTCTATGAACTTTAAAAGCTTAACTTCTTCCTTTTTGTTTTGAATAAAAGTGATAACACAATTTCATTGAGATTAAGTGTCCGAGTTGATCCTTTTGTCATTGAATAATCAATAATGAAACTAGTCTTTAATGAACAAGAAATAGGCCTACATCGAACAAATGATCGCTAGATGATTTGCTAGAACATTCTCAGCAAGCTCAGGTGCGATAACATTGTAATGAATAAATACATTGCACTTAATAAATGAATAAATAATTTAGCATTGAAAAATATGTACTGTAACCGGACACCTTCTGGTTACCAATACTGGGGTGAGCAACTTTTTCTAGGAGAGGATGAACAAGAAAAATGATGGACAACTGAATCTTAACACATATATTGTGTCTCCCAAAGAATAATCAACATTAAATGTAAAACAAAATAAATAAGCAAAATTTAAACAGAACAGTGACTATTTGGCTTAACCCTTCAGATTAATTCATGAACACTTCAGCTGACTAGGAATAACAAATTAATCAAAAATTGCTTAAAAGGAAATTATCAAAATTAAACTGAAGAAAAACACTTTCAGGCTTAACCCTTGATATCAAATCATCCGCAAATTTGGCCGAATTCAAACGAATTTAAAAAAAAGGGGGAATACAATTATTAATCTTAATAAAGATTAAGTGAGCAAAATTACTCCTAACCACTAGCTATCGGGCTATTACAGTGGCCACTGGGACTGGCGAGGTTTGGGAGTAGGAGATATCGCAACACTGTATCAGTTGGTGTGGTAACTGCCCAATTGTTATTGGCTAAGCGCAGAGGTGCCCCCTCCTCCGTCACTTCGACCAACGTTTTAGCAATACGCTTCTATTTTTAATTCTACTTTAGTTATTTATAAATACTCTTTAATATTTCTTATGTATACTTTAAACATATTCATTCAAGAATTATTTTATTCTTTTAGCTCGGCTCTAGGCTATTCTTTCTTTTTTTTAAACGTGATGGTGCCTCAACACGATTTTCAATGACGTTACCACTTTTCCCAATTTTGTATTGTATCTATATGTTATTGTATTATTGTATTTTGGAAACTGTGTGTGTGTAAATAAATGAAATGAAAATCTCGATATCGAAATAATCTATAATATAAACTTGAAAAAAACACTTTTAAATGGAAATTAACTCACGTTATGGCGTGACGGCCGTTTCGCTCTGTTGTCTAGAGCATCGTCAGACGACCCACAGTACACTGACTTAAGGTATGAGTTTGAGGGTTATGTATGTTGGAATGGTGATGGGGTGGGGGGATGAGTAGGCGGGAGGTTTGAAATTGGGATTATTTTGTCAAATAGAGTATGTGAGAAGAAGTTAAGTTGATCATTTAAAATGTTGTCAGGTTGCTGCTTTGCATGTTTGTAAATCTCATATTGTTCTAAAACATTGAGTTTCTGGCTTTTGTGAGTGAAGTGTAGTGTGTCTAAATTAGTGTCAATGTCTGTATAACTGTGGCCTGTTGAAATGATGTGTTCAGCACATTCAACAGGCCACAGTTATACAGACATTGACACTAATTTAGACACACTACACTTCACTCACAAAAGCCAGAAACTCAATGTTTTAGAACAATATGAGATTTACAAACATGCAAAGCAGCAACCTGACAACATTTTAAATGATCAACTTAACTTCTTCTCACATACTCTATTTGACAAAATAATCCCAATTTCAAACCTCCCGCCTACTCATCCCCCCACCCCATCACCATTCCAACATACATAACCCTCAAACTCATACCTTAAGTCAGTGTACTGTGGGTCGTCTGACGATGCTCTAGACAACAGAGCGAAACGGCCGTCACGCCATAACGTGAGTTAATTTCCATTTAAAAGTGTTTTTTCAAGTTTATATTACATATTAGTGGAAACAAGATGGATCTTCAACATCAGAAATAATCTATATCTATAAATACACAGTTTTAGACTTTATTTTCCACTAACCCCATCCACCATCAGACATTCCCCTCCACTACATCTGCTGATGGGTCTTTATTATTTTTTTTATTGTACAGAAGCAATTGACGAGAAGTATTTTAAGCCTAGGCGATGAAGAGTGAGTCTTAGGTGGAAAATGAAGTGAATAAAGAGGATGAAATTGTGATGAAAAGCAAGAGCAAGGAAAGAAACTGAGAGATACAATAGGAAAGAAACTATAGAATACAACATTAATATAAGAATAGAACTAACTGCTTGTGATACAGCTATAGTATACAAAACTCTTGATAGAGAAAACTATTATAGAATACAGACTATGAAAAAGAAAGACTATTATACTATTTACTGATTAAACATCTATCTACAATAAATTTATTGAACTATACAATCAATCATATCATGAATTATATACTCATCAACAGAGTAAAAGGCGGCTTTGAACTTGTACCAGGAAGTCACAATATATATATTTTTTAATTTTGTAGGGCTAGATCCCTTACTGGTAGAGGTAGTTTATTATAAATTTCAACTTTTATGAAGCCGAAACTATTTAGTGTTCTAGTAAGCCTAACATTGGTACTACCAGATTCTGTCCAGTTCTTGTATTATGTTTATGATTGTATTGATCGTTGTGAAACAAACTATATTTTCTTTCACATGAACCAGATTTTGAAGGATGTAGACACAGGCAAGAGGCAAGTGTTATAATTCTGTAGCCACTGAAACTGTCTCTACAAGAAACATTACCGGGAAGTCCAGCTATTACTATAATTGCCTTTTTTCCATATAAAAGCTTTCTTGGCAGCACATGAATTGACCCAAAAACGAGCCCCATAGCAAAGGTGTATATGAAATATGCCAAAATAAGTCATCAACAGCACTTTCAAGCTTACTCACTATTTGAGTTTGCGTAGCAAGAAAATCAATATAGAGAGCTTTTTACAAACATACTCCACATGTGGATCCCAACCAATCTTACTATCAATTAGCCTATAAGCCCCAAGAGTTTTACATGTTTAAGGAGCTCCTCATTCAGATCTAGGTTGTTTCTAGAAGCTACGATTGTTATTTCTATTTTATTGTCATTTATGATTAGGTTATTGGCAGAGTCTAGTTTGTTGAAGTGATTCATTTACTTGTGATACAAGCATACAGGGGTCCCTATTTGAGCTTATAGGAGTGGTGTCATCATCATAGAGTAAAGACTCGGAGGAAATATTAGAATTAAAATAATTTACAAAAACCATGAACAGAAACGGGCCAAGGCAGATCCCTGGGGGACATCTGCAATCAATTTTCGATACTCTAATGAGACATTATTTATGAAAACCATTTGTTGTCTGTTTAAAAGGTAGCTCTTAATTAATCCTAACTCTTTATTTCTTACACCATTAAAGTCAAGTTTGGCAAGAAGAATAGAGTGACTAACAAAATCATATGCTTTCGTTAGGTCAATAAGGGTTGAGCTAATTATTATTTCCTCAATTATGCACTCAATGGCCATAGTTGTAGAGTGTTTTGGCATAAAACCGAATTGCTTATTGTATAATAGACAATTGGCCATGAAATATTTTTGTAATTGCAATAGCATACAGGCTTCAATAATTATTTTACGGTACTGAGAATTGGTACAATTGTTATAGGTCTATAGTTTTCAGGCAGATCTGCATGGCCTTTTTTTGAATATAGGGAAAACCTTGCAATCTTTAAGATAATCAGGGAATTCACCTACACTTAAGATTAAATTTATTAGATTAGTTAGAGGTATTAGAATTTCATCAACTATATAATTGTAAATTGAATTTGATAGGTCATAAGTATCTTTAGTTCTAGAAGAGCTAAAACCACAAACTACTGCCCTGTAAAGAGCTTTCTATTTGAAATCGTCAGTTACATTGTTGAGGGGGCGAGCAAATTCATGTAATTTGTGGAGGTATTCATTATTATTTGTGTTAGAGCACAAGCCAAGATTTACAGGCACATTTACAAAATGACTGTTTAATATATCTGGATTCAACGGAATTTTATTATACCGTATTTACTTCCAGAAATGAAATTTTCTGAGTCATTTCTGATGACCTGCCAGGCCATTTAACATTTATTCTGAGAGTTAGCAATAAGAGAGTCATTATCAGACTTTTTTGCCTCAGATATGACTTAAAATGTATTTTGTCAGGCCGCGTTGAATTTGGGTTACGTTTCCATTATTTATCATAGAGCATTAATAAGTAGCCTATACCCTCTTATGTTCAATTTCAGGAGTATTCCAATTTACTATAGTTTCTTTCTGCCTTTGAAATTTTTCTTAGCAACGCTAGTGGACAATGTGAGTTGAATGTTGATGTTGAAATATCTAGAAATAATTTGCATGTACATGATTGATGATTCATTTAAAATATGCCAGTTTACAGTACGGTACTAAAAGTATTCTTAAAATTACTTAACCTAACAGGTGGCATGAGGCGTATCGGTTTTTCTTCGGGATAATTGTAATAATAATTATTAAAGATGCCATTTTTAAAACTATAATATCTACAAAAAACCCAGCATGATCTGAGATTATATCCTGGTTTAGTAAAGAAACGGTGCATGATTCCTTTTCAATATTGGTATATGTATATATATATATTGCCTAGGCAGGCCATGTTTTTTTCTTTTTTTGTAGATTACGTCTTGGAGACTCCAGTTAAGGAGTATAAGACAAGTCAGATCAACAATATTATACACTAGATACCATAGTTACTTAATTTTGATGTGAAAGGAACTCTTGTACACTATAAAAAGCTTTATCAACTAAATATTTCTTCAATTGTTTTTAAATATTTCTATATTTTCAAGACTTCAAAAACTGCGGTAGCTTGTTGTAGAATTTCCTACCAATATAACTAGGTTTTTGTTTGAATAAGCTACTATTGTGACTCACCAAGTGATAATCTCCTCGGCTTCTTGTATTATAATCATGTACATCAAGATTTTGGTTAATATCATTCGTTTTTACATATAAAGTAGCTTCATACACATATAAGCAGGGTACAGTTAGGAGACCAAGTCTCTTGAACAACGGCCTACATGAATCTAATCTATTTACTCTTTCTATACACCTAACCGCTTTCTTTTGGATCTTAAACACCCTATCAAGATTTTGTTTTGATGAATTACCCCATACTAAGATAGCATACCTAATATGTGACAGTAAGAGCCCATGGTAAGCTGTAAAAAGTAACTTTTTGTCATTCAATCTAGCGAGCTGTCGCAGGACAAATACCCCAGATGAAATTTTACTACATATTTTCTCAATGTATGGAGTCCAGGTCAATCGCCTATCCAACATAACTCCTAGAAATGCAATTTTTTCTTCCTGGTCTAATTGATTATAGTTTACAAACACGTTTATCTTCATTTAAATTATGTTTGTTTTTGAATTGAAGGTATTGGCATTTTTTACTATTTATAGTTAATTTCAACTGATTTAAAAATTGGACAATGGACTGCACACCTATATGGGCACTTATTTCTAAATTATCTAGAATGGAATTGCTGAAAATGAGTGATGTATCATCAGCAAATAAGAGGGCTCTACCACTAATTAATTCTTTAGGTAAACGGTTGACATATATCAAAAAAAGCAATGGACCTAGTATTGACCCCTGAGGCACTCCAGCTTGCACCTCTAATTTATTAGATTTATTCTTTACTATACTATTACCAACTACTGTAGTTAGTTCTACACATTGTTTTCTCCCAATAAGATATGATTCAAACCATTTCAGTTCAACCCCATTTACACCTACATTTTGCAGTATTTCCAATAAAGTTCTATGATTAACACAATCAAATGCCTTTGACAGATCTAAGAAGATTGCAGTAGCTTTATCACCTGAATCTATTATATCTATTAGTTTTTCAACTAGAGAAACTATGGCTGTTTTTGTTGATCTCCCTTTCTGGAAGCCCTGCTGTTCATCACAGATAAAGTTAGCTTCTTGAAGGTGCAGAAGTAACCTATTTAGAACTACTCTTTCAAAAATTTTACTTATTACATTCTTGTTCTTGTTGGTATGTCGTTAATAAATGATAGATTCATAGATCTTAGGGTATTTATAAAAAGCTGTACCTCAGAGGCACTTCCAAGCTTGAGAATATCAACAATAAGGTCGCTGGTTTAAGGCAAAATATTTATATTTCCTACTCATTAAATAGGAAAGAAGTTTCTCTATGTTATTAATAAATGTGCTGATATCAGATCCTGGTGTTCTATAAAAATTCAAAATAATAAAACTGAACTCTAGTAGACATATAAATAAATATGAATATAAATATATATTGCAGATGCCTCACACACTGAGTTGATACAGAATTTAGAAATATCAATAGTTTTGTATGTAGTGCCCAGGTCCAAATTTATAAATATTGAGGAGCCTCCACCTTTTAAAGAAGGTTTTTTTTTACAAAAGTGCGAGGTTACTGCAAAAGCGTTTGGGATGCATAGCGAAATTTCTTCCTCATGTAGCCAATGCTCATTTATGCAGGTTATATCTACTTTATTGTTTTTAAATATTATATCTAGTTGGCCAAGTTTATTTCTTACCAATTCCGTATTTAATAATAGTAATTTAAGATTGGGCGTTGTTTCATTAGAATTTGTTTCATGAATGCTGTCTGTGTTAGCAGAAGAAGCTATAGGAAAACATGTTTCATTTAAGTTCTCAGTCCTACAATCTTCAGTTCTTTTTGCAACTAATCAATCATCGTCATCCAGTTCATTACCCACGCACATCTCTCAGACCTAGGTGGGCTTTATCCTCCAATAAAAATTAAGGAGAGAATGAAAGCTTAATTAACTCAGTTCATTGTGGAAGCAGAAACGCATAAAATGACTGGACTAATTATTGTTATTGCAAGGTGAGTGTTTTTGTGCTATTCCCATCATTTTTATCAGCTCTGTCAATAAAATGAATTCAGTTGTATTCTAAAAGTATCAAAATAATCAATAAGTTCAATTAATCAATCATCATCATCATCATCCACTTCATTACCCACGCACAGGTCTCAAACCTGTGTGCTTCATCTTCCAAAAAAACTCAGAAAATTCAAGCGCACCTTAAAATATTCATACATCAAATTGGAGAAGAGGAAGAGAAAATAACAATATTTACCCTTTTCATTGAGTTGGTTTTGATTGCTTCTCAGCAAGCGCTTCTAGCCTCTATTCAGTACCTATACATATTTTCTTTCAGCCAACTTGTTGTTTGGGTTCTTTTTCTATTTGAAGTCTTAACTATAGAAGCTATTCACTTGCTGCCTCCATAGCCAGGGTAAGCATCCCTCTGTTGTACCACAAATTTATCATTCCTGTAATCTGCTACCTCAAATTGTCGGCTATTTCAACTCTATAAGAATTTTTTCCTTTTCTCTCTTACTTGAAGGCTTTAGCAGCATCACGGCGGTTGGTTGGACCTATGCCACTTTCTCATTCTAACTGATATCTATCAATTAAAAAAATAATTTATACATAAAAATAGAAGACTCGGTGCTAATTGATATATTTTGAGAAATTAGTCTATATAGAGATAAATTTATTATAGTAGAAACTAAGATCAACTTGTATTACCGACGTAATTGAATATAAGACACATGGCATCTAATATTGGCACAGATATTGAGATTTCTAACTTATTAACAATTTATCAACAAAGATATCATACAGGAACAGGAATTAGATATAATTGTAAAGAGATGTTAGATCGTAAAATCAATAACCCAGATGCAATGTTATCTGTTAAATTATTTCAATTATAATACAAAGTAGGTTATGTATTAAGAAGCTATTCTCTCAGTACCTCCCAGTTAAGCCAAATCGGGATCAATAAATGACAGTAACATTTTTAATTCAATTATTTACTTATTTCTTGGTCACTCTATGTGGCGAACATATTTAAAAATGTTATGAAGAATTGAAATGTAGAGTGTGTTAATTATGTCAAATTCAAAAAAGAATTTTTTCTTGATATTCAAGTGTATGAAAAATAAAAAATAAACCAACTATGACAAGTTTTGATTGTGTAGGCCTACAAAATTTCTCATGTAGTTAGTGAGATTTTCATGTATAATATCTAATATGTGTATTCTGAGTAACTCGAATCAAATGATTATTAGGCATATTTATGCAAATTGTGACAGAAAAATTTAAATTAAATTTGCTTAAGCGCAGAGTTCTATTTGAAAAATATTATACTCTAGCGCAAAGTTGGCTATCCATATAAGTTATTTATTGGATATCTATTAGTATAATATAAAGGCTAATATACAGTTCTAAAATTTAGAAAATTGGTTTGAATGGAGAGTTATTTATCAAAATAATTTAATAAAATAATTTTATAAATAAATAATTTATAAAATAATATTAATCTTCAGAGTATTCGAAATTGTGACATTGTGCTAGATGTCAAAAATGCAAGAATAATGGTTTAATAGAATATCAATTTATTTTATACTGTTTTTATACTATTTGTTATGATTATATTATTTATGTTTATTAAAAGCTGACGAAGCTTCTTTTCAGAAGTGAAATGCATCCTTCAAGCATCTTCAATATAAGTGAGTAAAACATTATATAAAAGTGATATACAGTGTCAGTTTTTAATATTAGATTGTTCATCAAGTATTTCATCATGGAAAACATCACATTTTTTAAAAGGATAAACCCCGCACTTGTTGCTCAAGAGTGGATTTGAATTCATATTGATTTAGAATTATATTGTGTTTCATGATTTGAACAAATTATTTTCTCTCTTTCTAAAACAGCTTTCTTTCTAAAAAAAATAGTTTTTTATTCATCTCGATTTCTATAGGTTTTAACAAGCTAGCATGACTACTATATAATTGGTTTTATTGACCAAAAAAGTTCCTACTCTATCAGTTCTACTTGAATCAAATCAAATTCATTTATTCTACAGATTTCAATTCACATTTAAAATTAACAATATACGTTCAAAAAATATACAATTATTACAGATGAAAATATGGAATTAAATTTATCCTTCTTTCAACTCTCTTACTATCTTGTGGAACTAGGTATCTCCTAAAGTGTAAAAACGCTGTTCTGGAAGTTACCATTCCCATTATTAATTATTACCATCCCCATTATTACTCATGTATTGGAAAGAAAGAAAAATGCGTTATAAATTCAAATAAATATTAATTTTGGGAGCTCGAAAACTAAATCAAAAGTACTGAATTGCTTGTCAAGTACTGTGCTTCTTAATAAAAGAATTTATGTTTAATAAATTGATTATGTAGTTCCATATTACTTTTTCAGTTCTTGATATTTGAACATAAATAATTAAATATTTTGTGTTGAATTGACAAGTAAATTTCATTTTCAATCCTAATTTTTACATCTAAATTTTTTCTTTTTTCTCCTGTCTTACTAGTTCCCTGTCTAACCCTTTCCTGACTATCTATACTAATTTACAACAATGACTGAATTGTTAGTTTGAAATGACTGAAAATTTAACAAACTGAAAAATATACAGAAATATAATTTATTGATTTCGAATACCTTTAAGTGCTATTAATTTATACTGAAGACTTCCGCAATGGCGGATATAGACTATTGAATAGCTGATGTAGATCGATGAATGCTGCTGTACAAAAAAAAAAAAAAAAAAAAGGCACCCGACTGGCAATTGGGAGGTCCGTGGTACGATTCCCGGTGGTGGCTGATATTTTTGTACAGTAGCATTCATCGATTTCCATCAGCTATTCAATACTTTTGTCAATATCCGCCATTGCGGAAGTCTTCAGTATAAATTAATAGCACTTAAACAAATTCTAAATTAATAAATGACTAAATTTTTACTTCCAGTGTTCATTTACAGTTTGGTCCAACGCAAACAGTGTACGATAACTTCCGTTGTCAGGAGCCATCCTTTGACTACAATAGAGAAAGTTTTGTTATTTTTATCAACTTCATCTCTATTATTTATTATATTATTCTATTCTATTCTATTCTATTCTATTCTATTCTCTGTTGGCATTGGGTAGAATATTATAATTATACATTTTCGGAGCCATATAACTATAAAAACGCCTGAACAAATCGATTTGTGGCCTATGCAAAATTAACATTCCCTGTTGTCTTGAAACTATTTATATTTAAATATTTGATGTATTCGTCATTCTGCATAATAAAAGTTAGGTGCTTATTTGAAATATTATATTGTATATAAAAGTTTTTCACAGGTGAGAGTCTAGAGGTGATTGAAACAATGGTAATGAAGGATATATCCTCTTTTTTAATGTTAGTCGTATTAAGTTATATGTTTCTGAGTTATGTGTGAAGGTTACAAGTTGTTGTAATATGCTCCTCCCCAGCAAATTACCCCATATATTAACCTTAATTCCACTAAAACGTAATATGTAACGACACAAAAACTCTAAGCGGACAATAATCTCTTACAAAAACTTGTGGTCCACCATATTTATTATACCCAGGTATTCCACCGAACTCACAATTTCTATTTCCTCACAAGCACAATTTTCATCCGATCTTCTTTCTTTATCTTACTTTGGTTTGTGTTCATAATTTTTCTAGAAGTCATGTAGTAATATAATTCTATTCATGCTTTTGAGACCCTACGTTTCTGTAATCTTCTTGCACATGACATGAGTATATTCGAACGTTTGAATGTACCTTTATTTGTTGTTTAAATATGTAGGTTATTGATTATGACATTTTAAAATGCCACTTTGACGTTTTTTTAAATTAATTTGTCTACCATTCACAGTGGCGAACTGCTAATCTACCTGGATGACTTGAAATGTGATTAACAAGACTAAATTGGGTTAGCAAAGATTTTGATAAAGTTTCAATTAATTTCATCGAACACAATAATTCGTTTCTTCCTTAGAGCAACTTCAGTGAAGTGATTGCCACGAGCCGTAGCAGGTATCTGTTCAGTTACATAAGATAAGCTACGAACTCCTGGGCCCTCTTTGTAAGGGGGACTGTTTGGTTTGGCCAGCAGAAAAGACTTTTCTCTGCTGAAAAATCACCGGTGGCTCGGAACCCACCTAATACTGTAGGTTCAACTCATCAATCATGACCACTCAACTCATTACTTACGCACAGGCCCTATGTGGGCTTCATCCTCCGAAAGAAACTTATATCCTCTACAAAATCGTTCACATGGTTTTCCACACGGATGATTACCATATGAGCCTGAGCTTTGTGCGTGGGTTTTATGCATATGTATAGTACTGTAGCCGATTTTGACTGTAGGTGACTCTTCAGAGCTCAGCATCATGATTTAGTTCAAATAACGTACTACGCAAACGAGGAGTGAGGCAGGTTGCGATTACTTTCCTCACTGAGCTAACTGAGTTGTATCTATGTCAAGCCCACCGAAACAAATTCTGAAGCTCTATGCTTAACCTTTACACTGAGTCTGGCTGCACAAGTGAGTGTGTATACTACCTAGCATATCTCTGAACTACTTCCTGTGTCCAAGCCATCATTCGACAGAGACGTTTGGAAAGCAGCGAAATGATAATGAGGTGAAGATGTGGTACGAAAAATGCCAGACCTGGACCGGCAATTTTGTGAATATAACAGTCGCTTACGCTAAAGCTGGTCAAATATTGATAGTGAATTGAGTTGAAGCTATAACAGGGCAGTAGCAGTTATGTAAATTGTAATAGCCTGATCACTCAAATTTTGTATGGAATCAATATGGATTTTCGAATAGCATCCGTGAATTGTATTTTGTTGAAAAATACGGTACGTGTAGTATACAGGTCTACACAAATAAACTATTGTATATTTTGTAAGATAATTAAATTTTGGGCTTCAGTCCTATATCCTTCTACTGAAACAATCTAATGAGAGAATCGTTAGTCGATATGAAATTAACGTTAGGTCTAGCTTCGGTTTTGGTACAGTTATCGATTATTTTGATATCGGAATTTTTATTCGATTGTTTCGGTGGAAAGATACTGCAATCAACATTTTCATCCTATTGCTCAGTTCTCCCATGGCTTCTCAAGTCGATTTTAAAATTTTCAATCAGTTGCCTAGTTTACATTGCTCGAAAATTTGTAATTATAGTAGGCTCAGTTTTAGTGAGCGGGCTTTGAAGGAGTTATCGAGAATCGAGAGACGACTTTGTAATTTCTTTGTTAGCCTTTGGCCTGCTTTAAATCAAATTTTTATTTCTCATCGCTATATTTACAATTATTGAGAAACGTAGATCCAAGCTAATTTCAAAGAATATTCGATGAGACGTTGGCTTCATGACAGAATAATGGTTTAATAGAATATCAATTTATTTTATACTGTTTTTATACTATTTGTTCTGATTATATTATTTATGTTTATTAAAAGCTGACGAAGCTTCTTTTCAGAAGTGAAATGCATCCTTCAAGCATCTTCAATAAGTGAGTAAAACATTATATAAAAGAAACGTAGATCCAAGCTAATTTCAAAGAATATTCGATGAGACGTTGGCTTCATGATAGAATTGAAGATTCCATGGATGGATTGTTAAGTATGTTTTAAACGTTTTTTATTATTAGTGTTATAAGGGTTTTAACAAATCTTATTTATTCTAAAAGTCTGATGAGTGATTTATTGATTGTTTTATTCGAATGCCAGGTCTTGAAAAACCTATTGCATAATTATCATATATATTGCATACCGGTGGTTCGGAACCCACCTAAAACTGTAAGTCCATCTCATCAATCACAATCATCCAATTCATTACCCACGTACAGGTATCAGACCTATGTGGGCTTCATCCTCCGAAAAAATTGCAGGATATTCAGTTACAAAATATTTTTAATGTCAAGGAAGAGAAAAACAAACAATCACCAATACCACCACCACCATTGTCACAACTGATCGATAAAATTATGCATCGACTAAAACTGTCATTCTTAAATACAAATGATTGAATGCTCGTCAATTTTTAATGATTGAGGGGGTTGTTACAGGTAGACTATTATTTCGCCACGCATGGGCAAACTATTATTATCTTATCGATAGATTGTGTAAAAAAAAAACATTCCAATAACTTCGTTGTGACCAATCATATCGTATCTGACTATAGATCTTTTAGATCACCCATTCAAAACTAAGTTTCATTCTGATCTCACGAAATTTGACTGGCTTTTCGTTTCAACAAAGTTTCAGAGTGCTGATTCATTGGTTGTACCGGCGCTGTTTCAAAGCTTGGATTGAAAATAGATAAAAAAAGCTAACGTCCATATATTGATGCAATATTACTATAATAATGCAGATACATTTGATGGTGTTGTACTAGTTTGAATTATGAATCATCGAGAGAAATTGATGAAAATTTTATTCCAATCAATTACATTATACTGTTCATTTATATTTCGATCATTGAATATATTGTACATACTGAGAATTTTTATGCATGCTAAGATTGCATGCACTACCAATCGCAAGCTATTACTATAATGTCCACACACTGAAAGCGGAAATATAATTATAATTTCTAGTGATAGCAATTCAGAATCTCGAAATAAATAAGTTACTTTATTTATATTTGGCAGTTTGGTGAATTGCAAGTTCCTTAAAAAACTAGCTTGAAAATCATCATTTAAAATAACTTCCAATTCCAAAATTATCAGTATTATACTTCTTCTAACCTCCTTCATCATTATTGAGAATATCTTATTAGTAAATTACAATACAATTTGCAATATTTCCTTAGCTTTCCTTTTGAGAAAATAAGGCAGCTCAACACTGATAGAAAGCCTGTGTCTGGGAATTTTTTTTCCATGGTTTGGAAAACGATTATGAATACAATTAATGTTTCTGATCATATTAATAACTTTCATTATTTGATTTATACCTTCGTTTCAAGGCTATCAGCATGCAGCATCATCGAGGCTAAACCGAGGCATTGTTTCATCGAATAAAAAGTTTAAGTAATTTGAAAACTTTGTGTTATCCACCACATCATTGGAATAAGTTTTCTAGAGTTAATTATTTTACATACAGGACCTCAATATTCAGAAAGAGTCAGAAGTATGTTCTCTGTTGGGTGGTTTGAATACTGAGCAACAATCATCAACAGTTAGAAATATAAAAAGTAGGTACTGTACATTATTAGTAGTTACATTATATTTGAAGAATAGCAGATCCAGAGAAAAAATTTAGTTCGTTATTTAAAAAAAAACCGTTCAACAATAAGCAGTTGCTGATGAATATTTTATTAATGTATTAATATTATTCTAGTAATGTTTCTCTTTAACAATTCATTTCTAATAATTCTCGTTAAATATTCTACAATACTTTAAAATAAATGAGCATGGATAGATTGTCATTACCGCTGTAATTAAAAACGCATGTGAACCAAGTGTTATACTAACTTGAAATAAACGAATCTAGTAGGAAATTATATATAGCCTACTGTAGAATGATGCTCAGATATTGCAATAATTATTAAAAATTGCTAAGTCAATATAAATGGTTATAAATTCACTGATTTTTCAATGAGAATTCGAACTTTATTACCATTTGTATGAATATTTTTGGGTTGTGATACCCATGTGAGTCTGAGACTTGTGCGCGGATAATGATGAATGATGATACCAGAATGCCTGTTTGAAAGGGAATTGCACCTACGGATTCGGAGCAACAGTCAATCAGAGAAGCTATAGAATCATTTGAAAATAAAGATGTAGACACTTGTTGGAAGAGATAACATTTCGCGATGATTATATTCTGTGATGCTTTTCATGACGAAATACTTGATAAACAATCTAATATCAAAACTGACACTGTATTTCTATTTTAATTATGATTTTATTCACTTAATTTGAAGGAATGTATTTCACTTCTAACGAGTGAATACAAATTAGAGGCTGATGAAGCTGGAGACTGATGAAGAATTGAAATGCATTCCTCCAATTTAAGAGAATAAATTCGTAATTGAAACAAAAATACAGTGTCAGTTTTGATATTAGATTGTATTATAACGTATTCTTATTATTGTTGAACGACTGTTCCCTTTAAAGAACGAAATTAAGTTTTTCAAAAATATTGACAACACTTCTCCCAATTATTATTTTACATTATAGGCCCTATGTGTGAATGAGTTATCGCCTTGAAGGATGCAAGAAATGTTATCTGAATGTGGAGATCTGATATTGGGATGAAGATGACAATCAAAATAGTACTGAAATAAAACATCTAAAGTTCGGCATGGTGGGATGCCTTGTGAAAAATGAGTTCTATGCTAGGTGTAGAAAATAGAATAGAATAGGCCTACTGACTGTTGAGTGAGACGTTGAGTCTGGATGTAGTCCGGGATGATGCGTGTGTTCTCTATGTGGACCGTACCTGTAGTGAACGCAGAAGGCAAAGGGCAGAATAGAGTAGTGGTAGCAGAGCGTAGCTGATGGTCCGGGCTCTCAGCGCAAGGCAAGGCAGCCCCTGTACACTGTGCCCCGTACCCCCTAATAAACGGGGGGCCGGCCTTCGCCCTATCCCTGTTCCTGTCCCCTCCAACATCAAATCGATTCGGCGGCCCTAGTCGCTGTGTACATTCACACAGGCACCACCACAATAATTATTCTATTCTCACTCTTCCAAACCAACCCCCACTCATCATTCTCTCCCCCTTTCCCCTGGACCCCCTACTCATCATTCTCCCCCCTGCGACCCCTTCCCCCTGGTCGGCCACTTTTCCCACGCACTCTCTCCCAATAATCACAGGTCAAATGAAAAACTAACTAGATTCGAGAAACTTCCGTCATTGGACGGAGTGGGAGATGGGGTGGTTGCGGGTTGGATAATTCAATATAACGGTTGCGCTTCCTCTTGTCATAAAATTGGAATAAGTTCGCAATTTTACTTTTACGAGGCTCGATTATTCTCTCTTGTCATTGCGAATGATTCCCAAGTGAGCTTGAAGTTTGTGTGCGTTTGTGTTACGTGGAGAATTGCTAACGAAAACAAAAAATAACGCCTGACCGGCAATTGGGAAGTCCGTGGTTCGATTCCCGGCTTTGACCAAATATTTTTATGCATTAGCGTTCATCGATTTCCCTCAGCTATTCAATTTTGTTGTCAATAGTTGTCAATGGTTTCCGCCATTGCGGAAATCTTCAGTATAATTGATAGCACTTTGATGAATTCGAAATTAATAAATTAAGAACAAAATTAATGCTATGTATGCATGTGAATATTACGATCGGAACTCGAACCCTGGATTATAGGTTTTTTTTTTTTGAGGATGAAGCCCACATAGGTCTGAGACCTGTGCGTGGGTAATGAGTTGGATGATGGTGATTGATGAGTTGGACCTACAGTTTTAGGTGGGTTCCGAACCACCGGGAAGTGATTTTACAGCAGAGAACGTGTCTTTTTGGTGGCCGATCTAGGTAGAATTATTCAAAACTACGAGCCTAAGAAGGAGCCACAGTCCGTAATTAAATTGTTATTGTTTCTATCAATTTATCAACCTTTCTTGGCTTGCATCCCATCAATAAGCTTTTGTAACCTACGATACTCAATTTAACCTTTCAATAATGCAGTGAAGACTTTCGGTACTCGAATATTGAGACTTCGGAATACTTCACCACCATCATTGATTCAATTGCAATATTCTTTGATTATTCCACCTTTTTTTAACCTAACAGTGGACCAACCAATTCAAATTGATTGATGAAATGGAATGCTTTTGCGACCAATACAAATTCAAATTCAGCTCTATTCGAGAATTTCAATTACACAATTTAAAATAAAAACGCACGAATAGGTAGGCTATGCAGAGAGAAGCCGCAAAAGATATTGATACATTACAATTTTAGAGTAGCCTTTAGAAATAGACATATTAGTATAAACAGTAAGAAGAAAGCTCACATATTAAAGTATATGCGTGTATATACTATACTATAAAGTAAAGTATATACTATTAAAGTATATGCGTGAGAAGAGAAAAGAAATTTCCAGTACTAGTTCGAATTGTGAATCATTGAGAGAACATGTATGACATTGATGTATTAGATATACTGTACAATCATGTCTATTGACTAATGCATGCTGAGATTATATTCTATTTAAGAATAATTGGAAGTGAAAGACAATGAGGTTAGAAAGAATAAATTTTTAAGAAAATAAATTTATGCATTTAACTGGACTCTACCTATGCATTTGATGAAGTTTACTTTTTCTATGGTTTCACAGTACATAGAATTTTCAGTGGTTGTCACACTTGACACTTGTGTATTTTCAAGTTATCTAACAGCCAAATAATCAGTGTTCTAGTATCTCAAAGAATCTATGCAGATTCTAAACAAGTATACTGTAATGTTTTGTAATATAAACTTGTAAATGTTTGATTGGAAAAAATGATTCTGCCGTTGACTGCAATATATCTACCACAATGTGCAATATATCTACAGATTGTACATTGTTTAAAATATTATGTACGGTATACATTTTTTTTGTCTCAGTATAATAATAATTCGCATAGAGTTCGGTATAGGCTAAAGTAGCTCAGAAATAATAAAAATATGTGATGTTTCATCACATTTTTGAAACGAAAAAACGAAGTTTGCAGTTTGAGCTCCCCTTTCCTGGATCGCATGCCCCAAATTTGAACTCTGAACTATACGTTTAGTACAAAAGTGCTTAATCCCTTGCAGGCATTTATGTAATCTCCCACGCTCAAGTCATCACCCCCCCCCCCCCCACCCATCCGAAAAGTGGTTCTACCTTCATTTCATGAAAACAATTGTAATCAGACTCGCACGCAATCGTGTAGGCGTTGATCTTGTACAGAGTAAAAGCCCTTCAATGCATAAACAGCACTTGAGAACCTCTTGATAAAAACTGAATTCAGAACTGTTCAAGACAGAATAGATAGATAGATAAATTGCCTTTATTCAAGGCGGAGTTAGGACTCTTCCACTTAATACTGAGAGTTCCAGCATAGGCATTGGGGAGGGGGGGGGGGGTGCTGCTCCGTCAGCTAGATTCTGATTTTGACTACATAAAAAGCCTACCCCCAAAATTTACCTACCAATGAAATACACGAATGAAAAATTTGTTACTTTACTATAATATTTCCGCGATAATAATATTGAAATCTAGATTACTTTATGAATTGTTCAACCCATAATTCATTATTTCTATGGTTTTCACTACTTATACTGTAAATAATATCAGGTCAATGTATTTCACTTTAAAAAAAAATTAAGGAAATTCGAACACGGTAGCCTACCTCTGAGCTACTGCCACTGCCAGTAGTCACTGAGTTAGAGGTCCCAATAAGCCTATCCTTTATTTTGATAGGCGAACCATTTTACAGGAGTATGATAAGTCTTAAAGAGATAACCACTAGAAATTTTGAAGAAATATATGACTGTCTCATATTAAAACTGTAGGTCCAACTCATCAATCACCATCATCACTCATCAATCACTCATTACCCACGCACAGATCTCAGACCTATGTAGGCTTCATCCTTAAAAAAATATAAAATGAAAAAGGGGAGATCCGGGGAGAATGATAGTGGGTGAAGTCTGATATTTTTTCGCAAGATTGGTGTGAATAAAAAGTCGACCCACAACTCTCCGACTCGAATCCGATTCCTCACCGACTGAGCACAGCTGAATGAGTAGACACTGGGTCTACGGATGCACAGCTGCGTAAACCAAGTCTGCTAATGAGTAAGTAGATTGGCAAATACGTGAGAACATACTCAATTCTTGAGCCAATAGTAGGCCTATATCTCCGTTTTATTCACTTCAAAATGCGAGTGCGTGCTCACCCACTACTGAGTAAGATCTGAAAGACAGAGCTTCTTTGACTCAAATTTTATTCTCATCAATTCTTTTTAGTTACTTGAGTTAGCACCTAGTTAGAGACCAATTAGCTATATATTGTTACGGGTTCTATCTCTAAAATAAAGCTGGCAACTCTTTAAATATACACTCGCACTTTATTAACACAAATTATCCACAACTCGCACTGATCAGTTATTTCTTATACAAAATAATGTAATCGGAAGCAGATAAATCGATAATGTTCAGCTAATAAAGATTTTGCTATAGGCCTACTACTGTTCAAAAATCTATCACTAAATGTCAAAAGGCCGATCTAATATTGAATAGTAACTGTTCAATAATTCAAGGAGAAGCGTCTAACACTTAATAGTTGAAACTCTACAAGCACTTACGAGTCACTGTATAAACTGAAAAGTAAGCCTGAACAATATACCGTGATAATCACTTTAACAATGAAAGTTCATTAACACAGTTTGTAATCGGTTTACTGGTAATCCGGTTTGTATGAGCGGGAATTGTCACTCTAAATCTGCCACTTATCGTATTACGATCGAATCACAACTGTCTCACTTTTACAAGAGTTTCTCCTGTTTATACATTCTTAATAACCCAGAAAGAACTAGTCAAACTGAGATGTCTCTATTGAATACTAAATAAACAGATAAGACATTCTACAAAGTTCTAAGTAAACATTTTAATGAGAATGAGATGTAGATAAACTGCAAGGCAAAGAGAGTGCGGGCATAGTTCAATACGCTGCTTAATGGTAAACGGAAGTTAATATTGACACAGCAGATAACACCGAAAATCACTGTTCCTTCTTTCTCTGTATTTCCACAACGATATATTCTATCTTAATAATTTCCTCAAGAATAACAATTACAAACTAATGAAATGATTAATTCAGTTTCTTTTTACCTGGAATATTTCATTTAGTTTCTCTCTCCCTTGGCTACTTCTTATAATACTAGCCATTCAAATGCTAGTAATATTTTTTTTTATTTAAAGGTTTGGGAATTTTACAATAACCTTCTAAACGTAAACACACACTTCAGCACTTCACTAGCTTGTGCGGTTTTGGTCAGTTGAGCCTCCAGACCATATTATAAAGGTCAAGCAACTTTATTCATACCAGTAGTGTGGTATTGCAGGAACGGCCTAACCAATCACAGGCCTGCATTTCAAGGTCACCCTCCTTAGGCCACGCCCCCCCTGGCCAATGGGAGAAGACCACGCCCCTGTAGGGGGGAGTCGGCCATTTTGTAAATTTTTGAGGCACGCCATTGGCTGCACATGTTGGAGTGGGGGACCCGTTTACCCCCCCTCAAGCCCCCTGGACCTATCCCCCTTCAAGCCCCCCTTCCCCTGTCCAAAGGAAAATGGCGCGCGCGCCCACGGTCTTTTTCCTTTTTTGTAGGTTTTGCCCAAACCTGTACTGCATGAATTTTTCTTTTTTTTTAGGTGGGGGGATAAGTTTAGGAGATAAAAAAATAAATAACCTTGTTTAAAACAGCCATTTTCTTTTTGTAAGCATCACCCAAACCTGTACTACATGAAAACAGCCATTTTGAATTGTTTCCACTTTTTCTCTTTTTTTTAGGTTTTGCCCAAACCTGTACTACATGAAAACAGCCATTTTGAATTGTTTCCACTTTTTCTCTTTTTTTAGGCTTTGCCCAAACCTGTACTGCATGAATTTTTCTTTTTTTTAGACATCATTCAAGCCCGCACTGTGTGGGGGTAAGGTTAGGAAAGAAAAAAATAAATAACTATGTTAACAGCCATTTTGAATTGCCTCCTCCACCTCCATCACCTATAAAATGGAAGTCCTATCTCTCTCATTGCTAGAACTTTCTTTGTCTAAAAAATCTTTTTATGAGTAGTTTTTATAACGATTTATTAACCGTTGTTGCTCTGGTGTTGGAAACTGGTTAGCATCATATTTAACCTCTGGCTCTGACATATTAATCCTACGAAAAAACTCATCAACACAATGTTCTAGTGTAAGCCCACGACTTTCCAATTCCTCCCAGTTGAAAGTTCTCATAGCTATTAGACACTTTCCTATCAAATGATAAGCATATCGATACATTATAGTATTTAAATAATTCTTGTAATCCTGACTATTATGTACATAATCGATTAAAAGGCTTTCTAATACTTTTATACTTGTGTTAAGATTTTCAAAGGAGACAAATCCGGCTTTCTCATTTTTAAACTCTGTTCTACTCAGCAAATTATCTTTTTTCTCTTTATTAAAGTCATCTTTACTGAGTAGTTTTTCTCTCTCATTTTTGAATTCTGTTCTAGTCAGGAAAATATCTTTCTTAGCTTTATTAAAGTCATCTTTACTAAACAGTTTCTCTTTCTCATTTTTGAACTCTGTTCTACTCAGTAAATTATCTTTTTTCTCTTTTTTGAAGTCTTCCTTACTAAGCAGCTTTTCTCTCTCATTTTTGAATTCTGTTCTAGTCAGTAAATTATCTTTTTTCTCTTTATTGAATTCATCTTTACTGAGCAGTTTTTCTCTTTGCCCCTTTGCTTCTTCGATAATTATTTTCAAACTCGAATGAAGATAGTCAGTTGAGACTAAAGCTGTTTTTTCTTTATCAAAATTTGATCTAGTCAAAATTGTTTTCTTAAGTTCATCTATTTGTTTTTCACTATCAATAATATGTTTACCGCGTGAAACACGTCCGAACCTGTCTACAGACATGATGTAACTAAAAATCTGAAATTACTTGAGCCTAACTGTTGTGAAAAACATACTCTACCATCAATCTAACAATGTTAGCCCTTTCTGATACATTTCAGCTCTGCCAGATCGAAAATAACTTCCCACAACTGATTAGAATCTGTAATTGTAGTAATGGGATGATCATTGCTACATCCATAGTGAAAATGTCCACGTTCCTCAATTACAATATCTAAGAGCTCATAAATTTCAGAGAGGATAGAATATTTTGAACTAGAATTTTTCCATGAGTCATCGCTATCAGATGACACCTTATCATCATAATCATCCTTATCTTTCTTAACATTTTCAACACAATATTGTGAGAATTTTACACTATTAGCTAGCTCTTTAAACTCATCCAAACTTATACCCATTAACAATCTGGATAATTTCTTGAACTTTGCAAAACTAAAACATTGAGACATTTTTAAGGTTATGTTTTAAAGAAGCTCTCACTGCGTGCTGCTACTACTACCTTACTGTAGCTCTAACAAACTTATACTAAATCAAATGCAATACTTATCTAATATTATATATTCTTCTCTTTCCACCCGACGGGAGGATGAATTCAATTAAACTTGATAGTTTGCTATCAGGTTTAACTAGCTCCATCTTTTTGCCGTAAGAATTTGCGGGCGTTAGCACTCTTAAAGCGCTTCCCCATCTCAAAACTGAAACATTGATTTTGCTTCTACACTAGACTACTGTGAAAAAATATTTTTCATAATAGTCTAATATGGAAAATCTCAATTTATATTCAGCTAAGAAACAGGCCTATACTGCAGTCTACTTATCCTATATACTCACTTTTATTGCTTCGCTTTCCACCCGACAGGAGGATGAATTTAATTAAACTTGACAGTTTGCCATCAGGTTTAACTAGCTCCATCTTTGTGCTGTACGAAGCTGCAGGCGTTAGCTTAAAGCGCTTCCCCATCTCAAAACTGAAACATTGATTTCGCTTCTACACTAGACTACTGTGAAAAATATTCATAATAGTCTAATATAGAAATCTCATTTTATATTCAGCTAAGAAACAGGCCTATACCACTATCTTCCACATTGCTCTAACATGCTGCATTATCCAGAAGAATCAGCGATGGTTTGTCCTCCTGATGAATACATCTCATAACATATCTCCCGCTATTGAAACTTTCCAAAGTTTGAGCATTCAACTCGGATAGAAACTTTTCCGGCAAATATACATCAAAGTACGAATGTCCGCCATGATTATTAATTTCATATAATCGCAGTATAATTCTTGTTCCAAATTGTGTGCGAGCTAACCTTGCTTTTTGAATAGGATAACTAAAGTCAGATTTCAATCCATGTATTTGTACAATAGGAATATTCTCCCGCGATGTCTCATTGAATCTAGTCAAACTGAATGGACGCGATTCCTGCTGCTGCTGCTGCTGCTGCTGCTGCTGCTGCTGTTGTCGCTGCTGATACATGGCGGTTGAGAAAAGCACAACTGTACTCGACCAGCGAAAAACTGGTAATGATGAAAAATATGCTGCCGCCTGCAATCACCCGCCGCCGGTTTCCTTATCCCCACCACCAGATTTCTTCTCCGCTCAAGGACAGACATGTTAAAACATGTCTGTGAGCAGTCAATAACCTTTTGTTTCACATATTGCGCAACACTTGATCTTCAATTTGTAATAGTTTATAAACGCTTAATTTCAACGGTCTGTAATAACGTAGATAATCACTTATTTCATTAATATCGACAGTATCTAGAAAAATCGCCTTTAATTGTTTTGCAAATTCAACATCACCTCCTTTACTTTTAGTTTTTGCGATAGCCTCTTCACACACTTCAAACCAATCAATATAGTTTTGTAATTTTGATTCCAATTCACTATCAGCACTTAACCATTTGCTTGGATCCATAGCAACACTGTTGGCTTACTACACAATACTAAGCAATTTCTGTTTGCATTCAAGTATTTATATGAGTGGTAAAAGAACAGAAAAATTCACCGGATTAGCAACATCGCTTGTTAGATTGCAGATTCTCGCCCTGTGCAAGTACAATTGATATCCACACCATACACAAACCACTTCCTCTCCATTATAATAGAATCCTTGGCGTGCATACTTGCGTTTATTCTCCTTGGTGTAAAATGGACATGTCTTCATACTTTTCATCCTATCCCCCTCGCACAAATAATCTATTTTCCGATCAATTCCTCTCTCCTCCGCTTTACACAACATTGATGATAAATAGTGTTTAGCACTGAATAATGCGCACCTACCATCGGCAATCTTATTATGAATTTTGCAAGCATCAAAAGTCCAACAACTAGAGAACTTTCTATAATCAGGTCTTTCAAAATTATCCGGTATTGTTTCAACTTTATTGTGAAATTTCTTCAAAAACTCTGCTTTTTCTCCACCCTTTGTGTATATTCTATCATAGTTTCTAAGATAAGCTCTTATTGTATCATCAGAATAATCGATTTCACCCAATTCCCATTTTATTTTATGATGATAAAATTCCAACCAACACACTTCGCGATATGTCTTCCATGATAGCTCTGATTTTGGAAATGGCGGTTTAAAATGTAGAATAATGTAAGTATTTTTTGGATCAATCATCGCAAATTCCTTTAAAATGAACTGATTATTTTCATCCTTGAAACCATGAAACTCAACAACAGCGAACGAATCATCACTTCCACGTTTGTTCTTCCTTGAATATCCATCACTCACTTCCCCCTCCTCCTCCTCCTCCTCCTCCTCTTCTTCCACCCGCGCACATTTATCCTCCTTGTCTAGATCACACTGCGCTGCCGCTTCCGAATACAGTTTCCTCGACGGTTTCGAAGAACAAATTTCACCCATGTCTTCTAATCCTGACAATAAATCACCGGTATAGCAAGATGGTAATCGCTCGTAGATATCCTCTTCTTTCCCAACTAGATAATCTTGAAGTAAGGTTGAAGAAGTTGATTGCGATAGAGAGTCACACGATGACGAACTTCCACTCGATAGCATGGCCTTTCACCTACTGACATAAAACCTACCCACTCCAACTTATATAGCCTACCTGCTGCACTCTATCGGAAAAACTACTGCACCTCTCTCACCATAGATGTTAATGGTGTATACTCTACAACATTATCGCTTATTAAAATACAATAAGCAGCAGTTGCAGCCGGCACATCTTTTCCAAATTCAAACTCAAGTCTGACGTCTACTGAACTCTTTAAAGTTGTTGTCTGGTGTGAGCAGTCAATCACCATAATCGGTGTATCTTTAGTGAATGTACTAAAATCAATTTCATTCCCATGTTCAGAATTTACCGGCGAATTAGAATAGCTTCCTGCAAAATCTAAAAACATTCTATACATTAACTGTTTGTTACCGAGAAGGTTATCATAGGGAAAGTAAACAGAATTTAAATACAATTTTACATTATACAACTCGCACAGGTCAAATTTAGCCATTGTAGAATTATATTTCAATTTTCTATCTGTTTGAAAGGCTAAAATTACAAATCTCGGCGCATCTGAATACGAAGCGGTTTTAATTGTCCAACTGTGTACTTTTGTTGCCGGTAAAACAGGATATTCGTGAATTTCCCATTTTCTAAAAGCAAGTTTTAACGGACGATCGCTATCAAGTAGGCGTAAAAATCTAAGGCGTACATGATCTTCAAGTTGTAAGTATGGCACTTTCCACTGTAATTTTGTAATGTCTATCTGAACACTTGAACCAGTTGCCGATTCGATGCAATTAATATCCGACGGCGATCTTAACAGTATGAGTTCTTGTTTCAGATTTAATATAATTTGTTGAAAATCTTCAAAAAAAGCTAAAAGTAATTTTAATGGAATACAAAAACTGAACTTGTTTTCGGTTAGAGTATACCCCTCCCTGTCGAAACCGGCCAAATGGTAAGTATTTTTATCAAACACGCTTTTCAACAGTAAACCTTTAATAGTACTTGTGAGACCTACAAGACGCGACTTTGCTACAGGGTGACCGGCCAACTCATATCTTATTTCATCAAACATAAACCCGATTGCATTACTTACTAGTTTATACTGTGCATCTATAATGTTACTCACACCGTCTACACCTATTGCAGTCTTTTTACACTTAACTTCACCTTCGATAAGTAGGAACGATCTGCATGGTAGGCTATAGTTATCTTGCGAATTAATTGGGATTCTTATCTCATCAGAATTTGATAATCTTTGGTTTGCATAGGGACCGTGGGAATGGTACTCTAGACTTTTTATCTCGTTAAAAAAATGTATTTGCCTTTCAACATCCAAGATCTCACTTATTGCCGCTGTTGACGACATTATTCCAATTCACTTGGAATCCTAATTTCTCTAAAATCTTTGCGTTTTTAGATGTTAACACGGCGGAATGTGAAACTCTACTAACACTCTTTTGAACCTTTCTCTTCCCTTTCCTTTTCATCCTTGTTCTCTTTCCATTAAGATCACTATTTTCATATTCGCTATAGCTACAGCGAGCTGAATACGGGTTGAATACAATGAAACCCATTTTACTTCTTCTTCTTCTTCTTCTCTCGAATATGTAATCTAACCGTTAATCTGTCTCCTCTGAAATCGACTAATGAACCGTTCTGGTCCGTCACTTTCACATTAATGCTCTGAAACTTGTGCGTATTTAAACGTACATAAACAATTGGATTTGGTGATTCATTAATTAAATATCCTGGAGGAACTCTTGGAAGAAACTCGTAAATGGTGTGTTTTTCTTTTCCATCACTATAACTCCCACACGCCAAATTACATGAAACTTCGATTGTTGTAATGTTGGATATTGAAACAAGTCTTCTGGAATAATGCCAAATAAGCGGTGCTAAGACTTCTCGATTAAAACCCATTATTTTGCCAATTGAATCATTATGAGTTAAATCAATCGGTTTATCAGAATAGATTTCGATTTTCATAGTATTATTATTCCCGCGTATAATGAGACCGTCACCAGCTACATTCAATTTTTCCTTGATCAATTTTACAATATTATCAATTTCATAAGAACCTGTTTCGAGTTTGACTAATTGATCGCCGTATTTAAAACTAGAATTTTTATCTTTAATCACATTTGGAATAGAATTAAAAGTCCACAAATTGACTAATCCAATTTCATATTCACAATTTCTATCTAATTCTATAACCTGCGGTAAATGTTCGTATAGATCGCTGCTTGTACCGGTCAGCGATATTACAGCCATAGCAGTACTTACCTCTGCTACTAAAAAGTTACAACTGAGCAGACAAGAATAACAAACACAGATGCCCGCAAATATTTGTATTAGGTTTTTGTATTTCATCAGCATTATAGAAAACGTTTACCCTTTTCTGTTTCTTCCAATAATTTACCAATTGTAATGGAGGTTGTAGGTTACCGATTGGATCAAAATAGAATACATTTATACCTTGTTTGTCATAGCACACCCAGTGTGTACCTTTTCCTGAATAATTATCCAAATTCACAATCGCCATCTCATTGAGACGAATTCTTTCTGGTAGTGTATCCTGCATATACACACCGCGCAATGGAATTTTCAATAAGTATGCCCACTTTTGTAGATCATGATCAGACAAAGCTTTATTGAGTTTTAAGTTCTCAATATTAACCGCATTCATGTTTTCCTATTCTTTTTCCGCCTACTTCTAGCTTCGCGTTTAACCGGTTTTGAATGAGTCTTCTTCCTTCTTCTCTTGCTTTTCATAGACGACAATAGGCCGTGTGCGTTATGCGGAACCGTCGAAGTCGAGGAGTTTAATATTCTCCCACCAAAATATTCTGGGTATGGTCGGAGATAATATCCCCTTCCCATTACATGATTTGTCAATCGCTTAATAGCTTCCCGTCGCATAGAATCACTATTCCTTTTTTTACCCACTCCTTCTCTTTTCTTTCTAGATGTTTTTCTCACTCCTTTCCTTCTTCTACCACTACTACTAGAAACATGTGGAATTTTCATTCCAGATCCAATTACCGACTTGGCTTTCATTGCCAAAGTAACTAAATACGCTAATACCTTCTGCTTGTAGTCTGTCTGAGGATTCTTGAATATCGACCAAGCGCTGTCAGCTAAAATTTTATCTGCTCGCGAACGTGTCAAATTATCAGACGAGCGCGAATAACTTATGTCATGAATTTTGCAAGCTTTATCGAGTGAATTAACTCCCGGATCACCTCTCTTAAGCCTTTTTTCTAGCTTTGTACCAGGTCCGCAGTACTGGTAAGAATCAAATTTACCCCAATTAAAATTATGTGGTAAATGCAATTCTCCAGGTAATGAATCTATTGTTTTATTAAGTAGGGTGGACGCCGCGCTACCCGCTCTATTCACAACACCTTTCGCAATGTTACCTAAGACAGATAATAAGCCGCTTCCTATTATTCCTTTCCTCGTTGTTGCTGTTTTTCTTCTTCCTCTATGCTTGCCAGATCTTGTTTGACTGTTTTGACAAACCATCTTTTCGTCTAGACAATCTCTAGAACACTAAGCTCATGTTGATCGTGCCGCCCACCTACCTAGATAATTCTGCAAACATGTTTTGTTCTATCTATAAGCTTCTTCACATCTTCTTCTGTTTGACTTGCACAATTGTTAAGAATTTGATAAGAATTGTAAAAATTACATACGTGCGAGTAAGGTGAGAGTAAAGTCGAATACCAACTTTCAAGTTGATAATCAAACGATTTTGGTATATTATTATTTAAACCTGATCGAACACAGGCATTAATAAAGAAAAGTGTTTTATTTTTAGTTCTCTCCAAATCCAATAAGTGTTTAGAAAACCAATCTGATTCGGTATTATCTTTGTCGAGTAGTTGATAACTTGTATCTTCCTTTTTGGAAGATGGTGTATCATGATTGAAGCTAGAATTCATAGTTTCCTTTTCAAATAGTACAGCACTTTGATTGAAATTTAAGACGTTTTGCAAATTTGGTGTAAAACATTTTTGATTAACTAATTCGGAATAATTCAGATAAAGAAGAATTAGAATTGAAAGCCAATATGCTATGCACGTAAAGATGCAAACTATCTTAATCACATTTGCTGTTGATCTTACACAAACCAATTGCGGTCTATATTGATTCTCATTATCCTCCTCTGTAAGACTCATTGCTGCACACGTCTGCTTTGTTCGAATGTATACAACAGACTATGATCATAACCGGTTTCAGTACTCGCAAACATGTTCAAACATGCACATGAAAATCAAATGTTTTATTTTTTGTAACACGATTTGGAAATTTTCTCTATAAATAGCCGGGTAAGCACACGATTTTCACCAATTACTTCAGTCAGTGTTTGCAAATACCACCACGCTGCCGCCATCATCATCATCATAGCTGCCATTCTAGGTAAGTGTTAGTATAACATAGTATAAACACAAAATAATACACAAATTTCAATCAAACCTTTTTTTTATTAAAAAAATATTAAAATTTTGTCAATTTAATATTGGTTGTGATGTATTGCTTTGCTTTGCTGCCCTTTTTCTTTCTATTCCCCACCACTTCTTCCACCTTAAATATATGTCTTACCTCCAGATGATATTGATTCCTATTGAAGGAATCAATATTTTTAGAGGTAATAACATATATATAACGGTGTGGGAGGAAAACCGTAATATTGCTGCCTTCCTCCCCCCTCATTGACAGGAGCACCCTATCACCGTAGATTGTTTTCACAAGCTTGGCGTGCTCCACCCGATATTTACACCGCTCAGAGAGCTCTCTGAGCGGTGTTGCTCGCCGTCGTTGATGGTGACGCGGTCGGTTGAATTCATTGATATCGAATTCTTGAGCTTCGCCAGCTGCGTCGCCATCATCAGAGTCGAGGTTTTGCTGCTCCTCTTCATCGGATGAAGTTAGCGACAGATCGATTGGCTGCGTTTCCGCAGCCAACATTGCCTCTTGATAAGTGGTGGAGGTGGAGGGTGTGGGATTGGACGCAGCCAACATTGTCTCTTGATAAGTGGTGGAGGTGGAGGGTGTGGGATTGGAGCAGACTGTCGCCAAACCGCGTTGTTGCCACTCACGTTCCAGAAGCCATCGCTGAAACAGTGATGGCGGCACCGACCATGCTGGGAGGTGTGGAGCCGGTGTGTGAGCGGTCAACGAAGTGTTAGCCTCCGCCTCCATCACCTTAAATCAGAAACACACATTCAGTTAGACATGGTTTTTAGGAATAATTTTCCAAATTTTTGAAAAAATTCTTCCAAATTCAAAATTTGCAAAATTATTAGAAGTCCAAATTTTTTAGCGGTGATGACGGTAACGTTGTTGAGCCGTCTTAAAGTCAACAAGGGTTGAGAGCTACATTGATTGTGACGTTCACATACTACTAGTACTACTATGAGCTGTGCTAAAGTTACACTTTTCATACAATTATTAATGCTGTATCTGTTTATTTTTAAAATTGTAAGACAAACGAATAATTTTCTATCTATCTAACGTATAAAACTTTTCCAGTGTAGCACATACATAGTGATAAAAAAAACATCGTTTTTATCTAATGATAATTTCGATGTTAGTATAACATTCAAAGAAGGAAAAAATTAACTCGAAAGAAGAAGAAGATATCATTACTAATGATGTATGTTTTAAAGTTTAGTGTTGAGATTTTTTAAATAATATTTCACAAGAAAAAATATTGCAAAACATACCTGTGGTTGAATGTTGGCGGTGGTGTTGCTGGGTGTAGTTGAAGAAACCGTGTTCATGTTGCGTGCGTGCAATTTGCAGGATAACTGATAATTTGGCATTCGAACTGTAGCGCTTTATATACCCAAAATTCGTCCTTCTTCAAAGCCGGTACTAAACACCGGCCATCATTATGTGTGTGTGTGACTTTCACAAAGGACAATTGCGGCGGCGGGCCAACACCCGAATCGGGAAACGGGAAGAAATTCTAGTTGTCCTTAAAATTGCGTCGGGCTAACGCCTACACCAGAAAGATATTTTCATTGTCTCATCACACTCTGACGTACATCATAAAGAGAATACATCCTTCTGTGGTGTGACGTAAATTAGAAGGGAAATAACTTTGCAAACATACAAAGAAACCGTTTATACTCGCACCGTTGTTATAAATAGCTTAGTTCTTCTATTGACAGTTTCATTGTTGAATTTTGTGCTGTGAAAGACGTCTAAGCTGACGTTATTGTTTCAGAATCAACTTCTACCACAACGTGAGATATCCTTCTCTACATTTGTATTAGCATTTTGAGAGGCTGACTGTCCATCCCACCGTGCTGACGACGTATTTTCTCTACAATCACACACGCAGATATCCTTCTCTACAAACAGCAGTCTGAGAGGACACGGGTCATCCTTCACACCTTCTTCATCCATCGTTCGACAGAATTGAGGAGAATTCAACATTGTCTTGAACGACATTCAGATTAGACGGCTCAAAGCACAATTTCGGTGAGATTACATCTGATAATTTGTTTCGGAACTTTTGTTATACAATTATTCAAATGGAATACAAACTTGAATGTTCATCAGCTGCGATTAGGAACGTATAGATTTAGATTCATTAATAACGAAATAGATTTAGAGTTACAACGTTAAAAGATAAAATATTTGAAATTTTAATTAATCAATCGAGACATTTTGACGGAAACCTTCGTTGGTTCATCGCTGCTACCGTTAATCTTGTAAAGTTATCTGCGTTAGCTGACGTTAGCGGTGATGGACAAGAATTGAAGGTTGAAACTAACGCAACATTTCACAGTACGTCTCATAATATCGTTAATATAAGTTTAAATAAGGATGAATTACTCAGTCAGTATGAAGCGGGGTCTAATAAGTTACAAAATGCTCTTGACAGATTTTTGTGTTTTGGCTCGGGATGGGTTGTTAATCGTATACAACATTTAGACCTTAATTTTGCGAGATACAATTCCATTTATGCAGGGTATAACAATTCATAATTTACTAGCACACCTAAGGCAATAATAACCAAAAAAAGTTGTAATTAATATAAAAAACTTACACGATAAGAAGTGCTTTCTATGAAGTGTTCTTGCATATCTGCATTACAGACGTAATAATTTGAATGTAGAATATTTAAAACAATACGAAAAAGAGTTAAATATTAATAAACTTTCCGTCAAAAATCATAAAAAATTCGTCGGATTACGATCAAATTTATATTCGTTTGAGTTTCTCAATGAAAATAATGAAATTCAAAATAAAAATGTAGCTAAAGGCGTAACAAGATACATTATTGATTCAAAACTGAGATTTTCAATGTATGAAAAATGCTTATTTGAACGATGTGTTCATTACGAATCATCAAATTTGATACGTTCCTATTTACACCATATATTTCAGGTTCGAGTGGGTAGAATTTGTATTAGTCTGCTGGATGATAAGCGTTTTTTACTTCCATGTCGAATTAAAACTTTAGCGTGGTTTCATAAAGACATACCTAATTTCAATGGAGAGGAGGAGGAGGGAAGCGCGGGTGAAGGTAGAACTTGAGGCCGATATCGTCATCAGGAAGTATTGGATAGGTCAGGTTTTGTTAGACGAGTGAAAGCACAGTTGAGTTGCAGACGTGTTGTGGAAGGTCAGTTTTTGCATTTCGCGTTAGCCGGCTTGTTGCAGCAAAGGTGAAGGACTCGAACGTGTTTTGCGTTATAGCGTGCATAAAAATCCGGCTGCATATATTATTTATTACAGCATAACGGTGGATGCGAGTCAACATTGAACTAAATTTTACACTCTTCCTTATTCCGAGTGCATGGTTATTACAAAATGAATACTGTTCGTCAACGTTTAGCTAAGGAATTACACTCGAGTGCACGTAAAAACTTTAAAAGACGGAGTTATGTTTTAAAGGGAATTTTGGACATGTTGCAGGCAGATTTAATTGAAATGACTCAGTTTACTAAAATAAACTCTAACTACAGATTTATTCTATCGGTTATTAACGCGTTTTCGAAATACGCGTACGCCGTTCCTCTCAAATCGAAATCTGGTCACGAGGTGAGCATAGCCTTAAAACCAATTTTTGAGAAAAATCGTGGTGTGCGTTTGCTGTGCACAGACCAAGGGTCGGAATTCTTCAATTCGCATGTGAAGGCGTTATTAAAGAAATATAACATACACCATTACCATGTCTACTCAGACAAAAAGGCTGCTATTATTGAACGATTTAATCGAACATTAAAGTCAAAAATCTACAGACATTTCACCGAAACCGGGAATTATAGGTGGATAGATATGTTAGACAAGATTGTAAGCCAGTATAATGACACCGTTCATTCGACGATTAAGTTAAAACCTGCTGAAGTTACACTAAAACATGAACAAAAAATTATTGCCGAGTTAAATAGACAGAAATTACGTAACCTGAAAAAGAACAAAATTAGACCTAAATTTCGTCTAGGCGAAGTAGTGCGCATTTCGAAGCATAGAAATATTTTTGATAAATCTTATCACATCAACTGGAGCGTAGAATTGTTTAAAATTGTTTCCGTATACCCGTCAGATCCGCCAACATATCAATTGAAGGATTTTAACAATGAACTTATATTGGGGAGGTTTTATGAACAAGAATTAAAGAGAACTGAGTTGGACGAGAATGATATGAATGTTTATTTAGTTGAGAAGGTACTGAAACGTAGAGGACGAAAGGTGTTAGTACAATGGGTCGGATTCAAACATCCTAGTTGGATTAATAAGACGGATCTTCTTGTTGATTAATAATACGTATGTATTTTTCAGAGTATGGCGTCAGCAATGTTGGAGTCGCGCCGCAGTTTAACAACTATTTTGAGTGACCTTATAGTAGAATTGAGAAAATATACAAGTGCAAACAGCTACACTTTGAATGAATTTATATGGTTTTTGGATGATGTAAAAGGTGTAGAAAAATTTGAACATTGGAGTTTTTGTTACACGTCAAAAGCGTCCAGCACATGTGATTGTTCACTATTAGCAATGAAAATAGAAGCGGTTCGCGAGTACCTTAGCGATGATTATTTTCGTGAACGTCTTGATAGTTGGTCTACTTTCGTTCGGGACTTGCTTATTATGTGTGGTGTAGAGGCTGGACTGTTTTACGACGAATGCTAACTCTTAATATTAGTATAACCGCTTAGGTTAGGAGAGTTAATATAAAACATTTATGAATATTGTATATTTTTTCAGATTATGTCATCATCATCGCTGTCGTTCAAATTTGAACCTCACAATTGTAAATTGACAAGGCTTTTAGAAAAACTTGTAGATGAGTTAAAATGTTGTTGTACCGATTCAAATTTTACTTTGAATGATTATTTATTATTTTTAAGTGGGAAATGTGAGACAATACAACAATTTGGACATTTAAGCTTTTGTTATCTATCAAAAATAGATTTTGATAGGTTGAAACGTGAGGGAAAAAGATTACCAGACGTTGTTGATACATGTCCTTGTACTAGATTGGGTATGATGGAGAGTGAAATACGTAGGTATGTTAGTGAACATGAAACTTTAAACTCTTTTGGAAAGGATATTATTGACGCTATGTTAGAGAGGTGTGGATTAGAAGCCGAGTTAAAACGTGATTAAGTTTAAGTTGCTAGATAAGAACATTTTCTTTCAATTGTTGAATTATTGTTTAAGAAAATAAATAAGTGTAATAATTTTTAAGTTAGTATATATAGCTTTTGGACATGTTGTATTATTGTTGTTTGAGAGAATATAGTGCGACATCTTGTTGGTTGTTTTATTGTGTGAAAAAACCCATGTTTTATCTTTTAGTTGTAGTTATGACGTGTGTAGGAACGCACACACAGACACACACTGTTAACAATGATTGAAAATAAGGTATCAAAGAAAGATGATGTTAAACCTGAAATACCTATTTTAAATTTCGACGAATTGATTATCAGCAGTACAAAGAAGACATCAGGTGAAAACAATAAGCATGGCGATCTTTTTCCGCATAATGTACGCGGCTTGATTATTGGGTCTTCAAATTGTGGAAAAACGAATATTTTGTTGAATCTAATTTTTAATAAAAAAACATTACGCTTTCGCAGTTTGCATGTATTTAGTAAGTCGTTATATCAACCAAAGTATGTATTCTTGGAAAAGATTTTCTCCACGCTAAAGTTTATAAAGTTTTTTATGTCAGATGATATTTCTAGCATCCCGAACCCGAATGATTTAGAAAGACATTCTTTAGTAATCTTTGACGATTTACAACTGCAAAGAGTTCCACAGATCAAAGATTATTACAGTATGGGACGACATAAAGAAATTGATGTGCTGTTTCTGAACCAATCGTATGCAAGTATTCAGAAGCACATAATTAGAGAGAACAGTAATATAATTTTGGTCTTTAGAGTAGATATATTATCTTTGAAACTCATATATAGGGATTTCGCTGAGAGCGATATGATATTTAATACTTTTAAAAATATGTGTTCCGAGGTTTGGACTAAAGGTGAAGGTCATAACTTTGTAACAATCTGCACGGAATGTAAATTAACCGATGGTAGGTACAGATTGAATTTAGACGTATTTTTAGACCCGAACCAGTTCAAATAGACTAGTATATAACAAACGCGATTTGGCGGTTAGTTGTTGAACGGCATTCTTATTGAGTGTTTGCAATTATGAAAGGTGGTAAGAAAACGGTAGGACAGAGGAGAGGGAAGGAAAAGGTGAGAATAAAACGGCGTGGAAGGGAAATAAAATCGAGAACAAGTGTGAACGCTAGTAGAGATCTTTTAACGAATAAAATTCACGATTTGAGGAAATCCATTGTTGAAAAATTTAATACTTTACGCGGAGTACAGTCTGAAACAGAGACAAATTTGAAAAATAGGTTGGCACCAATTATAAACCCGCTCCAGGAATTGAAGGAATCTTCACTTAAAATTGAAAAACAAATCAAAGCTGAGAAAGATGATTCTAATGAAAAGGATTTCTATATAAAGAAAGGGGAATCGACAGCTGAAGAGGAGGAGGAGGAGGAGGAGGAGGAGGAGGAATTGACAGATAATGAGTCTGTTTATTTCGACGAAGGTGAAGAAAAAGTTGACAAAAAGTCGGATTCATCTACTGTTTTAAGTAAGTCATTTTCGCTTAAGAAAAACCCGGTACAAGTTTTGCTTGATTCTTATTTAGACAGTTTTCACACATTAAAGAAAAAAGGTGTATCATATGGAATTCAATATATTTGGAAAATGGTACATACTTTATGGGAAATAAGGTACCGATTGAGTTTGTAGATAAATACATTATTGTTAGAGGTAAAAAATTTAAAATAACAACTGGTTTGTTAGAATTACTTTTTGAATCACAACCGAATGACGACGAATGTAGCACACTCGACTTTCGAAATTATAGAAAAATTTTAATTGAAACAGGGGCGCATTTGAATAAAGATGGATATGTAAAGAGAACTAGTGGAATTAAATCACGGTTAATTCAAAGAATGTTTCCATCAAGAACTACTTTGGCTGCAAGACAGCGTGTAGGTAAAGGTTTGCATTTTTTGAGAAATACAAGTCAACACAGATCTTATATTTTCTATGATAATCCAAATGAGTTAGTTAGCCGGTTAGTATTACTTTTATCTTCCAGAAAAGCTGGTAACCAATCACATTCGATCGAAATAAATTCAATTTTGGAAGAACTGAGGGAATCCAACATTATAACCTAGACTAAGCGTAGGCGTGAAGCAGGTGCACCGATAGCACGGTAGGTTGAAGAGTAGGAACAAGCGACCTACGAATAACGTAGAAAGGGGACAAGTCGAGAACATGATGTGGGTTGCGAGCGAGCCTTGAGAGCTGCGACAGTGAAGCGGTCTGTCGGGTGAGCAGAATACGAATTAGCGCACAAAGGAGACAGGTCGAAAACATGCTGTGGGTTGCGGCGTGGGGGGTTGTGGACAAGTGGAAGGAAACTGGCCGATAGGCGCCCAATATAGTGCTAGCATTTGACGTTGGGTGGGGTAGCCTATTCAGGAGACCGAATAACATTCTGACCGGCAAGTCAGTTCTACGGCAGCTGCCGCTTGACACGGAGCAGGTTCTGTGTTCTTTTTTCTTCTCAACATAAATCGCGTTGATACGCCGGTCGGGCTCTTTGTTCTGCAAACAAAATATGACTCAAGGCTTCGCTCTTACTATCTTTGTTTTGTTTTTTTAAACTTGATTCTTGTCTCCTGCTGGAGATGGAAACAATTCAAAATGGCTGTTTTAAACAAGGTTATTCATTTTTTTCTCTCCTAACCTTATCCCCCCACCTAAAAAAAAAGAAAAATTCATGCAGTACAGATTTGGGCAAAGCCTAAAAAAAGAGAAAAAGTGGAAACAATTCAAAATGGCTGTTTTCATGTAGTACAGGTTTGGGAGATGCCTACAAAAAGAAAATGGCTGTTTTAAACAAGGTTATTTATTTTTTTATCTCCTAACCTTATCCCCCCACCTAAAAAAAAAAAAGAAAAATTCATGCAGTACAGGTTTGGGCAAAGCCTAAAAAAAGAGAAAAAGTGGAAACAATTCAAAATGGCTGTTTTCATGTAGTACAGGTTTGGGTGATGCCTACAAAAAGAAAATGGCTGTTTTAAACAAGGTTATTTATTTTTTTATCTCATAAACTTATCCCCCCACCTAAAAAAAAAGTGGAAACAATTCAAAATGGCTGTTTTCATGTAGTACAGGTTTGGGAGATGCCTACATAAAGAAAATGGCTGTTTTAAACAAGGTTATTTATTATTTATCTCCTAAACTTATCCCCCCACCCAAAAAAAAAGTGGAAACAATTCAAAATGGCTGTTTTCATGTAGTACAGGTTTGGGCAAAACCTACAAAAAAGGAAAAAGACCGTGGGCGCGCGCGCCATTTTCCTTTGGACAGGGGAAGGGGGGCTTGAAGGGGGATAGGTCCAGGGGGCTTGAGGGGGGGTAAACGGGTTCCCCCACTCCAACATGTGCAGCCAATGGCGTGCCTCAAAAATTTACAAAATGGCCGACTCCCCCCTAAAGGGGCGTGGTCTTCTCCCATTGGCCAGGGGGGGCGTGGCCTAAGGAGGGTGACCTTGAAATGCAGGCCTGTGATTGGTTAGGCCGTTCCTGCAATACCACACTACTCATACCGCCCATTGTGTGTTGTCGTCTCTTGAAAAAAGGGATCAATGGAAATTCTATGAAACTTCAACTTGAGATAGCAGATTACTATGTTTTTGTAATGGATAAATTAATGATGAAAAAAGAAGCTTCAGAAACATAGTTTCCAGGTCTATGCACTTTTAGTTTATACGATGTTTTTTTTGGAGGATGAAGCTAAACCTGTGCGTGGGTAATGTGTTGGATGATGGTGATTGACGAGATGGGCCTACAGTTTGAGGTGGGTACCGAACCACCAGGAAGTGATTTTACAGTAGAGAACAGAGTATTTTTATCTGGTCAATCCAATCACCCTTATAAATAGGCCCAGAAGTATATTTTTCTCAATTTTGGCTCAAGTATCAATTGCTAGAGATCAGAGTATCAACGCTTCTCCGTGAATCGACATTTATTAACGCTAGTAATGAATGTAGATATATCGATTTGTTTTAATTTAATTTGGTAGCGAAACTCGTTAATTATTACAATGACAGAGGTTATTGTAATTCATGCGCTTTTCAACTATTCCATTTCAAATGAAAACGTCTAGTACATTTCAAAAGGGAAGTATCGATTACAGTATTTAATTCAAATAAATGAAAAGATAGTGTAATTGAATTGAATTTCAATTAGCTGTCAAAAGCGGCTTTCAAAGCATTCGGAATTGGTTTGGTGAAAAATGTTAGCCAGTGAAACATCAAGTTCGAGTTTCTGCAGATGAAATACAGCGTAATATTTCGTGTACCATTTTCTCAGCCTTCTACAAAATAGCGTTCTCCAATCTTTTCAAAAGAAAAATAATACATTACTTTGTGTCGTTCACATTCACTCCGCACAGCGCAGCTCTGCTCTGAACAGTAGAAGATCTTGCCCAAGGCAATTCCAGATAGATTCTATTTTACTTTTTATGCTGCGCGGCAGCTCGCTTTTGTACTTTTCTTTACGGCTTTGCGCCCTTTATTACCACAACAATAATATAACACCATCGTGCCTTTTCTCAGCTTCATGTAGGACCTATAGGGAGTGCTTTGACGGCAAATTGCTTTCAAAAAGGTCCTTCTGCTTTAGTTCAATTCATCTAGCCTACGCCATTATTCCTACTTATTTTAGTAATCCCTGGACTAATAAACAATGCAATGCCATGGAGTCACACAATTTATTTTCATAACAATGATGCACTGTAATGATAATTTTTTTGGAGGATGAAGCCCACATGGGTCTGAGTCCTGTGCGTGGGTAATGAGTTGGATGATTGTGATTGATGAGCTGGACCTGCAGTTTTAGGTCGGTTCCGAACCACCGGGAAGTGATTTTACAGCAGAGAACAGTGTCGTTTTTGCTGGCCAATCTAATCGATCACCCTTACAAAGAGTTCCTAGGAGAACGCAGCTTATCTCTATCTGATTGGACAGATACCTGCTACGGCTCACGGCTATCACTTCCCCTACAATTCCATACAAATATTGAATGGAAATTCAAAAGTGCAGTTTTAGGAAAAATGTTGCATTTAATTCGAGTGGTAAAGTCGCTCTTTACACATGAATAACTAATTATTTGGTAATGGTTTTTCTACTTACATAATAGAGAGTTTCAGCTAAGCTTACCTTAATTTTCTCCCGTTATTTGCTTAATCAGGCCAGCATTGCACGGCCACATCTGCAGAGCAAGTCAGAGTTGTCAATTTTGACCAAGAATAACTATCCTGGAAAATAGCTGTATGCTATACTAAAACTGTATTGAAATAAAAATCAAATTCAACTAGTGTCGAAGCCTAATCCGTGGACCCTTGGATTTATGCAGGATGCTCATAAAAGAGTTGAGATATTGATGATTTGTATATAGTTATAGATAGTAATGATAGTATAGATAGTATATATCAGCTTTTTCAAGCTGAATACTGGTTTATAAGTACTGTAGCATATGCTCTTTGGACCGAAATATAATTTTAAGGCCTGAAGAGTCACCTATACTCGAAATCGGCTATGGTTATCCATAGTTATAAATAATTATCGGTTCAGTAGTGTCGGTCACAAGCAGCTTTCAAAAAAGAAATGTTTTAGTTCATTATTTCTTGAATACATTTTCTTATTTTCAAAATTGATACATAAAGTTTTCCAAGCTGAATACTATTTTACAGTACTGTAGCATATTTTCCCTTCAACAATAAAAAATAATAAGTTAGTTTGAAGTGACTGACAATTGAATAAACTGACAAATATATTACATAAACAGAATTTATTAATTTCGAATTACTTTATACTGAAGACTTCCGCAATGGCGGATATTGACAACAGCATTGAAAAGCTGATGGGAATCGATGAATGCTACTGTACAAAAATATCAGTCACCACCGGGAATCGAACCACGGACCTCTCAATTGCCGGTTGAGCGCCCTTAACCACTAGACCATGGAGACCTTTCTGCACAGGAGCATTCATTTTCAATTTGGCCATATCGGCTAGTATCTCACAAGTTAGTTTGAAGTGACTGACAATTGAATAAACTGACAAATATACATAAACAGAATTTATTAATTTCGAATTCCTTTAATTGCTATTACTTTATACTGAAGACTTCCGCAATGGCGGATATTGACAACAGCATTAAAAAGCTGATGGGAATCGATGAATGCTACTGTACAAAAATATCAGTCACTTCAAACTAACTTGTGAGATACGAGCCGATATGGCCAATTTGAAAATGAATGCTCCTGTGCAGAAAGGTCTCCATGGTCTAGTGGTTAAGGCGCTCAACCGGCAATTGAGAGGTCCGTGGTTCGATTCCCGGTGGTGACTGATATTCGATCGAGTAGAAATTAGTTGAGAAATAATGTATGGCAACACTCAAATTCATTTACAAATTATCTGTTTATTTATTTACACTATAGATTACAATAAATACTGTACAAAAGCACTTAACGATGGACTCTATAATTATCATAATAAATATTTGAGCTTCATACACATTAAAACATATTTCATATCTGAGAAAGTTATGTTGTGGATGAAATTCTTCTCACATTTATCCCATACAAAACAATGTCCAAAATAGCATTGTACAAAACCATTGATAGATATCATATTGTCAAAGTGCTAATAAGCACCCACACTCATCCAAAATAATACCAAATTAAGTTATTGTTCTTTAACTAGAATTCGAAAACTATTTGGTCCAAAAAGTCAAATTTACAATACCTTCGGGTTTGTAACAACAATACCTTTGCCTTTAATAATATTGACATTCTCTTATTTTCACAAATTCTCGATTGAATTTTGTAACGGAGAATTGATTTTCTCAAACAATACCGATTACTGATGATCTTGTTTGCAAGGCAAGACTTGAACAGTATGCAATATCAAGTCCTCGTGCCAATATTATTAGTTCTTTAGTGTTGATCACAAGTATTTTTTCGAAATAAAATTTTTGGGTTCATTCGTTCTTGTTAAAAAAAAATCGTTTAATAATTATTGAAAGATTATCGACTATCGATTATGATAGGAAATTGATAGACTCGCTAGTCTACAACATCTTCAAGTAGATATATATTAGAATCAGACTTATCCAATTAAAATCAGTGAACTAGCAGTATTAAATGACTTCGAAATCCATTAACTGGTGCTCTGTAATTTGCTACAAGCAGTCTTTTTACGAGCTTGTTTGAATACGTTCAAAATATTCTACAACATAATATTTACGGAATGACGGAGCACATCATAGAGAAGCAATGGATATCTCAAGAGAAAAACTGAGGTACGCTGTTTCGTGTAAACTTATTTGTTGAAGCATAGGAATCTAAACTACCAAATTTCCCCCAATTTCAGCGAGTTTCAGATCATTAACGTTTACATTTCTTGGAGCATAAAATGAAATATCTGGTTGAGCATAATAATTTAGCAGACGTGAAATTTTGTTGAATTTGTGTAGATATAAGTCAACATCGAAAGCAGTCTAATTTGGAATTTTAACAAGTCACACAACATCACTTACGAAAAAACGCTTACATTAGCCCCTTTAGGTTACGCATTTACTAATGCATAAAATATAGAAATTATAGAGATGTAATCTGTGAATGATTCAGTGTTCCATATTAGCATTACAAGTACTTCATCAGAAATTTATGAGCAAAAATAAATTTTACAGCTGCATTTCGTGGAAATTCTTTCCAGAATGCACAGAAGCCGCTATGTTGTGATTACACTGAAGCAGAAAGGTGCTCAAAACTCAAAAGTTACAGACATTGCATCTAGACTAGAATAAAAAAGTTTCATACTGACTTTTGGAAAATCTTGGAATCCTGGAAGTAAACCGGGTATTTCTATTATTTATTTTCTCCCTATGAACTTAAGTTATATTTTGCATACACATATAGTTGAAGAAATGATTGGTTGTCAATATGAAGCTAAAATGTATAAAAAAAACTTATATTAATGATAAAATTTAGGAAAATGTTGGAACAAACTTATGTTGAATTACAAAACTCACCGCGAAGATTTTATTAGGGAATAGACTTGACTAGTGTTATGTTGCATTTTAGATGCATCATAATTCTAATAACCAGTTATAAATAAAGCTCGTGAATACATTTTTATTTTTCAAATAATCCTATTCAACTATCGAATTAAAAAAAAAAATAATAATGGGAAATTGGAATTTAACTTCAGGGCATTGAGAAAATCAAAATTGGGGTTTTATTATTATTAGACGTGAAACTCCCAAAGTGGAAGACGCTGAGTAAAGACGGTTCATTTTTTGGACTTGTTCTTCTTGTTTGCCCACCAGCTTTTCATTTTTTGTGCGAATTCAGCTTTTCTCTCTTCACTCCATTTTGTTCCAACTCTTGGAGGTTTTGTCTCTGGTATAACTTCTCATTTATAATGTTTTATTTTGAAGTTTTTTCTATTGCAAATTTCTTTGTTGGTTATTTTGGCCAGTATTGGGGTTTTATAATATATTGTAAATTATATAATGTAACAACGAGGTGGAACTACCCGTGAGGGTCTCCCCACCAATAACAGCCGTATGCTTATTATTATTATTACTTTATAAACAAAACTATATACACTTTCTTTAGACTATTGGACTGTTTTAGTGCTTCATTTTTTAAGTGAAGTTCTAAATTTTGCTTTGAAAAGAATCAGTACTTCAAAGTGAAAGTTGTAGTTGAACTTGGATACGACCTAAAATTTAGATTTTTTAGTTAAACATTTAAAGCAAGTGAGCTATGCCTGTTGTATCTTTGCTTGATTGTGTTTTTATAATCATTAAATAATTTCCAATAGATGAGAAGTATTTCGATTCGACGTGATCAATGTAATTAGATCACTGGTGCCTGCAACTGTAAGAAGGATTTGTAACTGTAAGCTGGAATAAGTGCTTGCACTCACGAAACAGCGATATAATGCATTGAAATCTTCGAGAAGGTGTGCAAAATATTCCTGAAAGCTTTTTGTGAAGCTTGCGAAGGTAGCGAACAGTGCTAATGTATTCAATTTTCAATGCTGTTAGCTCAAACGCTCAGAGTTCAGGTGCATTAGGGAGCTCGGGTGTATGTGGATAGCAAGTGGATTTGCCAGCTAGGTCATAGAAATTTCACACACTCCCTCTAATCCTCCTCCAACCCTCTCACCCACAACAAGGTCTCTGATGTCCAACATCACTGATCCCACGTAGTGCTTTGAGTAGCCATCTTCAATATAATATGATCCCAGCTCAACTACCTTGGAGAAGCAATATCATATACAGGTATGTGTGTAGCTTGTCCGAAATATTATAGCTTGCCCGATAAATTTGAGTCATCATATTCTATGAGGATTCATCCTACACTCAATTAAGGCTGTGCACACGATTTTTGGTCATCATTTTGGACATTATAAAGGTACATTGAAATGTTATATTAATCCTGAGAAAAATGTTTTGTATCAATTATTTTGCAAAATGTGAGGGTTCAAAATTAAAATGTTTGGTTTTTGGGGGCAATTGATCTCACCTACGAGCTACTTTTGATAATTTTTCATAACTAAAAGACACCTCAGGAATAAAACAATATTTTTTTTCAATTAAACTTAAATTTTTCAAAAAATATATTTTTGAAAATCTCAATTTTTTGAAACTTTATGCCAAAAAAAACTAATTGTTTGATCGAAATGAAAAGTGTGTCATTTCATTTTCCAATATGCCTTTCAGTTATAAAAAAATTATCAAAAGTTTAAAATAGCTCAAAGGTGAGATCAATTGCCCCCAAAAACCGAAAAATTTCCACTTCTAACTATTATATTTCGCAAAATACTTGATGATTTTTTTTGCTGTAGGTACTAAGATATGGTGGAGATTTTCAAAACACAAGTTCAAGAATTGAACATTTTCAATAAATCGGATGTTTTTGATTCATAGTGATGATGCTCATTGTTGAATGCTTTTAAACCCATTGCAAGGTGGTTTGGCAGAGGGACAATTCTCATTCCAAAGTATTTGATAGTTTATAAGGTTTTCAATGCACAAGTTCAAGAATTCAAACTTTCAAGCAATAAATCAGATGTTTTTGATTTATAGTGCTGATGTTCATTGTTGAATGCTTTTAAACCCATTACAAGTTGACATAGTAGAGGGACAATTCTTATTCCTAACTACAGTAAGGGCTTTTATAGTTTGCTCTTTCAAACATTAATGCGTGTAATATTGTTTGTGTTATCGATTGATGGTTGATGTTTCAGAGACTTCTGACTCCAGTGATGCTCTGTAGCCAAGGCTTGTAGAAAGTGGTCCTCATGTAAACCCCGGGCAAGTAGGGTGCTGCACACTTGATTCCATGAGAAACGGTTCCTGCTAGAACCCAATGTCCGTCTTCTCTCTCTACCATGAGAGGACCTCCAGAATCACCCTGAAATAATTGGAAATACTTTATAATAATTTGAATTCTAATTATCTTAATCATAATTTGAATTATCTCAACAAAAACAGGGATTACATAATGAGGATAGATTGATATGCCAGATTACAGGAATCAGGAAACAAAAAGCCCAGTAGCAATCAGTTAGTAGGGAGCAATTTTTCAACCCCTATAATTCCAATTAAATTCGATAGAATAATAAACATTCGATGTGTTTTGTTCATTGATTTTTGCTACAAGACTAGTCGTATATACATGCGACTGACTAGGGAATCTGCTGTGATGCCTAAAACTGCCACAAAATCGGGCAAAACTATACTGCTTTAATGGTAAGAAACCTATGCTGCAATGTATTTTTAAACGTTTTTACATAAGAATATAATTGGCTCTTTTTTGTAGATTACCTCTTGGAGACTCCAGTTAAGGAGTATAAGACAAGTCAGATCAACAATTATACTCTTATACTCTAGTTACCATAATTACAATATCAATTTGTTGGGGTGAGGCTTAATTTTGATGTGAAAGGAACTCTTGTATACTATAAAAAGCTTTATCAGCTAAATATTTTTTCAATTTTTTTTTTAAATATTTCTATATTTTCAAGACTCTTCAACAACTGCGGTAGCTTGTTGTGGAGTTTCCTACCAATATAACTAGGTTTTTGTTTGAATAAGCTACTATTGTGACTCACCAAGTGATAATCTCCTCGGCTTCTTGTATTATAATCATGTGCGTCAAGCTTTTTGTTAATATCATTCGTTTTTACATATAAAGTAGCTTAATACACATATAAGCAGGGTATAGTTAGGAGACCAAGTCTCTTGAACAACGGCCTACATGAATCTAATCTATTTACTCTTTCTATACACCTAACCGCTTTCTTTTGGATGGCATCACAATTATATAGCCTTGAAATTTAGAGTTACATGTCTTGTAGTATATATCAATGGTTTTGTTAGTTTAATCAGTTGAGGTGGTGTTGCTATTGTAAAATTCAGCTATTGTATTAAACACACTCAGTAAGTGTCACCAATGTATTTTAAAAGATTCACTACTGTGCAGCCTATTCTTGTCACTTATCTGAAATTCTTTTCCAGTTATAATAACTTTTGTGCATTTATATCCAAACGAAATATTCAACTGTACTTCGCTAATAATTACATTGAAATAATTGTTCACTACTGTTTCTAAAAGTGCTAAATATCTAAATAATATTGAGATGCCTTTATGATTTTTAGAGGTAATGATTTAAGGTCCTGGATTTCTTGTTCCATGACGAACTGCGTTGTTATTATTAACTTTTTAGGTGAATTCAACGACTTGCGGTCAATTTGACTACAAGATACAAGTCGTTGATTCACCTAAAAAGTTAGTAATGATTTACTTAGGTAAAGTGTTTCAAGGGGACCTGGACCTTCAAGCTAGTTGTGAGTTTACATAGACCCTACTGAATTACCGAGTTGGTAGATTATCACTAAGACATAGAGGTGTAATCTAATGTGATTTTTCCTATTCAACTACAGTATCTCTAAATGTGGTTGTGATAACATAGATTTCTCGATTTAACCGGCATTACAAATTTGAATCACTAGTACGATTTAACCAGTATTTGAAATTTGAATTTTGAGAAACAACGCAGCAAAAAGTGAAGGATAGGAGTTTATTGTAAGCTAGACATTGAACAAAAATTTTCTTATCTTCAACCTCATTACCCACGCACAAGTCTCAAGACTCATGTGGTTATCATCCGATCAAAAAATATAATTTCTTAACCTTAAATTGCAAGTTAAAACTAGAACGTACTATGAGTGTTGATTGCAAGTTTCATAGTCAAATTTAAGCTATGAATAATTGGGAGATTTTATTGAAAAACTTCATACCTATAGGAAATTATCCCTCAAGATTCTATGAATGATTTTTTTCCAGAAAACATAATTTTCTAAAGAAAACGTTGAAATGAAAGAGGAAAGAGCTCTTATCTTAGATACGCTATTTGTTCATAATTTGAATCGCCAATGAAGACTGAACTTTACTATCTCAACTTTGCCAGGCTGAAAATGCCAACTGAGAGCGAAAAGCACGCCATGATGCATGTTTTATTCGTACAGTAGAGATAAATGGTATAATAAGCGAGATGATAATTTTGAATAACCGTGGGCGAATAAAAACGAGGATCTCTTTCTTGCATTATTACTGCGAGGGCGCATAATCATTATCACTGGAAACACAACATTTCCATGAATATTAATCCACCACTCATGAAAACTTTCGCAACTGAATTATTTCTGATTCAGAGTTATTCGTTTGTAAAAAGTACGGCTAATCGTCTATGTCTCATATACAGCTTGAAATAGATGTTAATATCATTTTGAAATATTAATGGGATAATGCACTTTGAATTGATTATACGAATTGAAATTCATCGATGCGTTGAAATAAGTAATAATACTAATATAAGTAATAATACGCATTAAAGGATATTCAGAAAGTAAGAATCTCTTTAATCAGAATTAAATAGACAGCTTAAGAATAACAAGAATTTATTAATAAAAACGGCTGGATTATGAATTTTATCAAAATATTGTAATTTGTAGAATTGATAATTTATATGTCAGTGACTAGTTTCTAACGATAGCTAGTCAGTTATAATTAGAAATACTTTTTTATTGTTTTCTTCGGCAGTAATACGTCACTGCGACAAAGTAGGCTACTTGTAATATCCACTTTAATCACTTTTCACAAAGATGTCATCACCATTTAAATTTCGAGCATGGAACTGATACTAAGCTTGGTTTTTGAATAAGGTACTGACATTTCTTAGAGTACTACAATTAATTGTAGTTACTTGGTATCATCGCACTTTCAAGTTATATTTTCTGAGTAATATTCTACTACTAGTTCTTTTGTTAAATTCTATCTGATACTTGAGAAATTTATCAGTATCGTATCGCAAAATCAAATTACATATTTACCAAAACACTTGCAAACACAGGCTTAAGCCTAGCTGCGTATGTCTCACAAAGTTTCTATACATTACTCACTTATATAAAATTTACTCATATCAGTTTTTTCATTGTGTAAGTAGTCACTATTTATATAAGTATTGTGGTCAATAAGTATTGAATACTCTTTAAAATTTCCAAACAAATATCCTGATGATGTAGTGATTTGTTCTTGTTCTCAACTTACTTGATAAGTACCAGGAAGAACCATGAGTACCAGATAAAGAACTTGATAAGTACGAGTTAAAAAAACCAGAAAATGGAACGGAAACTATCGTACATCGATTAAATACATGAAATGTTCATATTTATATTCACCTCGCACGAATCTCTCTGCCCATTAGCATATCCAGCACAAACGAAGCTGTTGAGAATACTTTTAGTATGGCCGGCTGTCTGGAACATTTCTTGGCAAACAGCATTCTCCATTACGGGGACGTGCACTTCTTGTAGTACGCTAGGAACTCCACCTCCTACGAGTAAAATCAAATCAAAATTTTTTCTAATTAAGTACAGTTGAAAAATACAGATGATAGTTATCGCACCAATTCTATTGTAAAAAGATTTTACCATTTAGTTTAAAAAAATTGTCTTTTTTTGAAGAGTGACAAACTTCGCCCCCTTAGCTGCAAAACAATATTTTGTGGCAGGGCTTTGAAACAGCGTTTATTCTAAGACCATTCCGCATGTTAATAGGTGATTACAGTAGCGTACTTAATTACTAGCTACGTTGCTAGCATGCACAACTCACTTTTCTCTTTAATTGTTCAACCACCGCCAATGCGAAACGTGATCTGGATTGAGTCCATCGTGGCACTTCTGGTTTTCGTCAGTCAGAAAAGTAATTTTCAACCTTAGCTGCGATCTTTTCAGAACTGTCTGTCAGGAATCTTCAGGTCAAAATTTTGATCACCCATTTAAGCTTTCTTGAGATATAATCACGATTGCATGAATATCTATCTTATTGCAAGGCTGTTCACTTATTCCATGGATTTTATCCATTAATATGACAATATTAATATTTATCTAAATATGACACTGCTTGTCAGAGAGATAAGATAAGATAAAACTACTTTATTTACGTAAATTTACAAAATACAGTATAATTGTGACTTATTAAAAGTATATTATTAACAACACAAAAGATTGTATATATGAGAAAGAGTTTGGATATTAACAATGAGATTTTATGTGAAGGATTTACGTGATAAGGGCGAAGTCTGGACAAAAATTCGTCCATTCAAGAGAGAGAGAGAGGGAGACATTGATTGATTTATTGGATTGGCCAGCAAAAAAGACTTCTCTGCTATAGAATCACTTCCCGGTGGTTCGGAACCCACCTAAAACTGTGTGTCCTACTCATCAATCACCATCATCCAATTCATCACTCACGCACAGGTCTCAGACCTATGTAGGCTTCATTCTCAAAAAAATAATAAAATTAACAATTTATTGACAATTGCCTCAAAGCTTCAGCCTATTGAAGCAAATGTAATATTACAAAATAAATAATAAACAGAGTGTGTGTGCGTGAGAGAGATAGATAAAATGTCTTTATTTCGCACTTTAAAATACAAAAAGTGCTGTGGGTGAAGTTAAGGCATACAAGCCTTATAATCTGGGCACAAGTCTCAAATCTCATATGTCCATCATGTGACTAAAAAAAAGGTTATTATCGATCCACCCCTATTTAACAGATTGGCGTGTATGGATGGTTCTTTTTTTATAGATGATTGCAGATTAAAATCATTTGATGATTAGGACTGATGATTAAGAGGACTTAATTGCATCTATATATAGCTAGGTTATTGATCTACATGCTGTTCAATTCCCACTTAACCCACAGTATCAAGAAATAAACTTCATTAACAAGTAAAACTAAAGAAATTGTACAATAGAGAGAGAGAGAGAGAGAGAGAGAGAGAGAGAGAGAGAGAGAGAGAGAGAGAGAGAGAGAGAGAGAGAGAGTCGAGACTATTAGACAGTTGATTTGTAAATATATTCAAGAAGTTATTGGTAATAATTGTGATAATATTGGTGGCTCTGGTGGCGCAGGCGGTTGGATACTTTGTCATATATAGGTCCCTAGTGATATATAGGTAGGTTATTTATTGATCTACATGCTGTTCAATTCCTACTTCTATTTTTGTAATTACTCTTTTATTATTGCTTTTCTCAATGGCATTTTATTATTTTTTACTTGCATTAATATTGCTCCATTTACACCATTAAACTGTTCCAGTATTTTGATTAGATAAGACTCTGGCTGGCTCCGTATTCCTGCAGTCTTAAGTTCGAATCTCATTCAGCCATGGATGTTCCTCATAATTTACCCATTCGCATTATAATCTGGGCACAAGTCTCAAATCTCATATGTCCATCATGTGACTAAAAAAAAGGTTATTATCGATCCACCCCTATTTAACAGATTGGCGTGTATGGATGGTTCTTTTTTTATAGATGATTGCAGATTAAAATCATTTGATGATTAGGACTGATGATTAAGAGGACTTAATTGCATCTATATATAGCTAGGTTATTGATCTACATGCTGTTCAATTCCTACTTCTACTTTTCTTGTTTTACTCTTTTATTATTGCTTTTCCCAATGGAGTTTTATTATTTTTTTACTTGCATTAATATTGCTCCATTTAAACCATTCAACTGTTCCAGTATTATATTATGTTCATATCCATAGTGCATATTGTCCAGATCAATAGAAAATATTTTGAAGAATGGTAATATATTATTATTGCTAGTTATTGGGTTTTTTTATAGCTGGTGCTAATGTGTCCAGAGTTGGTTATTCCTCTTTTTGTTTTGGCGGTTGTTGTCTGTGCTTGCCCTTCTTCGGTCCATGCTAGTCAGGTGACCACACGTTTCTCTTTTATTCTTCCCTTTCCTTCTTCTTATTATTCCTCTTCTTCTGCTATTTTACTCTGATTTCTATTGTATGTCAAGTATGTAGTTTTTTGAATATACAGTTTTTTATATTTGTAGTTGTAGTAATTTGTAGTTTTTTATATGTATAAGACCCACTCTCGTGCACAAGCTGTTTTGCCCATGCGGGTCTTATTATTTCATTGTACAGTATTATTAAAGATAATTGTGTCGTATACAGTGTGTTTCGGAACTCTCTACCAATACTTCTAGACAGTGTTTCTGGACCACTAACAAAAGTTAATATCGTCATCAAATTTTTCTAAAATCCCCAGTTACTAACACAGCCGCCATTTTGTTTTTATGCATTTTTCTTTTTTTCAAACACCATTGAACGTATAATTTTGAAATTTTGCATACAGCTTTATAACAATTAAAGCAATCTAAAAAAAATTAATCAAAATTTTCTGACATCAAAAACAAAATGGCGGCCATTTAAAATCTTTGAACAGGATTAAATTAAAAATGGCTAATGGTATCAAAATTCGGCTAGAATAACTTTTTTTTAGATATTTTTATTGCAAATATAATGATTCTCATTTTTCAAGATGACCAACAATTAACAGAGATATGCTACTTTTTAGGGTGTGCGGTGGTTGGGAGCGGAAAACTGCAACCCGCTCCCAACCACTGCACACCCTAAAAAGTAGCATATCTCTGTTAATTGTTGGTCATCTTGAAAAATGAGTATCATTAGATTTTCAATAAAAATATTAAAAAAAGTTATTCTAGCAGCATTTTGATACCATTAGCCATTATTAATGTAATCCTGTTCAAAGATTTTAAATGGCCGCCATTTTTTTTTCATGTCGGAAAATTTTGATTAATTTTTTTTAGATTGCTTTAATTGCTATAAAGCTGTATGCAAAATTTCAAAATTATACGTTCAATAGTGTTTGAATAAAAGAATAATGCGTGAAAAAAACAAAATGGCGGCTGTGAGTAACTGGGGACTTGAGACAAATTTTATTACGATATTTACTTTTGTTAGTGGTCCAGAAACACTTCCTAGAAGTATTGGTAGAGAGTTCCGAAACACTGTATACTAGAATTGAAATGAACGAATTTAAATTTGCTTTTATGATTATTTGATACTGACCATACTTGAGTCGGCCCCACCCGGTGACAGTGGCCATTCTGCCGGTGAAGTCGTCATCATCCTGTGGCATGCAGATTGGAACAATGTGCGAGTCAAACTGCACAGGACTCTCCAATTCAAGAAGAGCAATGTCGTTTTCGAACGTAGCTGGATCGTATTGCCGATGGACAATAACCCTTCGCACATTCTTGCTCACTGAACGCTTCGACTCGAACTCTCCACTGATGTCGTACTCGCCAAACACAGCCACTAGTGATGCCAGGAACCTACACACAACAAAAAACACAGTGTTGTAGTCAGTAGATATGAATCACATAATATGGCATAGTCCAGTGGCGTAACTATGGGGTGGGGTGGGGGGGGGGGGATAGATACCCCCAGAGACCCACAAACAAAAGAAATTTTGGAATTCTAACAAGCCCTGAGAGACAATAATTTTTGAAAAACATTCAAAGAAGACGTCTTGAATCGCTGAAAATGTGGTTTTAAAGGGAAGTGATAGCCGTGAGCTGTAGCAGGTATCTGTTCAATTAGATAGAGATAAGCTGCGTTCTCCTAGGCACTCTTTGTAAGGGTGACCGAATAGATTGGCCAGCAAAAAAGACTCTGTTCTCTGCTGTAAAATCACTTCCCGGTGGTTCGGAACTCACCTGAAACTGTAGGTCCTGCTCATAAAACACAATCATCCAACTCATCACCCACGCACAGGTCTCAGACCTATGTGGGCTTCATCCTCAAAAAAAAGGGGGATTGTTCACAGAAAAATTTCCGGGGTGAGTGCTCCTGACCTCCCGTTTGAATGGAAGAGCTACACAAAGTCTTGTATTACTGTTAGAAAGCTGCTCCTCTTTTTGAAAGACATTTTTAAGTACAGCACTGTAACCCAATCACGTGAGGTGAGGGATCGAAAATAGCGAATATATAGTGAATATAATTTTAAGAAGGCCTGCTTTGAAGATTGGCTACTTGAACAAAATTATTTTTATTAAAAGAGCTCGGATCTCACACTTACAATGTGACAATGTGAGAATGATGCACAAACTAGATGAGAATTTCAATTTTGGTTAGAATAATGTTGTAATAGGTGAGTTTGTGTCTAGAATAGCTTAAAATGTGGTTTAAAAGGAATTAATTTTGGAAAAAAATTGCGAGGAAGTGCCCCCGAACACTATCATTTAATTTTTGTGCTAAGGGTGATGCTGTGGAACTTGTTCGTTACAATATTGATAAGAATGGGGTATTTTCGAACCAGTAATTTATAAGGGGTAAGTATAAGTTTTTCCTAATGAATTACATTGTTTAGATGCTTCTCCATACGACAAAAATGACGACGTAATTCAAGGAATTATCCTAGAATGGGTTATGGGCAGGACGATAGAGTAAAGGGCGAGCACATTTCTTTGTAAAGAGCCGACCGTCTTCAAAAAGTGGGGGCGAGTGGGAGCTGTGACATCACTAAAGGAACAAAATCTACACTTCTAGCTTGCAGGATGGTAAAGTCAATGCTATTTTTGAATTATTCTCCAAATTTTGACATTCTCTGACAGCTATGCTACAGTTGTAATCGTATTCAAACATCTACCTGGCAGTTGGGCAAACTTTGAAGGCACATAATCGTCCTGGTTATGGGTCTCAAAGAGATTATTATAAAGCTTCACCCATTATAATGCTAAATATCAGGCCGTGAGCCGTAGCAGGTATCTGTTCAGTCAGATAAAGATAAGCTACGAACTCCTGGGCCCTCTTTGTAAAGGTGTCGGATTGGACTGGCCAGCAAAGAAGACTGTTCTCTGCTGTAAATCCACTTCACGGCGGTTTTTCGGAACCCATTTAAAACTTTAGGTCCTACTCATCAATCACTACAATTCAACTTATTGCACACGCACAGGTCTCAAACCTATTGAGCTCCATCCTTCAAAAAAAGAAAAAATGTTGATTTGTGCTTAGTTGCCTGCCTTTTTACTTTTTTTAAATTTTTATTTCGTATTTGTGGGCTGCTTTGTATTGTATTGGTTTGCTTCACTCATTTCGAGTGGGTTTGTCTAGTCTCAGCTATCAGCCAATAACAGGCTCTCAACTTGGCCTATTAGAGGCCCCTATTCCATAAGCTAATAGTTTGCATTCATGTCATTCAACCTGTCTGTTGAAACAATAGTATTTGGTGTTTTCATAATAAATGTGGTTGTCACAATATCAAATCCTATTCATTTTGGATATTTACCACAACATCACCATCACCAATACACAGAAAATCTTTGAAGATAACTGAAATGTGAAAGAATAGGTCACAATCATCACAGCAAGGGGTTCGGGGCCCACCTAAAACAATTGGTTCATCTCATCAATCACTATCGTTAAACTTCTTACTCATGCACAGGTCTGAGACCTATTGTGGGCTTTACTCTCAGAAAAAATCGCATTTAATTTTTCAGGCTTATGAAGCTTCTTTTCAGAAGTGAAATGCATCCCTCTAGCATCTCCAATATAAGTGAGTAAAGCCAACAAATTAAATTGAAATACAGTGTCAGTTGTGATATTAGATTGTTTAATTTTTGCTCAATTTAGTGGCCAAGCGGCCCATGAAAAAAAAAATACCTTTTGTATGTTCAGTGTCAAGAAACGATTTTCAAGTAAAGAGAAGATGAAACTGTAAAAGAAGGGAACGAAGGGGTATACGTTGTAACTTAGATTAGTCTGAAATTAATTAACGGTGTACACCGTGCATACTGATGAGAAAATAGGGGCGCGTTTCTTAGCAATCGACATTAATTAAAGATTGTATTAGGCTACATGCTGGATGAGGGATCCTCATTCGACTTTCAAAAAGTAAAAATAGTTTTTACGTTCAAACATAACGTGTAATGTACTATTTTTACATGAAAAAATATAATAAAATAAATTGAAACAAAATAGAATTAAAACAATTGTTTTAATAAAGGAGCAAAATGAAATTGAGAAAAGAGATTGAATGGCGGAAATAAATAGAACGAAATAAAATAAAGAAAATTGATAAAATGAAGAAAAAAACAACAAAACCCAGTTTATTACTACTGCAAAAAAAAAGAAAATAACCTAATAAAAGGGGTAGAAATAGTCAGTGCAGAGGGATGTATATAATCGTGATAGCTGAAAGACAATAATATTAATAATAATAATAAAAAATAAAATAATAATAATAATAATAATTGCACTGCCTAGCTCAGGGTCCGGATAGGAGAATATAGCGTACCTCACAGAAAGAGGAGCTGTCCCTACAGGGTGTGATCAATATTTAAAAAAAAATCATGGAAAAGAAGGATACGATTATGTGTGCATTGATGCATATCGATCCGATCTATTAATGATTTATATGATCTATTAATGATTTAAACGATCATAGTTATATGATCTATTTATGTGTCCGAGATTCATGCTTGGGTAATGAGTGGATAATAATGATGTTACAGATGGGACCTACAGTTTAAGGTGGGCACCGGATCGTCAGAAAAGCGATAATAACTCAGATAACGTCATGTTATTTGCTGGTCATCCTTCCAAGCGCCGTCCCAAGCGCTCGTAACTGACGGCGCTCGGAAAGCAGCCATCCTATCTTTTTATATTTAGGAAATATGCTTCTGTTTAATTATTCAATAACTAGTATTCTTGATCCAACTAAAAGAGAATGTTTAGTATATGGATTTGGACCGCCTTTATCAGCTTGAGATCAGATGCACCGTCAAAAAATTGTTTTTTTGGCCCCTTGACACCTTTTTTAAATTTATAATTTTTAAATATGGGACACCAAAGATATTTTTTAATTGAACATGTGTTAGATGGATTTCAAGCGCCTTGGTGAGCTGAGTAGAAAGAGCTATCACATGATATGATGCAGTAGATAGCTAAAGTTCTCAAATTAAATAATTTCAACCAAATTGGTTTTGAAAATAGAAAACTCATTTGGTACAGTTGACTTTTGTAAACAAAAAATGTTTGCTCCTACCGAGATTTGAACCAAAGTACCCAAGCATGATGAGCAGGTATAGAATAAGTTGCTAATGTAAGCTTTCTTGACAAAACTAGGAAATACAGTAATAACTATGACTAATATACGATCTATGATTACGGGACAATGACAATAACAATTGTGTGGAATTTTTAAGTTTTGATGAGTCTGAAAGGATGATCAAAATTTCTGGCTTCGAGGTGTTCTAAATTGAATTTAGAATAAGCTCTGTGCCAAATTCAGTGTTCCAAATCTTTACGTTTTTGTAAAATTTGACTGACACACATACACACACGCACCTCTACTCTTACTATATCGATAACTTCATAAAATTGCATTACCCATCTTGATTGCGTAATAGTAAATGATATATGCGCTATTAAGTCGTCGTCTTCCTTCAAGGTTTAGGCAAATCACCTGTTCCGACTTCAAACAACTCATCACATCCAGCGTTTACGTGGTCTACCCACACTTCTTTTTCCAACTGGCTGATACGAAATGGCTGCCCTGGGAATCCTGTCATCTTCCATCCGTTGTACATGTTCTCTTCAGTTCTGTTGATTCTCCTCGATTTTCTGCCATATGGAGACTATGTTGAGCTCCTGTCTTATTTCAACATTATAAAGCCTATCTTCTCTGGTGCATCCTTTCACTATTTGTATTGCGCTATTAAGTAAAAAATATAATTATATAGATAGATTCTCACCCGGGTTGACAATGTGCGGCAGTTATAACATATTTGTTTGTGATAAGGACACCTCCACACTTATTTTTAGTGAAAAGTCCAAGCCACGTAGCTTCTCGGACCAACACCTGCCATGGCCATTCTCCGAATGTTGCTCCTTTACCTCCAACAATTCGTCCGTTTTTCATCAATGGTCTCACTCCACATTCTGTAAAACATGTAAATTATCAATACAATTATGAGAACGCAGATTATTATTATTAGCGTTTGGCTTTTAATGGGTCCCTTAATTATGTTTAGCCATGCTATGGTACATGGTTAAATAGATTAGACTCATGTAGGCCGTTGTTCAAGAGACTTGGTCTCCTAACTGTACCCTGCTTATATGTGTATGAAGCTACTTTATATGTAAAACCGAATGATATCAACCAAAATCTTGACGTACATGATTATAATACAAGAAGCCGAGGAGATTATCACTTGGTGAGTCACAATAGTAGCTTATTCAAACAAAAACCTAGTTATATTGGTAGGAAATTCTACAATAAGCTACCGCAGCTTTTAAAGAGTCTTGAAAATATAGAAATACTTAAAAAACAATTGAAAAAATATTTAGTTCATGAAGCTTTTTATAGTGTACAATAGTTCCTTTCACATCAAAATTAAGCCTCACCTCAACTAATTGATATAGTAATTATGGTAACTAGAGTATAAGAGTATAATTGTTGATCTGACTTGTCTTATACTCCTTAACTGGAGTTTCCAAGACGTAATCTACAGAAAAAAACAAAAAACAAAATGGGGATCCGTAGATGATATTTATAAGATATATTATATGATAATATAAGAATTTATTTAGGGAAGTGATAGCCGCGAGCCGTAGCAGGTATCTGTTCAATCAGATAGAGATAAGCTGTGTTCTCGTAGGTCCTGTTTGTAAGGGTGACCGATTAGATTGGCCAGCAAAAAAGATACTGTTCTCTGCTGTAAAATCACTTCCCGGTGGTTCGGTACCCACCTAAAACTGTAGGTCCAACTCATTAATTAACTTCATCCAACTCATTACCCACGCACAGGTCTCAAACCTATGTGGGCTTCATCCTAAAAAAAAACAACAAATATATATATATATATATATATATATATATATATATATATATATATATATATTATAAGATAATAAAAGTGTCCAAATTTATGTAATGTTATCATACAAAACTGAACATTCGTCTATCAATAAAAGTTGAAATAAATAGTTTTCAACTGAATCACTTCCTTACACATTTAAACGATTTAGTCACCAACACAAAATCCAAAAAAATAATAAACTTTACACTTTTAAATTTCAAAACTTATAAATTAGTAAAGTTTTAAATTGGCCGGAAACAAGAGAAATTTTTCAAAGACTTTATATTGACTCATGTAGTCATGTTAGGGTGAGTGCCGTCACTTAAAAAAAAAAAAAAAAATTGAAAACCGCGGAACTATTTTTAATTATCGTGAAAGACAGGCAGCTTCAAAAATTCAAAATTTACAATCTTTGCCAATTATTTTTCCAAGTGTATTTTATTTATCTTTGCTTAGCATACTGCTTATACTGGTGAGGAAACCCTCACGGTTTGAGCCATGCTATGGGGAACATGGTGGACCTACAATACCTATCGAAGTCTTGAGAGCAGTCTTGAGTGCTCGTGACTTATTACTGTCATAGTGTGAATCAAAACTAACTGAATCAATTTAAGCCATGTGTTGGGGAACATAGACGAGCTACAATGAATCTAGGTGGGTTCCGAACCACCTATGTAAGCGCAGCTTTGAGCGTTTTTGACTTACTACAGTCGTAGTAAATATCAAAACTAACTAAATCACATTCTGTAAAATATGTTGAAATAGATTATTAGCAATTGGGTGTGTTGACTTTTGTGAGCACCTAACTAATACTGTCTGTTATAGCTCATGTGAATAACATAACATGGATTCAACTATTCTGCTAATGAATTAGATTGAGATGTATACGTAAATATATGTTTATGTAAAATATGTGCACGTATGTTTGTATACTTGAAATAAATATCTGTATATCTAAATATTCCAAATAATTCGATACTATAGCACATAATATAACAAATAATTTTGGATATATTGTACTCTGTATTAATTTTAATTTCCGACTTGCTGAATGATTTGATGGATAGATATGATGAATCTTACCTCTTCTGTAATCCACATCGATGGATGATGGCTTGTTGGGCTCAGTGGCAGAAGGAGTTTGAGTTGAAGGAGAGTTGTAGTAGGATGATGAGGAGAGGGTTGAAGAGGAGGAGTACTGATCGACACCTATGTGATCAACTAGAATCGTTGTGGTGGAAGAAGCAGCAGTAGGTCTCTTTGGTTTTAATGTGGTAGTTGTGGTAGTAGTAGGTCCAGGCTGAAACAAGAGAAGAGTGGTCGAAGGCGGTTTTGGTCTTGCAGTTGATGATGGTGGTGATGTTGATGGAGGAGGCCTGGTTATTACTGCAACAGTGGTTGGCTTTGTAGGTCTGGTTGGTGGTGGTCTTGGCGATGGCAATGGTGATGTTGGCCGTATAGATGTTGGGCGTATAGATGTTGGCCTAGACCCTAAAGATGTTGTTGATGTAGGTCTCTGGTTAGGACGCTTTGTAGGTCTTTTGGTGGGTGTTGATTGAGCCAGGGGTCTGATGGTTGAAGTCAATGGTGGTCTTTTAATAGGAGCTTGACTAACAGTAATGTTAGGTCGTGCTTGACCATCTAGTAAAACATTTTCCAAATCTACAAAGTTACCTTCGAGTGATTGTACTATTTTCTCTACAAAACCATGTACTTTATCATCCAAGTTCTCATCTACTGTGAAGTGTGGGGTTGAGTCATCCTGATCAATAACTGTGGTTTGAGAGATTTCATCCTGTTGCACAGCAGTCAAGTTAACATTGGGGTCACGAACAGGGGGAAAAGCGACTAGCACCTCTGTTGACCCTGTAATTGGTTGCTGAGTGCTCAGTCCATCTGGTCTTTGGAACAATGGCTTTTGGTTGACTGGTAACTGAGGTTTTGCTGTGATATAAGTTCCTGCTTCTGATACAGGCGGTCGGGGTCTTGTTGGTTTAGGTTTTGGTTTTGCTGTTGTATAGATATCAACAGTTGGCTTCTGACCATTTGATGATGTAGTTATAACAACATCTGGCCTTGGCACAATTATCTGAGTGTAGAGAGGCTTATGAGGATCGGGTGTGCTCTGAGGTTTTACAGTTATAAGAGTACTGGTGAGTTGTGGTTTGATGCTGACAATTGTGGTGGTTGTACTCTCTGTAACAGGGGGCTTTTTTGTTGAGACTGGATTGAGGGGACCAAGCACAATGACAGTTGGCGCAGGCTCCTGCTGTCCTGCAGTTTGAGGTTTTGGGGTGATTTTTACTTGAGGTGTCACTTGGAAAGAAGGGCCTACTATGTTTTGTGTTGTACTTGAAGCAGGTCTCTCAGGTTTTTTCTTGTCATAATAAAAGTAATTTGTTGTTGTTGATGTTGCATAAAGAGGCTTAGTAGGTGACTTATTGAATATTGAGCTTGTACCTGTAGGACTGTAAAAGACAGTAGTAGATGAACTTGTGGTTGCTGAGTAGGGCGATTTAACACTTGCTTCTGTTGTTGAACTGACTTTGGAGGAAGGAGAGTAGTAGGTTGCAGTTGATGTTTTTTCAGGCCGGCCATTCACTGATACCCAAGTGGAAAGGCCTGCTGATTGTAGGGATTGATGAGATGTTGTTGATGGTGGCTTAACAGGAACTGTATCATTCAGTATGTTAAGAATATGATTTATAGATGCTGCATTTGTAGCATCCTCTACATCTTGACTGTTGACAGAAAATGTAGGTATTCTAATCATGTTCTCATCACCATCATCAGTAGGCCTATTGAAAGAGCTTGAAGATTCATACTGAATCTCATTTGTACTTTGAGGGAAATTATCAGTTGTGAATTCAGTGGTTGGGTTCCTGTTCCAAGAAAAGTCAGATGCTGATACCCACACAGTAGATTTTTGTGGATTTCTTGTTGTCCACCGTGTATCTGGTAGTTTATCTCCAGTGCCTGATACATAACTGAAGGTGCTCAGTTCAGGTCTTGGGCTTGTTGCTCGTGTTAATGGTTTAGTAAATGCCTCAAATTCTTCGGGGCTGTTGGGATCATGTACAGCTGAGCCATTCTTGTGAAGAAGAACTGTTTCAGCGGTTGGCTTGTAGGTCATGGGCCTGACAGAATGGCTGACACTCTCAACACTCTGAGATGCTGATAAGGTGGTGCTGGTGTGAGCAGGTGATGATGAGGCTGGTATGTCAAGGGGCGTGATGGAGATAATGCTGTCTCCTGGAGGTAGGCGACAGCAAGCGCCAAACAGAAAGCCATCCATGCATGATCCGATCACAGTACCTTCACGTTGCGCACACTCATAGTTGAACATGCACACGCCTTTCGCTTTGCCCTCGGAGGACGTGTCTTTGCATGGCTTTGGCACAATTCTATATCCTCCAAACTTCCTCTCTGAAACAGAAGACCAATCGTTATGTATTATTCAAAAGTGTCTCAAACAAACAAATCTTATCATAAGCACTCATAATATAGTTAAAAATTACATCACGATTTACATAAAGTACATAAGCATACAAAGCACAAAGTACTCAAAGTAAGATCGTTCCAACAATAAAAAATTCTGTTTTCTTGGATACTTGTATAGAAGTCACTTTCACCAAATATTGACACATATTTGAAAACATAACAAATAATATATGAACACAATCTAGTAACCTTTAAATGCATCTTCTTTTATTATAGAAGGTGCAAAGCTCCAACACATTGCAAGAAAATCCTCTTTTATTCGACAATAATATTGAAGTTTCATTCATAGGGCGGCCTAATTGATTGAAATTATTATTATTATTATTATTGTTATTATTATTATTATTAGAAAAGTTATAATGATTATTATTATTATTATTATTATGAGTAGACTTTGGGGGGGACAAGGCAATTTCTGCCCCCCCCAATAATTAATCTGGGGGGGGGGCAATGCATGTATTTTGGCCCCCCAATTTTTATACGATACCAGAAAAAATTACATCAAGTACGAATCTTTTTCATTTATTCCATCTTCAATTCCAAAAAGCACAAATAAAACAACTTTGTTACTGTATACAAAACAATGGACCTGTCTAGCTATTTTCAGTGTATTCGAATCTGTGTTATTACAGTGAACTGAAAGATATTAGGCTAAAGTTTTATTTTAAAAGATTACTTTCACAAACCATAAATATATCAGACGATCAGTCCTTTGAATCGTTTGTTTATTATTTCCATTGCCCAGCTGGGCGCATAGGCCTAGGTTGTAAACACCGGATATGAGTCATAGATGCTTTTTGCAAGTACCATTTTGCAAGAAATTCTTTCATTCAGACTTGATATTGTTTGTTCTATGTATAACTTTCGCATTCTCCTTTCTTTGAAGATATATAGCACAAATGCAAAATATAGATGAACAAACTATATGAACCTCGTGGCCAGAATTACTTCAGTTTTCAGTTGACTGGTGAGAGCGGTCGGTAACACTTCTATCCATGAATTTCGTGTGACGTGTTTGTAGTAATAAGTGAAAATGGAAAAGTTTCTTATAAAAACTAGTTTCTGATAAGAGTGAACATAGTGTGAGTTCCAGTTCCAGTGATAAAGATAATAAGTTTCAGTTGGATCACAATGTACCTTCAACCTCTTCATCGTCTATTGACTGCCAACAATCTAAAAAATGTGACAATAAAGTGAGTGCTACTGCAGTTATGAAAAAAACTAAAAGGCATTTCAATCTGCAATGGATGAAAAAATTGTCATAGATTTCTTACAACAAGGAAAAAGATATCGTTTTATGTGCTACGTGTGGGAAAATATTTGTTGAAAAACACTTTCAATTTTCAAATAAAAAAGAATTAACGTTTATTTAATCCGGATTTCAGAACTGGAAAAAAGGCATAGAGAAATTCAAATCACATGAACATTCAGCTTGCCACAACGAAGCCGTCATAAAAATGTCTTCAATATTAGGCGGAATAAATGTGATTTCTCAACTTTTGGAAGAAAAACAGAAGCAAATGATGGAAAATCGTTCTTGTTTATTGAAAATGTTTTCTTCCCTTCTCTATCTTTCAACGCAAGGTATGTCCCCATTAGGGGACATTCTGACAATGAAAGTAATTATAACAATTTACTGAAATTACGCTGTGAAGACTCACCAGAATTGCAAAGTTGGCTTCAAAGAGACAGCTACACATGGTGTAGTCATGATATTCAAAATGAAATGCTGGATATTTTAGGACGAACGCTTCCTTGTTCTCTGATAACTAAAATAAAGAATGCTGAATATTTCTCGATAATATGTGACGAATCATCAGATGTGAGTAGGAATAAACAAGTTTCAATTTGTTTGATAATAGTCTCAGATTCTTTGGAGGTAGATGAACTCTTTTTAGGCTTCTATGAAACAGAGAATACTACATCTTCTGCTTTATTCACTATCATTTGTGATTCCCTTATTTGATTCAATTTATCTTTAAATCAGTGTCGAGGTCAATGTTTTGATGGTGCTGCAAATATGTCAGGAATTTACAACGGAGTGCAGGCAAAAATTTTAACTGTCCAGAAAAAAGCTTTGTTTATGCACTGCTTAGCACACTCTCTGAACTTAGTGGTGCAAGATACTATAAAATCGATTCATGAATGCAGGGATGCACTCAACATGATGAGGGAAATAGTTGGGTTTGTCAGAGAATCTCCAAAGAGACTTTCCATTTCCAAATCGCTAAGAGGCAACGAATCAGTTAATCTTCGACCCTTGTGCCCAACTAGGTGGACGGTAAGGTATACGTCTCTTTCTTCTGTTCTTGGTAATTACTCAGCATTGTTCGATTTTTTCACAACTATTTCAGATAATGATTCAACTGAATCTGGTTTCAAAGCTGCAGCTTTTGCCAAACAATTGATTTCATTTGATTTCTATTTCATTTTGATAGTACTGGTAAATTTATTTGGTCATATAGACTCGATGAATAGTGCTCTACAGAAAAAAACTCTACATATTGATCAAGCGCAAAAAATGATGGCGACTCTCAAAATAAGCATACAGTCTTTTAGAGAGGAGTTTGAGAAAACTTGGAATGACGTGGATAACAATAAACCTATCGAAGTCAACTCCTCACAACTTCCCAGAAGATGGAAAATTCCCAAGAAATTCGATAGCTCTGAAGACAATTATGTTAGTCAATTTGATTCAGTGGAACAGAGATACAGAAAATTGTACTTTGAAATAATAGATCAGACAGTCACTTCATTGGTTTTTAGGTTTTTTTTTGAGGATGAAGCCCACATAGGTCTGAGATCTGTGTGTGGGTGATGAGTTGGATGATGGTGATTGATGAGTTGGACCTACAGTTTTAGGTGGGTTCCGAACCACCGGAGAGTAAATCTTTCGAACCACCGGAGAGAGGTTTGAGAGTAAATCTTTCGAATTCCTAATAAACGTGGAAAAATTTATGCTCGGAGAAGATTCCCACTATGATGAAATATCTTGTTTCTGTAAAGGCGATATAGACTTTGATCGCCTCCTCCTCCATAGAGAAATGTTCCAAAATATTTCAAAAGACGATAATGTTGAGAATCTACAAGACATAGTATCTATTTTCAAGAAGAATCTACATCTGAAATATCTACCAGCATTTCACAAATTTGTGCATATAATTTTAACAGTTCCGGTATCAACATCAACCGCAGAGAGATCGTTTTCTGGTCTCAAAAGATTGAAGACTTTATTATGGTCGACGATGGGTCAACAAAGACTCAATTCCTTGAGTCTCCTGAATTTTCACAAGGAGGATGCTGAAAAATTATTGGATTTGGACCTGGTGGCAGATGAGTTCATCTCAAAAAATGACCAATGGAAGAGAACATTTTCCCAAAATAATCCCATCTTCAAGTGATTTTGATGATTATATTTTTTTATTTGACATGACAACTTTAAAGGAATGTACATAAAATTATAAATTATCTTGAATGAGAACAGACAAATTATGAGAGGAGAGTGGGATACTTTATATTTGCAGTGTTATCCATGAACTTCAATATTGTAGTGTACCTATATTATAGTGTATTAAACGCTATTGATAGTATAAAAGAACGAATAATGTAATGGATAGTGTGAAAGAATCTATCCATGGCAGTGTAGCCTCAACCTCTTCCAACATAACTGTATCGGTTCTACTTCTGAAAAAATCATCATTACGATTATGCCGCTCCTGAATGGTGAGTTAAATTTGATAACTGTGTTCATATCTTATTGATAATTTCCTGTTTAAAATTTCAAAATTGTAGGAAAAACTTAATTCATTGACTAGGTAGAATCACCAAATTTTAATTTTATTTTGGAATAAAATAAATAGTACGATCATAGAGAATTTAAGATTATAGTAAAGTAGAAAGTTAATAATTGTAGTATGAAACAGATAATATCTTTATTACAGACTTCTGTAAGAAATAACATGCATAACAGCAGCCTTACTAGTAAACTCGCGTATCTTGAAACCCCCCCCCCCCTCTCATCAGATGACACCCCCTACAGACCTTTCTGGTGGATTTTGCCCCCCCCCCCCCCCCAATATTCCCATGAAATCGGCGTCGCTGCTTCTTTCTAGTATTCCATGAAAATTGAAGGCACGTATGAAGTAGGATAGCTAGAGCTGGTATCATAGCTAGAGTTCAAAATTATCAGTCAAATGTTACATTTTACATATGAATTGAAATCGCCTCAAAGAGCTAATAAGATAAAGGATATGGAGTGCCACAGACCGTTCTTGAGAGAGGGGCTCAACAATGTTAGCAAAGGGGTACCCCCTTCTACACGCCTCATTATATCAATCATCATCTCTCATCGTTCGTATGCTGTTATACACACTTTTGGATTTAGAAAAAAAGTTCTTCAACTTTTATTTAAAGCCATTTCTGTAAAATGACATACAAAAATGTTCCCTAAACAATGAAAAAAAAAACTTGTTGATTGAATTATGTTTTTGAGATATTTCAATTTTTCTAAGTGAAACCATCAGGTTTACCGGCAAAATGAGCATTCATTTGTATGACTGATATTATGAAAGAAGAATAAACTCTGTTCAATGGTTAGTTACAGAGATATCGAATTTCCAATAATTAGAAACATTTTCAACTGTGAGGGGTCTGGGGGAAAAGCAAAAAAGGGATGTTTGGGGACTTTTCGGAAAATTTACTACCAAACGTGCACTATTAATTGGGCATATAGTCTTGTCTGTCTCTAATTTGTTCTGACAATAATTTATTCTTTATTGGACTGGGCTGGATAGCCAAGCGCCATGCAATATACGGTGCTGTAGGGTTCGGTGACGCAGTGTCCGCGACTATTTCATCACTCACTATGACACCATAACGTGAACTATAATAATCAGTAGACACATAATTTTAAATCTAATTGATTTATCTATAAGTTTCGTTAGGAGCACCACAACTCAATGATAGAAAATATGTGATTATTTGTGCTATATTTGTGGTGGCATCTTTTTGTATAAATTTAATTATTACTGAAAAACCAGGGTATTTACATAGAGAATGTATATAACATGTTTTTAAAGAATATTTTCAAGTATCAATTGGGATGATAATCACAAATGTATCTTTATTAGTTTCCGAGTTGTAAACATTTAACTGAAGTACTGCTTTTGCAATGTTGTTGAGCGGGTGGAGGGGGAAGTAGAGACGGGACTTTGATTTTTTTTGAGTAAGTATTTTGTATACTAATACCCTGCAAAAATTCAACTTTCCCATCATTTTTAACGACATTCATTGCCTGGGCTATAAAGGTATAGACGAAGCACTCAAGCTAGAATACTTCGTCTACGGTAAAGGTCAATGTTACAATTTGGATGTTTCACTTTGTATTATTTGCGGTTCTGTTTAAAGTGCTTTCAAAATACCTTTTCTATCTAGTACATAAGAACGATAGTTGCTCAGAGACGACTGAATTTCTATTTATGACTAAGAAATAATTAGTTTCTTAATTTATTTATATCGGGAGATGTAGTCTGGATAATCTTGTCAAGTGTAGAATGTTGCTCGGGAAGAATTATGAAGAAAGTAGAGCCTATCAAGAAGCAATCGATTTCAAAATGATCGAAATGGGAAAACTGTTTTCTCATATTTCACGGAAAATGAATGACACTGGAAAAATGGTGCGGTGAGCCGGAAAAGTTGAGTTAAGCGTTGCTCTCACTGCAATTTCTAGTGGAGCGTTACAAGGCGGTATTGGCACAACGCCCGTCATTGACAGCGGTAATTTTCATAGTTTTTGTTCGACAATGAAACCAAGAAAGTGTCTTCGAAACCAATTTCACTTTAAGATTGTTGTCCGTACGCCCCCTCACCCTCCTATCAACGTGCTACCGGATACTGGTGCTGCTCACAGCAAAGTAATCATACTGCAGTTATTCTCTTGTTTACAATCCTCAAAGTTCTCCCCTTCTCCTCCTCCACCTCCTCCACTCCTTTATCTTGATCATTCAGCTAGCAGGCTGCCCGATTCAATTGAATCTGGATTTCGAAAATGTGTAATAGTCTATCTAAAAATTGAATTCATTCGTTTCTTTTTTCGTGTCCCTGTTCTTCTCTTCCTTCTTCTTCATTTCCTCCTGCTCGTACTCCTCCTCCTCCTCACTTCCTACTTCTCACTTTCAACTCCTCACTGCTCAACTACAGGGTCTGACAGCATAAGTTCTTTTTTTATAAACTTAATAAAATCAATTGTATGCATAAAAAATTGATTCTGTTTTTATAATAGACGCATGTATCTAAAGTTTTGTTTTACATAGTTTGAAGATCAATTCATGCATCGGTAGTGTTCCCCAATTTATCATTACTATTATCAATTTATCAATTTACCATTTATCTATACACTGAGTACGCAGATTTTTGTTGTATGTCATGACTCCTCCCAGCATAGAGCATGCTTTATTTTTGCAATTTTTTTCTTGGATGTTGACATAAAATCTCGTAAGGTCCTTGAACAGTTCATGTGAACATGAGATTTCGAAAAAACCCATAGATAAACATTACAAGGAACCAAATATTTAATGGTGGTGACAAAACTAAACCCAATAACTACAGGCCTATTAGCCTTCTCAGCAATCTAGCTAAAATTGTTGAAAAACTAATTAAAGTGCGATTAATTAAATTTTTAGACAAGTACAATATAATAGAGAAATATCAATTTGGCTTTCAAAGAAACAAAAGTACAGATGATGCATTGTGTTATCTCATAAATAAGATAAGCGACAATTTAAATAACAAAAATAAAACCATGTCAATATTTCTAGACTTATCAAAAGCATTTGACACAATATCACACGAAACCCTCTATATAAAATTACAAAAAATAGGAATTAGAGGAGTTACTCTAAATTTATTTGAAAGCTATTTACAAGATAGATCACAAATATTGACCTTAAATTCACAAAAAAGCACACTAAATCTTACATCTTATGGCTTACTGCAAGGAACTGTCCTATCACCTGTTTTATTCCTAATATATGTTAATGACCTACTGAAATTGAAATTAAAAAATGGCAGGATTATGTCATTTGCAGATGATACGGCTATAATATTCTCCAGTACTGACTGGTTAAGCTTGTTTAGTGATGCCGAAAATGATATATTGATAATAAAGCAATGGCTTGACTTGAATACCATGAGCTTAAATGTAAATAAAACAAAATATATAACGTTTTCACCAAATTCCACTGGAAAACCGGACAATCACTTTAATTTAAAACTGCACTCCAATTGCTCTGACCACTCAAAATGTAATTGCCCAGAAATACAAAATGTCAACAATACAATATATCTTGGAGTAATAATTGATGAAAACTTGAAGTGGCAACCACATATATCTTTTGTATGTAAGAAACTTAATTATATATCTTATAAATTCTATAAACTTAACAAAATATTGAACATCAATAACTTAAGAACTGTATATCATGCTTTAGTACAATCGGTGTTACAATATGGAGTAGTAATATGGGGTGCAGCATTTGATGTACACATGAACAACCTTTTTATTGTGCAAAAAATATTATTAAAACTATTTTGAAAAAACCTAGATTATACCCCACACATCTAATTTTCCAGGAATTTGATGTATTTACAGTTAGACAACTCTACGTTAAAACCTTACTAAAATATTTAGTAAAAAATAAAAACAACTTTCCTAAATTGAATAAAATGTTATACAACTTCAGACCAAATGTAATAGAGAAATTTCAAATTTATCTTACAAAGTTAACTTTTATTAGAAGAACTGATTTACACAAGCAGTAAATTGATAAATGCAATACCTTTCGATTTTGATTGCAAAATATCAAAGAAGAGCATGTCAGAGTGGATTAAGAGTGAATATTTTTTCACTTTGAATCTAGCACTTTGATTAGTTTCGGTTTCAGTTTGGTAGTTCTCTGAACTCTGATATTTTATATTTTATAAATTATTAATATGTGAATTATTGTACTATAGCCTATATAATTTTTTTATCTCTACATTTGTTATGCTAACTTTTTCGCTTCAATTTTTTGTTATTTTTAAGATAAATTTTTTAGCAACTCTCACCAGCGGGCAAAGAGTAATCTTTTTGCTGGTGATGCCTAGAATTAAAGGCAAGTCCTTTTTTCTTTTCTTGAAAATATACAGGATGTTTCAGAACTCTCTACCAATACTTCTAGGCAGTGTTTCTGGACCATTAACAAAAGTAAATATCTTAATAAAAATGCTCTAAAGTACCCAGTTACTCACACAGCCGCCATTTTGTTTTTTTCACACATTATTTTTTTATTCAAACACCATTGAACGCATAATTTTGAAATTTTGCATACAGCTTTATAACAATTGAAACAAAAAAAAATTGAATTGTAAAAAAAAATTATCAAAATTTTCTTACATTAAAAAACAAAATGGCGGCCATTTAAAATCTTTGAACAGTATTAAATTAATAATGGATAATGGTATCAAAATTTGACTAGAATAAATTTTTATAGATATTTTTATTGCAAATCTAACGATACCTCATTTTTCAATATTGGCCAACAATTAACAGAGATATGCTACTTTTTAGGGTGTGCGGTGGTTGGAAGCGGGCAGTTCTTTAAACTGTCATTGCAAGGCTTTCATTCTCATGGTTATTTATTCTTGGTAATTATCTATGGCATATAAACTTTTATTTTATTCTTTGTTTGTAAGTTATTCCTTGTTGGTTCGTAAAACTGCAACCTGCTTCCAACCATCATACACCCTAAAAAGTAGCATATCTCTGTTAATTGTTGGCCAATCTTGAAAAATGAGGTATCGTTAGATTTACAATAAAAATATCTATAAAAATTTATTCTAGTCAAATTTTGATACCATTAGCCATTATTAATTTAATCCTGTTCAAAGATTTTAAATGGCCGCCATTTTTTTTTCATGTCGGAAAATTTTGATTAATTTTTTTTAGATGGTTTTAATTATTATAAAGCTTTCTGCCAAATTTCAAAATTATGCGTTCAATGGTGTTCGAATAAAAAATAATGCGTGAAAAAAAAACAAAATGGCGGCTGTGTGAGTAACTGGGGACTTAAGAACATTTTTATTATGATATTTACTTTTGTTAATGGTCCAGAAACACTGCCTAGAAGTATTCGTAGAGAGTTCCGAAACACTCTGTATATATGTATATGTGTATTATATTATATACTTTTTAGTTTTTTATTTTTCACATGTATATGTAAATTGTCTCATTCTTTCTGGAAATAAATGAATTGAATTGAAATCCCTCGGGAGAGCCCTAATTAAGATAATCGCCCCCTAAGTGGTCTAAGATAAGGCACTCTGGGAAGTGTTTTCACAAAACAGTGTACTCAGTGTGTGTAGTATGTGGGATGTCATCTACACAACTTGATCCTCAAAACTAAGTTAAAAAAAACTTTCGATATGTGTCTAAATTATAAAATAAAAATTAAGATTATCCGATTAATGCAAATGAATGGTTGTATTGAGTTCTATTAAGATCCAATTATAATTATGATCCAACCCTTGCAAATCATCAGAGAGAAGTAAACTATTGTTCTCCTATCTGTAGGACACGGTATAAGCACAGTATCAGGACACAGTACAATAAATTTCACAGTATAGGAACAATATTGGTTCCATGTCACATCTGTATTACTGTAACAGTAAAAAGTTTATTCTAAAGGACTATTCTGTAAATCTACTCTACACAGCCTGTATTTGGGCTATGCATTACAGTTTCGGTCGTAAAATCTTTCCTTGTTTTTTTTGTGACACCATTCGTGACTTTTTCATGATTCTAGAACTTTTCTGAGAAATATGAAATACATTTGAATTATAATCTATTTAGTAGTCGATTCGAACCCGTTCAAAATGCCCTTTAACATTCAAAAGGTGGCATTTGGCTTTAAAAATTTAAATGAGTTGAATTTAATATGAGGTGAAACTAAAGCTGAGTGAAAAACTATTGAAATCATGATTTCACCAGATCCAACTTTCATTTGAAGTTTAAGTCGAGAAGAGTATTAGATAAATTCTACTTCTCGTAGAAATTCACATCATAGATAACATAAATTTGGAATCACTAAAAGTATTAAAATTGGTTAAAATAATATTTGTGATGAGAAATTGGACACTCTCTAGGAGTTCCTGTAGGCGAGTTTTCATCAAAATGTACTGTGTATTACGATATCTGGAAAGTAACAGACGTTTTTTTTATAAAAAATTATAAGAATTCATATAATTCTTAATAAATAATAAATTCATAAGTTAGTTTGAAGTGACTGACAATTGAATAAACTGACAAATATACATAAACAGAATTTATTAATTTCGAATTCCTTTAATTGCTATTACTTTATACTGAAGACTTCCGCAATGGCGGATATTGACAACAGCATTGAACAGCTGATGGGAATCGATGAATGCTACTGTACAAAACTAACTACTGTATCAAACTAACTTGTGAGATACTAGCCGATATGGCCAAGTTGAAAATGAATGCTCCTGTGCAGAAAGGTCTCCATGGTCTAGTGGTTAAGGGCGCTCAACCGGCAATTGAGTGGTCCGTGGTTCGATTCCCGGTGGTGATTGATATTTTTGTACAGTAGCATTCATCGATTCCCATCAAACAATCGATGAATGCTACTGTACAAAACTTACTACTGTATCAAACTAACTTGTGAGATACTAGCCGATATGGCCAAGTTGAAAATGAATGCTCCTGTGCAGAAAGGTCTCCATGGTCTAGTGGTTAAGGGCGCTCAACCGGCAATTGAGAGGTCCGTGGTTCGATTCCCGGTGGTGATTGATATTTTTGTACAGTAGCATTCATCGATTGTTTGATGGGAATCGATGAATGCTACTGTACAAAAATATCAATCACCACCGGGAATCGAACCACGGACCACTCAATTGCCGGTTGAGCGCCCTTAACCACTAGACCATGGAGACCTTTCTGCACAGGAGCATTCATTTTCAACTTGGCCATATCGGCTAGTATCTCACAAGTTAGTTTGATACAGTAGTTAGTTTTGTACAGTAGCATTCATCGATTCCCATCAGCTGTTCAATGCTGTTGTCAATATCCGCCATTGCGGAAGTCTTCAGTATAAAGTAATAGCAATTAAAGGAATTCGAAATTAATAAATTCTGTTTATGTATATTTGTCAGTTTATTCAATTGTCAGTCACTTCAAACTAACTTGTGAGATACTAGCCGATATGGCCAAGTTGAAAATGAATGCTCCTGTGCAGAAAGGTCTCCATGGTCTAGTGGTTAAGGGCGCTCAACCGGCAATTGAGAGGTCCGTAGTTCGATTCCCGGTGGTGACTGATATTTTTGTACAGTAGCATTCATCGATTCCCATCAGCTGTTCAATGCTGTTGTCAATATCCGCCATTGCGGAAGTCTTCAGTATAAAGTAATAGCAATTAAAGGAATTCGAAATTAATAAATTCTGTTTAATAAATTCATATAAGAAAGTAAAGCAGTTTTGAATAAAACTGCAATAAATATATAAATTTCATTATCTTATAACTAAAATTTGATTGAGGTATAGTTCTCTGATATTGCAATTATTAACAATTGCTAAATAAATATGGATAAAATTAAATTTCGAATTCATTGAAATGACAATATTTGATTGTTCAAAAGTCATTTGTACAAATACAATATATATATATATATATATATAATCTTGTGTAAAACAACCACTTATATCAATCTCACATTCAAAACAATCATCACATTAAAAACTATAGTACAGTCTTAGTACCAGCTAGTCATGGTTCTTTCTTTTTACTCTATCCTTATTGATAGAATTGGTTAGGGATTCAGATAATCTGTTATTTAGTATTAGTCCTAGAGCAGTGATGGACAAACTACGGCCCGCGGGCCAACTGTGGCCCGCGAGCTGGTTTAATCCGGCCCGCAACATGCTTTTGAGTACACACTAAAATCTCGTTTGTATATATTAAAAAATAAATATAATATAATGCGAGATATACGTTTTGCGTTGCTGAATTGAAAAATATATTATCGCTTCTGAGTTTGCATTGAGAGTTTAAAATGTGTTATTAATGAATTGGGGTAGGTACAGCTTACAACGAAAAATCGACAGGGAGAAGTACTCAAATTTTAATGGAATTGAATTTCCGCTGTTGAATTATGATGACAGAGTCATAATTGTCATAACAAGTTTCGCGCCTCTGTTCACTGTTGTCAGTGGATAAGTTGTCATATGTTGAAACCAATACATGCTTGAAATTGGTCAAAAACTACAAACATAAACTAGTTTTATTATTGATCATTCAATACTAAAAGGCCCTCACATTGAAAATTATTAGTATTATTATTTTAATAAAAAAATGTTCAACTTGATTGTTTGATCTGAATGGAATTGTGGAATTATTCTTATCCAGAACAAAAAGGAAGTAATTAAGCTTTTAAATTTTTTAGTAAAAAAAATACCAGACATCATTGAAAGTCAAAACAACGAAAACAATCTTATTGGTTTGTTTTCAAACTAAATATAAAAATGTATATATTGAAATAACTATCATGATTATTAGTGAGACATTCAATATAATATGGGCAATTAATTAATTTCGTCCACTTTGGGTGGAGTTTAAAATTCCAATCTGCGTCAAAATGAGCGAATTCATATAGTGTCAATTTTCCAAGCATTTCCGGGGGGAGTACCTCCGAACCAACCCCCCTCCACTTTGATAAGAATGACCTTAAGAATTAGATTGCTGAAAAACTGATCTCAGTTGAATCATTGCCTCTCTTCGTGAGCTAAACAAGAGTATCTACTATATTTTCAATTATTAAGGATAATCATCATTGAGGTAAAAAATTTAAATTGATGACTGAAATGTAAACAAACGAGTTTAATGATAATTGATCAAGTTTTTTTGGCCCGCTCACATAATTTCTCACTTCAACTGGCCCTCTCCTTGAAAAGTTTGCTCATCTCTGTCCTAGAGTTTCATGAGTGTGCGATAATTCAGAGAGACTATTGAATGGTACACCAATGCGTAATTATTGTGTATCGAGTGCAGTGCACTATACTACTATGTTTACGAGCCCATGAGCTTTCAACTTCAACTTCACTTCAAACTATTCAAATCTATTCAGAAATTACAAATTACATAGTTCGAATAAAATTTTATGAATATGATTGGATGATTTGATTTGTCTGTGTGCAGAGACAGTGTCGCAGATTAGGGGTGTAGAGGGGGGCAGCTGCCCCCCCCCCACTTTAGAAGAAATTTCATTTTTATTTTTACAAACTAAGAATAAAATTAACATCATTTGTTAATATTGTGTTCTAGACAGCTTAAAATCCCATTTACAGCCTTGCTATGTTTGAAAATTTTCCGGGGGAGCCCTTTATCCATAACCACCAGTTCTTTGTCCCCCACTTTTCATTGCCAACCGCCGTCGCTGCGCGGATAGGAGTCGCATTGACTTAATATAAGAATTTAATGAATAATAAGTTAATAAGGTATATAAAATGCAGCTGCCTGGTTTTGATTGGAAGCATCTTTTTTGTTATCGATCTCTCTGAAAAGGTAGAAACGACTACAGAAATATTCACAGAATTAAAGTCTAATAGAGAAATATTCACAATAAAAATAAACAATTTATACAGAACCTATGACCGATAGATGCTAATTTACTATCAAATTATTACAACACTCTCACAATAAAGTGTAGAAAATAAAGTTAGCTTACATATTCCTTGGAGAAGTAAAGTTTCACAAAGTTAGCTCACATATTCCACGGAGAAGTAGTAAAGAAGTTATTTTTACATTTTCCATCTGCTGAATATATTACGATACGAAAGACTGGATGGATTGTTTGAGTTTTTACAGCAAGTTGGCTTTCTAAGAAAAGTAAAGGCAAAGTTTAGTTGAGGAAAATGGGAAGGAATAGTTTTCTCAGGTGACTTGAGCAATCGTGAACTTTGCTACGTTTTAATCGTTGACGAACTATTCAACTTGGTAAAATGTGCTCCGGGAAATGAATGGACTGCTGGAAAATATGAACTTGGAATAAAGAAGCACTGTTGGGAAAGGAGAAAATAATAATAATTGTTGTAAATAGAAAGCAAACAGCAAGCAATTCGTTACGTCGGATTTCAACCTGTCTAAAGTTGGAGTCGACAAGTAAATAATAACTCATTGTTGTAAGTTTCAATTCCTGTCTTCACTCCTGTTACTTGGAAAGTTTTCTGACACATATTACTATAGTTTGATAAATATACCAGTGGAACGTTGAAATTACTAAGACAAACGCTGGATGAAACTTGAAGTCTTATGTGAACATGATTTATCAAACGATTTCAAAATACTTGAATTGCAACCTTCTAGAATTCTGGGAGTTGAAAAGCTGCTTTTTCATTGCTGAATGACAATTATTGCAAATTTCGCCAAAAACTTATATTATTGACTTAATTGACCAAACATAGTGAGGCTTCAGCTTTAATTCGACTGCTCGGCATTTCGTCTGTCCGTCTGTCTGAATGTTACACGATCACGGCCAAACGCTTGGACTGATTGTCAGGAAACTTTGCATAAATGTTTCTTATTCCTAGAATGAGCGATGTACGTATAAGGTTTTTTGTTGAAAGAAATGCCCCTTATCTTTTTAGGGGGCTCAGTACGTCCCTGATTATTGGAGAGTATGATTTGGGAGCGGATGATTTTGAATTAAAATTTAGACGATTTGAGAGTGCTCAATCCGTGATAAAAATTCGATAAACCCAGCATTAAAGATTTTTTCAATTTTTTTTGTTTTAGTAGGGCTTTTTGAGTTGAGTGAAATAGTGCATACTAAATTTCTGATAATTTGTGCATTATCAGGTTAGGCGTGCGGAAAATTGACATTTTGTGAATAATTTCGGCTTTTATGGATTGGAAGTGGAAAAACGTTGACACCGAACTACTAAACTAAACTACTGTTTGAGAGGGGGGGGGGGGTAAAATATAGGAACCTCAAATATTGAGATAATTGGGAAATTTCTCTTCTTATCATAACAACTCTGGCGACTTTCATTCAAAAAATTTGTGAAAATAACCCCCTTTAAATCTAGGAGCGGAAATCCAAATTTCACTGGAAAATTGAGGGGGTTGCCAGTTTTGAAATTGATTGTTAATGGATAATTTTTTCTTTTCATGATTGAAGGTGTTAATATTAAGAGCTGCTAAAAACTCATAGTAATCCTTCATTAGGTATAAGGGTGACTTCTAGGAGCGTCAAAGATTTTCTACTTTTCAAATAGTGTATTGATTTTGGCAGTTCCTGTCATGAATGAAAGATTGAGCAATGAGAATTGAGTCGAAAGTGCTCTTGAACTTTTTTCGAAAATATCATCACTTTTTGAGTGAGGTGTGGTGGGCGAGAGAGGTCTACTGTTCACAGAACTAGTAGTTATCTTTCTATTTTACAAATGAGAGCTTACCTCTAGACCTGTTTTGACCTAGATTGGGAGTCCTCCTCCTAGATTGGGAGTATTATCTGATAACAGATAGCAATAGGCAGAACAGAGTTAATTAATTAATTTAACAAAACAAAGTTTGCAGGGAGTAGCAGTGAGCAATTTTTTGCTACACATTTGTGTTTCAAATTAGTTCACGTATTCGTAATTGAGGTCTCTACACGACACCGAGCTACAGCTTATCAATTGCGTTGCTATGGAAACCAAATGCTGGACTAGTTAAAGTAGGCATCCATGCGGCGATCTGGTACTCCCTCTCCCAACTCGCCCCTCTAAAGATCAAAGTACCAGACTTATAAAGTTTCCACAAGGGCATGGTTTTGATAACATGAGATCCCTATTGGCCATGTTTACTGCTATGAAAAAGTTTACTAATTTCTCTGAATGAATCTGGGAATCTATTTTATTTCGAGTCTCGACTGATTCGGCTACACATTTGGTGATGTTACAGTTAAATCTCCCACCCACTTTTTGATCAATTTATGCAAACAGTAGCAAAACATTGAGTATCGCAGGTGCAGAGGAGGATTTACACTTTTTCCGCCTAGGGGCAGTCAGCAATCTGCCGCCTAACACTTTGGTGGTGGTCGAGTTGTCAGTTGATAGGGTGGGGGGGGGGGGGGGACTTTTGTGAACTGTAGGTACTACTGAGGAGGTAAAGAAGGAAAAGTCCTCTAACATTTTATGAAGGTTATATAGCCCAAGACTGATTTCTTAAAGGGGTTTCGTGGGTAATACTCCCCTATTAAGTTTTTAAAAATACTGCCTCTAAAACCACATTTCAAGTGATTCTATATACATGAATTCATTCATTTCAACATTTAATCCCACATTATGTGTCACAGTAAACTTTATCTAGTTCTTTTGTCATTGTCAATGGGAGATCTCGACCCTCATTGAATTAGAAAAAATTGAAAAAAGCCTACTTGAAAATAGTTTTACTCGGCTATTTTTGACCCCCATTTTACCTGATTGGAGTACCTTACTTGGAATTTTCTTTGAAAAATTTTCTTTTACTACCCCGGAAAAGTTTTGAAAAATAATCTCTCTTAAACTACTTTTTTAGTGATTCCAGACATTTTCTTTGACTATTATGTCAAAAATTGTCTGTCAAAGCTTCAATTCCAAAATGTATTTTGTCTCTGGGACTGTGGTGGGAAGGGGGACTCTTGTTATGCCTTAGATGTCCACCCAAAGTTACGCTTTTGCAAAGACTAGTTTACACACACCATGCTTTTGTAATCTCCTTTTCAAAAAAAAATCCTTGAAATTCCCCACTAATGTATTATTGCTTTCGTTTTTACAGTGTGATGCACTAATTTATCTTTGCCACTCTACTCTAGCCTGAAACCAAACAAACGTTTTCTGTAGGAAATAAATAATGCAACAACTAGAGTAGTAGACAATTGATAAATTTTGAAATATATTACTTTTGTGCTTTAAAATGGTTTACTTTTGATTTTAGTAATGCTCAGATGTAGGTGTACTACCTTAGAGCTACAGTTACAGAGCTTTAACCCCTTATTTTCCAGCATTAGTGTTTCGTTGACAGACAGCAGAAAGTAGCTCTTTATTATATATGATATCCACAGTATTGCAAAGGGGTATTGGTTGGGATGCTGTTGCTTTCCTAGAGATATTATTTGGATAGAAACATCCTTCTTTCAACAATGGAAGGTAAATTTCTATAATACAGTGCTGACCTATTGATACGAATAAGACTTTTTTGTCTCACAACTCCCAACTCCAACTCATGACTCATTCAACTCCGGCTCACAACTCCCAAATTACAGGTTTCGAATTATTAAAAACATAAAATGTAGCATTTTTGCTTGATGCAAAAAACTATCTCAAGTATATGGAGGGCCTTGCTACTTGTTAAAAGAACAGTAAATTGTTGGAAAACTTCTCATGGGTAGAGACACTCCTCAACTTTTAATAAGTGAAAAGTTTTTGAATAAAGCGTCCAACATCAAAGTACTATCTTTGTCGCTTGATCAACTGGTCTAACGTAAAAGCACAGCCTTTTCTGCGAAGTTTTAAACGACAAAATACTTGATGAACAATCTAATATCAAAACCGACACTGTATTTCTATTCAAAATATAATTTTCACCACTTATACGGGAGGATGCATTTCGCTTCTAAATAGAAGCTCCGTCAGCCTGCCACCAGGAGTCCTGTTTTGTTGAGGTTAGGATGAGCGGCCATTGTGTAATTGAAAATTGCATTAGATTTGAATTGTGTTTGGTCATTGAGTAAGTTGGTTCTGTCTTGTTTGTGGTGTTTGAATACATGATACGAAGAACACATCAAAGCACTACAATCCAACACTGACTCAACATTTGCAGATCACGCAAAAACATCAAAACTGACTTGGAAATTATATACACTTTTCAAAAAAGCCACAAACTAAATACACTGGAACAATATGAAATATTTAAACACCACAAACAAGACAGAACCAACTTACTCAATGACCAAACACAATTCAAATCTAATTCAATTTTCAATTACATAACGGCAGCTCATCCTAACCTCAACAAAACACGACCACTGGTGGCAGGCTGACGAAGCTTCTGTTTAGAAGCAAAATGCATCCCTCCAGTGTAAGTGTGTAAAAATCATAATTTGAATAGAAATACAGTGTCAGTTTTGATACTTGATTGTTCATGAAGTATTTTGTCATGGAAAACTTCGCAGAGAATGATTGAATTGATTGCCTTTTTAACCGACTTCGGCCCAATACTTAGCCCAATATTAAACAAAAAGGAGCATTCTTCGATGTCTTCATTTCAAACTAGTTTCAATAGGATAGTTCCACACATAACCGTCAATCGGATAACCGGTGTCGTTTACCAGGCTGATCATTGTATCATATGGAGCGCTTCACATCTAGACGATTTTCGAAATCATATGATGCAACTGTAATTATGCAATTATGCCGGGTAAACGACATCGGTTACCCAAAGCTGGTTCAGTGTGAAACAAGCCTGTAATGTCCCGTTTTGACCAATCACGTGAACTTAATTTGAATCGAGAATAAGAAGAATATAATATTTCTGTTCATATGTTCATATGAAAATTGTAAATAATTTGGTTGATGTTATGTAGGAATAAGGTTATTTAGTTTCAATCATGAGTTGGAGTGAAAAATGTTTTTAAAATAGTTAATTTCAAAAAAATAATTGAACAATATTCTTCAAAGTTATTAATTTTTCATCAAACTCGCCACTAACGAGAATTTGGTAAAACAGCTGATCTCTGAAGTATTTTTAGTTTCACTGCTGTGATGGATTAAGAATATTTATTCGCCATTAAATGCATGTTCGTACAATAGGATATTTTGAGGTTATGTTTGATGATGCTTGTTGTACTAGCTCAAAGTTTATGTTTTTTATATTAAAAAAATATATATGACTAATATCACGAAAAATATTGTACGTAACTCGTCCGGGAAGATATTATTTTACCATACTCGTATGATAATACCGCACTCGACTTCGTCTCCTGCGTTAACTTATCATACTTTCAGTAAATACCATTTTCCGCACTTGTAACGTAATAAAATAGGCCTAATATTTCAGTGTAGGTATATTCTGAAAGGGACCACATCAAAATGAATCAAAAGCCATTTCACTTTTAAGAAGCCTTTTGCTATTATAATTTTCCTAAATACAATATTCCACATTAAATAAAGCATTGTAGAATTTTCCTTAGTTTATATTTTCTTATAGGTGGATTTTTAGTAACTTAAGTTTGGATGCTATATGTTAATTGTTGGCTTGCTAATTTGATAAATATTTTATAATGTAGGCTTTAAGAAATTTCTCATGTTTTCAAAGTATGAAAATTCAACTTAAAAGCTTAAAATAAAACAAATTTCAAAACAAAAAAAAAACCGACTTCAGTGAAATGATACTGAACACTCACGTACTAAAAAGTTTAAAATAAAGTATTTACTTTAAACTGGGAAAATTTTTAATTTCATACAAGTAATTTTTCCCAAATTTCCCATAAACTTCTAAAATATAACAGAATTACTCTGTGATGTTTTCCATGACGATATAATTGAACAATCTAATATCAAAACTGATACTGTATTCCAGTAAAAGTGAGTGTAAATCACATATATTTAATTGAAATACCATACAGTGTTAGTTTTGATATTAAATAGAATTTCTTATTGTTAATTTCACCCACATATCGTTATTAAGACCTGTATTTCAGTAAAAGTGAGTGTAAATCACATATTTAATTGAAATAGAGTGTTAGTTTTGATATTAGATAGAATTTCTTATCAATCACTTCCCGGTGGTTCGGAACCCACCTAAAACTGTAGGTCCAAATCATCAATTACCATCATCCAACTCATTACCCACGCACAGGTCTCAGACCTATGTGGGCTTCATCCTAAAAAAAGTCATAAAATATTTGGTCTGACTTCAAAATAGTACCTGTATGAAATTAAAAAATTTCTCAGTTTAAAGTAAATACTTTATTTTAAACTTTTTAGTACGTGAGTGTTGAGTATCATTTCACTCAAGTCGGTTTCTTTTTTTTTTGTTTTAAAATTTGCTTTATTACAAATTCAGAGTGATATGTAATTCAGTACATATAAAGGTTAAGAAATTATTCAGTTAATACAATAAATGAATGGAATATCAATTAATACTCGAAAGTAACTATGAAAAATGATATTTATGTGCAACATCTTTGGAGGGCAGCTTCTATTTGTAATATATTTGTTTTCAGGGATCGGCCATAATATAAATGTCATTGCAAATAAATAGTTATTCTGGAATTATAACCCCACCTACATTCATCAGGTAGCTTTGTGATGTTTTTAATTTAATTATTACTCATTATAAATGCATATTTGCATATTTCTTGTACATTTTGACCTACCAGCTACATTATCCGTTGGCGGATTTTTATCGTAGATTTGCTCAACCTCTCTTATATCTGCAGTGTAGTAGAAAGAACTGCACTATATTAGGAAAGTTTATGGTTGGACACGTGTGAAGCGGGAGTAAGGTGATGTTTAATTAATAGATTAGCGTGGGAGCCAGACTTGCTCACTGTCACTCACCTTGGGGAGTGCGATGGTGCGCATTGTTGATGTTGATGATGGGAGGGGGGAGGGCGGCAGCCAGCCAGGAACAGAAGAGCAGGCGGAGCGCCACTGATCGATCTGGCATCATACGCCCCACATTCTGAAACAACAAACATGTTCCATGTTAGCATTGTAGTCCCAACCTCGTTGCTATGCGATGCAACGTCCTAACCTAGCCTAACCACAATTATTCCCCTTTGCCCCCAGTGCTAGGTAGACTAGGTACACTGTCAGTCTGCAACCACACTCTGCTACCTAATTCTTGTCCCAGATTCTGCCTCTACAAATATTTATGTTGATACAACACACCCTTGTTACTACACACCTGTAGTTATCATTGTATTGTGTTCTTCACAAATCTCTTAGTACAGGTATTAGTAATGTAAACATGTGGATGCTGAGACGATTCAGAATGAATTAAAATTCCACCCAGTAGCCCAAGACGAGTTGTCAAATTATCATTATAGTCTGAATAATAAAAGAACATTAGGGATGGATGAAGAACCATCATGGATAATATCATGGCTGAAGAACCTGCGTACCTGGTTCTCCAAGACTACAACAGAACTTTTCAGGATGGCTGTAAATAGGATAACCATAGTCAGACTGATCGCCAATATTCGGAATGAATAGGCACTAGCAGAAGAAGAAGAGATGGATGGGGTATCCAGTAAAATTCTAAAAGAATGTAAAGATCAATCATTAATTAAACAAGGTGATTTTCCAGATAATTTGAAAGAGGGAAAGATCTTGCCAAAAGTGGTGATCAAGAAAAAGTGGAAAACTATAGGCCCATTAGTATTTTATAGGCTATGAGAGTAGTAAAATTTTTGAAAGAGAAGTTCTAAATAGGTTACTTTTGCACCTTCAAGAAGCTAACTTCATCTGTGATAGCCTAAACAGCATGGCTTTCAGAAAGGGAAATCAACTAAGACAGGGATGATGTTTTCACAGTTTCTCTAGTGAAAGACTATTAGATATAATACATTCGGGTGATAAAGCTGCTGCAGTCTTTTTGGGTTTATCAGAGGCATTTGATTGTGTTAATCATAGAACTTTATTGGAAATACTGAAAAATGTGGGTGTAAATGGGGTTAAACTGATATGATTTGAATCATACCTTATTGGCAGAAAACAATGTGTAGAACTTACTGCAGTATTTGGGAACAGTATAGTGAAGAATAGCTCTGATAAATTGGAAGTCCAAGCTGGACTACCTTAAAGTTCAATACTAGGTCCATTGCTTTTTTTTGTTATTTGTCAACCGATTATCAATGGAAATAATTAGTGTCAGAGCCCTCTTATTTGACAGAAATTGGTGGGAGAGAGATGAAAACGAAAAAAGACAAAAAAGTAAGGAGAAAATAAAAATTAGAAGAAAACAAAGGAGATTTTCCAAAGTTGCTGATAAGGGAGTAAAATGTCTAACCAACAATTTAATTTTCCATTACAAATATTGTGTACTTTAGTACTTGTTCTGAAAAAAAATCCAATTCTCAAAGGTATTCTGGATTCTGCAGTTTATCAATACATGGCCGAGGAGCAGAAAAAGACTGGTTTTATTAGCACTACTTTGCATTCACTCAGATATCACACTAGAGCCTAGACCCTAGATCCTCAAAACATTGTTGAGAGATTTTAGCTGGTTACAGAATAGTTTTTCAATTGCGAATAATGTATGTAATTTTTTTTTGTAAATTTCATTTTTCATTAACAGTTTATGCCAGTAGCGTAACTATGGGGGGATCAGGGAGATATTCCTCCTTCCACCAAGACAAAATAAATTTTGGAATTTCAGCAAGCATTTATGAGACAATTTTTGGCAAGAGTCAAAGAAGATGGAATTGCTAAAAAATTATGGTTTGAAGGAATTTTATTTTAAGAACGTTTTCATGGAGTTAACCCTTCATTTTTTTAAAGAAATTTTCAAGAAGCCTACGGAATTGTACGGTACTCCAATCAGGATCAGTGAGGGATCAAATATCAAATGTAGAAAAGTGGGAGTTTCATGTAAGGTCCGGATCTCCCATTGACAATAACAGAAGAGCTAGATAAAATTTACTTTGACACATAAAATGGGTTGAAGTGTTAAATTAGAAGAATCAATGCCTAGAATCACTTGAAATGCGGTTTTAGAGAGGTAATTTTTCAAAAATTTTTAGTACCCCGAACCCTTCTTTTGAAATAAATAGCCAAGTATATGGCTTCAATTTTTCGTTAGAGATCTATTACTCCAAATTACAAAAAACTATTGTAATTATTGTACCGAGAGTCTAACCCTCCCTGCAACATCTTTGGTCATCCTCCCCCCTAGACTGACCCTGTAGTTATACCACTGCTTTGTGTGATGTAACGATACACATTAAAAGGCTATTAAAATTTGTGTTTCATTATTTGTATACTTTCTGGAAATAAATACCTCATAATGTAAGGATTTAGGGTGATCAATGATCGTGATAACTGGGTGAACATAAAGCTGGGCTAATAGGAACTCTGCCCAAAGAGGATGAAGGGATTTTTTAGAAATAATTCTTCTCAGATGTGAGATCTAGTCAGCTCCCAGGATTCATATTATCTATTCATAAAATATGATCTTTTAATTCAATAGATAGCTGCTGTCTTGACCAATAACATATTTTTTTTAGTTGATTTCATATATGAACATTTCAATGTGATATTCCAACTTAAGGTTTATGTGAGATAAAACATTAAACTATGGGTTGAACTTAATTTTTTTGCTACATCATGAATCATTTCGTATTAATAACAGAACAGTACAATATAGCTCATCATATTAAGCAATAAATTAACAATAAAATTTGTTTATCTAACTATTTGGTTAAACATTCCAAGCGTTCTACAAAAACAGAAAGTTATTTTCATGTCAATTGAAAATAACCTTAAATTGCTTCAAATTAACGGTTTAGGCCTCATTTTTTAACACCACCCTGGTGATACCCACTCAGGTGTTCCCCCTCCGAAATCTGCCCATGTCGGGTTCAAATTTATTCTGAGAAAGGTTGTTAGTCCCTGATAAAATCCCTAACATTTTAATATAGTAGTTAAACGTTTTTTGCATATTTTGGTACATGACTGAGGAACTGAGCTATGAAGCTGCAACCTGAGCACGTTTGTCAGTCATTATCTGTGTGTGCGTGTGTGTATGTTGACAGAATGGTTAGCTAGGAGACAAACTTTACCTTTGCTGCTAAATTAGCTCGTGTGGTGAGCATTGAAATGGGATGAGATGGGATTCCCAGTCGCTTCTAATTAGTCCTAACGCTCCAGGCTTTACCAACCACCCCTTTTCTTGTATGTACAGTGTATACTGGCAAAAGCAAAGCATGACGTTTTGCGGATCAAACGATCAAAGATTACCAAAGCCGACATGGATGAAATCTAAACTTCGTATGAACTCAAATAGACAATAAGTCCTGCGGATAGGTAAGAAACTGACAAACTGAATAAACTGAATAAACCCCTAGTCCGGGGGGCAAGGGTAATCCCGTGGGCTCTTTGAGTATGCAAGTGTGGGAGTGGTACCAATCTCTTCGTTATGACTAGCTGAATAAGAATGTCGTTGCTGATGAGTTCAACTCGAGCTCATTCACCTAAAAAACAAGATGTCGGCCAAAATTTGCAAAGTTTCACTATATCGACTGCAATTAGGCACTCGTTCAAGGTATAGAATTGTTTTTTCACTAGAATATTTCTCACAACATTAGATAAGCTGCGTTCTCTTAGGTCCTGTTCGTAACGGTGACCGATTAGATTGGCCAGCAAAAAATACACTGTTCTCTGCTGTAAAATCACTTCCCGGTGGTTCGGAACCCACCTAAAACTGTAGGTCCAACTCATCAATCACCATCATCCAACTCATTACCCACGCACAGGTCTCAGACCTATGAGGGCTTCATCCTAAAAAAAACAAATTCTTCACAACCTTTGTCTCACAATGCTCACCAAAATGCATATTTCATCAGTTATAGAATATTTCAAAAATCAAAAACTATTATTTTTTGGCTTGAAGTTTTTGTTTTCTTTGTAGAATTTTTCATCTGAGAGAAACACGAGAATGATGAATATAAATGTTTTAGAGCTATTCTCGAGCTTTAAATTGATGTGATTTGTAAGACTGTAGGTGTCCTTTAATGTTAGCTGGAGCGTCAACTGAAGAAGGGCTTGCGCGGGAGCACAAACGGAAAATAAGTTTTCTTGTGGCTCCTTCGTGATACAGACATAAGAAGATAAATACATAGGAATAGTGTCAATCTCTTCGTAATCACTAACAGAATAAGAATATGCATGGTGATAAGCCTAAAAAAAGTTTCACCATCAATAAAACAAGATGGCTGCCGTAATTTGCTAAGTTTCACGGTATCAATTGCAATATGACAAAGGTTGCAGTTATTAATTGGCTTTTCCTCACTAGAGATTCCCTTATAAAATTATTTACGATTTCTATCTCATAATATTTCTTTCAGAATGCATATTTCATGAGTTATACGATTTCAAATACAGAAAAATTGAATTACTGGAGCTTTTTTTGTAGTGGCGAAGGTGGTATTGCGGAAGGTATCCATAATGAATAATACGACGAAATTGTCACAACCACATTTATTAAAAATATTGAGAAACTAGTTTCGGTTGTTATACCATTATCGATCTCAAACAAACTTAAACTAAAGTACAGAGTAGCTTAATGTATTCTAAACATGGAATGATATTATTGGCTAAGCAAGAAAGAGGCTGACCTTCATAGAAGGTTGTGATTGACTGAAGGTCATAACTAGTCCCGCCCCCTGGTGGGAGGAGTCACAAGCAAAAATAAGAGTCAAATCAAGAACCAAAAACCGTGTACATCTAGAAAGCAACAAAGAAGGAAAATAAGGCTAGAATTGAATCAAATTAAAATTAAAAAAAAGTTAGAAGTTCATTGAAATAAAGTCAAGGTCAACTGAGAAAGATACGAAATTACCGTTTTCAAAATGTAGGCTAGAGTTATGATGAAACCAAGTTAGTTGTATTGAATTGGTTAAAATAAATTTATTTATCTCCAAAGCTTCTAAAATGTTCAAGTGTCGGCCTTTGCCAATCAAATGCATAAATTCAACATTTTCTTCGGCCTTGAACTTGTGCCTATTGTTAATGAGATGCTCTGCAAAATTTGAATCTCCTTTTTGGGTTTTCCAATCCCTAATGTGTTCAATAATTCTACATTATTGAAACTTCTACCGGTCTGACCTGCATAACAAGCATTACAATCACCGCAATTCAATTTATAAACCCCACTTTTATCCTAGATATCAATTTTGTCTTTACTACACCCAAACAAACTCTTTAAAATATGTTTAACCACACCACCAGATGACTGCTGCCACCTGAGACCTGTCAAAGGAGTGTCCGCTACAAAAAACAAACAATTTTATACACTCCTATTAAAATTATTTTCCGGATAATTTGTGTACAGAATTAGAGGCACAGAGTATCAGACCACACACAATTATCAGGGATTGTTTTACACTCATTAGGCTACTCTCAGTATACATGTTTACAGTTTGATGATGACCTACGGTTGACCTGTTTTTTCAAAACTGTCAATAACTGATTTGATAACTGACGGTGGAAAGTTAGTGGCAATCGTAGAGTAGTAATTTCTATTTCGCCTCATTGTAATTTATTATGCAGCCAGGAAGTTTAGATGACTGCGATGTGTCTGTATGCGCAGATTAATTTATTGCGGAAACATTTTGTCACTTCCGTTGAGAGCCAAGATGAGGAGAGGGTTTTGTGTTGGTAGGCTGAAAGGGCTAAGTGAGGGAGTGGTTCAAGTTGCTCACGACCTAAATCAAGACTACACTACATATATAGTGTGGCTTTGCTTAAACCCGTGGTTTCATTATAATTTATACTATAATCTAAACACTCGTATTCTCGTAGTGTATATAGATCCCACTGTCATCATTCAGAACTCTGAATGAACTTTGAATTCATAAATAATTGTGTTAAGCTCTACCATTATCTCTGTATCATTCTCCCCCACTCCACTCACTCATTCTCTCTCACTCACACACACACACACACACACACACTCTCTCTCTCTCACGCTCTTTCTCAACTCCTCTCTTTCTCTCTCTCTCTGAATCACACACACTCTCTCACCCTCTCTTCTCTTTCACCTTGAAAAAGAAGCAGTAAATTATTCATTGAGCGTAAGGTGGCTTGAACGATCCCACCGACCCGTTGATTAAAACAAGAGTTTATCCTCTGAATATGAACTAATTTTCAGTAAAAGGAGAGAGTTGCAGCTTGATTTATCAATCAATGATGATGCGCTTTGATCTTGGCAATGCAGGGCCGCACAGATGGGGTGAGTGGGACTGGTTCCCACTCACCACCAGGAGTCTTTCAAGGGGCTATTTGATTAAGAACTGTTAGGTCTACAGATTCTTTCTATTATTCTACAATTTATTTAAATCAATTTAAACCAGATTACAAAAGTCCAGAGACGTTTTAACATACTAACTACATTTTGAAAAACAAAATATAATAAAATCATTGCCGTAGAAATTTCGCAAGCATATAATATTCTGCATACGTACATTTGTGAACAAACTCCTGCATATTATGACAACTCTGTCAGTAACTTCGTGTACCGTATTGCTGAGCGGTCATTTTCTACTTTAACATATTTGAAATTTTACCTGAGAACTAGACATGGACTTGGCTCATCAGAAACTAGACTTGAGGCTGTGTGCAGGGGGTTTAGTTATAATAATTTTCGTCTAAAGTTAAATATGTTGGATTTTATTGAGGTATTGTAATGTTATCTAGCAGGTGTGATGGATAATCATCCAGACAAGGGCACTATTTACATTTATTTCTAAAAATACAAATACTGTACTTTCTATTGTCATGAACAAGTATATGTAGCCTATTGACAACGTCATGTGAACTTAACACAGTCCTTAGTCTGAAACAGTACATTAAAACTTGAGATACAACTACTAGTGCATAACAAATGCATGCAAATATAAAAATACAGTACAGTGCTACATGCCTAATAGACTACTAAAAGTATATGTCAGGTTGTTCAAAGAATTCCTTGATATTAAAAAAAGGATTTTCAACCAGCCAAATGTCCAATTTTCTAAGAGAGAGTTCTTTCTTCCATGATTGTACTTTAATAATTCTACTATATTCACTATTTTAATATTTACTATAATTATTATAAACCTTGTTATGTTAAAAGTGATGTTGTGGAACTTGTTCATCATAAATAAGAGTCTGAAATTGTTTTCATTATTTTTCTATTTATACCTTTTATACCAAGCTGCTATGTGGAAGCGATACCTTTATAAATGCTAGCATACGTATGATCTATATATCTTGAATGGTGGACCCCGCACCTAGTATAAAAATGGTACCATGTTCACGCACATGCGTCATCTTGTTTTAACTCAACATAACTTAAAAGAAGCCCTATATTAATGATTTATCCACATTATCCAGTTTATAAAGAATTATTTAACTGATTTATATACAGCATTTCATGCTCAGCTAATCTCGGAATTTAAAATTCTAAATTGACTCTGTTGGCTGCATTCTAATGTAGCTATCATTGCTAGAATAAAGCTAGAGACACACATATCCGCACCGCGCCAGCACCGCAAGCGCACCGTATGTTGGCCGAGTGTCGGTGAAGGTGATGCCGAACCACACATATCCAACACACTACCGTGCATCTGCCGTGATGCATACTGTTCAGTTCAATATGCACTTTGAAGCGATTGCAATAGATCATTTTTGTGGAGTTTTTCTATCATTTTGTGTAGTTGGTACAGTTTGTAGACTGGTCATGTTTCTTTACTAATAAATTTAAAAGAGAAACATGATGTACTTTTTAATTGCAATTTAAATGTTATAGCTAACTGTTCTCCTAATCACTTAGATCATTCGATTACTCCATTTATTCATTCATGGTAAAGTCCGTAGGTAATAATTAATGAATTAAAAATCTTGAAATTAGTAATTGATTTAATTCTATTAAATTTATTGAAATAATAATCCGAAGTATTAAACTTAATTCAAATATTAAACATCAATTATTAGGAAAATAATAACAATTAAGAAAGAGTGGATGGAAAATGATATTTGGGGTGATGGAAAATTTGAAAAACAACACTTAAATGGTGAAGTTTTATTTTTATCTGAAACTGTTTTTTTGTAATAAAAAATGAAATTAATATAATAATAAATAATAAAATAGTTGAATTTAAAATTGCTTCCTCATACGAATTTCTTTCTCATTTTTCAAACTTCACTTCCTTTTCATCTCCTATTTCACTTATCCTAATACATGGCTTTGTCATAGTTGGATAAGTTTCGTTTTCCTGCACACTCCAAAATGGAGCCACTTATTTGTAATTGTCTGTTTGTTATTTTTATTTTTTTTTTGTGTACGTTTTTAGTGTGTTAAATAAATTGAATTGAATTGAATAGTGCTTTGAACCGTATCAGCGATAAAATTGATTTTAATTTTTTGTTTGTTAGAAAACTTTGGTTGAATTATGGCTGAATCTGGTGTTTTCAGCAATTTGTCAAGGCACATAGCCCCCCCCCCCCCCCCCCCCCCCCCCGGTAGATCCGCCACTGCGGTCCTTATCATCACTATCACTGTACTTCTAATGTGATTGATCATACAGCACAGGAAAGTTACATTTGGATTCAATCAACTTCCTAATATCCATGTAGAAAGAGATTAGAAACAGACTAGAAAAAGGTTAGACAATTGTCACCAACACCGCACCGTGCCCGTCAAAAAGTAGTCTGAACTAGTTGGACTCGGTGCGGTGATGTAGTTGCGGCGACGGTGCGGAGTAGTGGAGACTAGCAGGTTCAATTCCTTTGTTCAAATCGCAGGCCGTGCGATGGCCTACACACGGCCGTGGCACTGTGCGGGCGCGGTGCGGATATGTGTGTCTCTAGCTTTATTGTACACTTTTATACCAATTACCAAATAATAGCTCACTTTTATACTGAATGATATTATGTATCATGCCTGGTATAAAAGTGTTACGAATGATGAATCATCATAACGATAGGCCGTTTTTGCAACCGGGGGTAAGTCAATTATTATTGAAAACTTAATCACGAAGGTGAGTTCTCTAATTCTTAATTTTTTTTATATATTACTTTCAGCGAGCTCATTTTATGCATTCAATCCCAGAGTAGGAACGATTTTTAACAATAATTAAAATCAGTTCAAAGAACTAGTCGAGGATCAGGAGAATAGATCCTCCCAGAGACCCAGAAATAAAATAAATGTTGGCATTTTAACAAGCCCTGAGACACAATAATTTTTGACAAGTGTCAAAAAAGACATATTGAATCGCTGAAAATGTGATATTAGAGGGAGTTTTTTCATAAAATGTTCGGGGTAGTACCCCAGACCTTTTTTTTGAACGAACAAACTACATAGTCTAATATGAGTTTTGATATCTGATTGTTCGTTAAATATTTCGTCATGGAAAGCATCACAGACTACATAAAGTCTTGAATTACTGTTAGTAGGCCTAAACTCCTCCTCCTTTCAAAATAAATTTTCAAGTACGGTGCTATACTGTACCACAATCACGTAAGGTGGGGGATCAAAAATAGCAAAGTAAAAATAATTTGAAGTAGGCCTGCTTTAAAGTTTGAATATTTGAACAATAAATCTTTAGCACCCGAGTACGTATATCCCGCTAACAATGATGCAAAATCTACATGAAAATAATCTTTGACACATTATAGTGTCAATCATATAAGCATCAATAAATCAGCTACCAGCATTTTCTTTATTCATTTCACAAAGACCAGAATCGGATTTGTACAATCTTACTCATATTATTTCATCTGAAATGTGAACCCATTGGTAATATATTAGTATAGATAAATTTGTGTCTAAAATCGTTTAAAATATAGTTTTCAAGGGATTATCTTCCACAAATTTCCTGGGCAGTACCTCCGAATAAACTATACTAGTCTTGAATTATTGTAAAAGAACCGACCTTCTCCCCCTATGTAGTGACTAGAGCCTACAACCACCCCTTTACATCATTGGTCATCCCCCCTAGATTGACTTTCTTGTTACGGAACTGGTTCAAAGTAGGAGAAACGTAGAAATACATTTCACTTGAGAATTACTGTATTTACTGAACATTCGATTCTCATCTCATCAGTCCAAGGCGTTCGACGACGTAAAACGTGAAAAACAAGCAGTAAAAATTAACGATCCATTGCATGTGTCCAATTTTCTTCTAGCCATGAACAATGTCTCCTAGCTGGAGTGACCCTTGACTTTCTTATTTAGCGTTTAATGGATCCATTAATCTTGTGTGAAAGCGCCAGAACGTGACGTTATCTGTTGGGAGTAATCTTTATAGTGGAACAACATGGAACTTTGTGCAGTATACTTACAGTGCAGTGTAGAATAGGCCAGCAGTAGCTCACTGGTCGCTGTTTAATTGAGAATGCAATTAACGATAACTAATGAAAAAGAAAATAACTAGCCCTATTGTTGTCGCCCTTCGCACCACTGACACACAATTAATCCTATATAATAAGCAGCTAATTGTTGTTTCAGCTGTCGATGGAACTCTGACGCGAAAAGGAGTTGGAGAAGGAGAAGAATGAGGAGAAAAATGATGGAGAAGGAAGAGAAAAAAGAAAAGGAAAGAAGAAGGATAGGAAGAAAGAGGTGGTGGAGAAGAAGGAGGAGGAGGAGCAGAAGAAGTAAAAAGTAAAGGAGAAAAAGAGGGACAATGAGAAAGAGAAGTAAAATAAGGAGGCGGTGGTAAAGAAGAAGGATAGAATGAAGGAGGAGGAGGAGAAGAAGAGGGACAAGAAAAAGAACTACTAAATTAAATTTGTAGATTGGTCAATACGAATTCTCGAAATCTAGATTCAATTGAATCGTGGCAACCTTCTATTTAAATGATAAATGTGAAGCTACCTCAGTCTCACTTAGCCACCAAAATTGTTTAATTAATTAATGACACCAATTTGTGTTGATCCGTGACTTATAGTAATGGTGTGGCTGCTAATTTTTAATAGTTGGGCTGCAATAAGGTAATTGCACTAAATGCTGCCTCTCTTGGCACGAATACGTACCTACAGAGTGATAATCGAGACAGTAGTTAATATCACCACCCTGCTACCTTAATTAAGGTTTTGGGGAGAGCTATATCTAATTGTCATCAAATTACAATATTATTCGTTGATGCCGTAATACAACCAACGTGATTTGCTAGTTTGGTTCATAATTAATTACTAATATTTTTTAGAGATTGCGTCTTGAAAAATTCAAAATGAAGTATATAGTACAAATTAGTGCAAAAGTTTTTTTTCAGAGGATGAAGCCCACTTAGGTCTGAGACTGTGCGTGCGTAATGAGTTGGATGATGGTGGTTGATGAGATGGACCTACAAGAGGTGGGTTGGGTGGGTATTCGGTATGTTCCGAACCACTGGGAATTGATTTTACTGCAGAGATCAGAGTTTTTTTTGCTAGCCAATCCAATCGGTCACCCTTACAAAGAGGGCTCAGTAGTTCGTAGCTTATCTTTATCTGACTGAACAGTGAACACATACCTGCTACGGCTCACGGCTATCAATTCCCTAATCTATAATATCACTTCCCTAATCATAAATACTATACATAAGTAATCCTGAATACTATAACTATAGTTGAGTCTTAAAATTAATGTGAAGATTTCAATACAGTCAAATACAACGAACTTCCAAATTACGAAAAATTCTCCACGTAAAGAGTTTTTATGGTGTCCCTTGACATTACAATTTTGGCAATTATTTGACAATTAACTATTTCTCAATGGTTGCATTCATCGGAGCACTGCCGTTTACCGGTAAATGAAATTTCACCGGAAACCAAGACGTCTCATTGGCTAGACATTCAAAAATTAAAATAGATCAATCAAGCGCCTAGTTTCGGGTAAAATTCGATTTACCGGTAAACGGTAAGTCTCCAATGAATTCAACCAGTAAAACTAGAGCCGGTTCTAGACCTCCCTAAAAAGTGAAGCCTTACTAGAGACGGGGTAGGCCAAAGGGGCTCGCAAAAAAGTCATCAAAATCTTAATCATTTGTGATCTCCCCAAAATTTCCAGCTGGAACCACCCTTCTCATCAACGAAAATCTATGTAGAACGAATTTTTCACTGTATAATAGATTCAGTTATACAGAAAGAAGTCCAACTGTGTGTTGATATTTTCAAAAACATTTGCAAGCTGCGGAAACTTTGTATAGAATTCCCTTCTATAGGGTATCTAGGGTATTGCTTGAAAAACCTACTACTGTGACTTTTGTTTCGTTTTTTAGATTATAATAAAAAAAACAGGGTGAATATATTAATGGTGGAAATAATCCAAAGATATTACAATTATTAACAATTCATTTCCATCTAAGTTGGGTGCAGTTAGGTGATTAAGCCTCTCGAATAAAAGGCCTACATGAATTTCATTTATTTGATTTTTTCATACATAACCCACTCTAACACCATTCGGAGAGCTTGGTGTAGTCACAATTTGGGATTTTTCTGAATTTTTTGCGAAATTGACCTTTATCCAGTTTATCCCTTTACCAAAAAGTTACGATTTTTGGAGGTTATATACACCCCCCCCCCCCCCCACAATCCTTGGAGCGCCCAGGTTTTGTTTTGTTGAGTTACCCCATGAGATAGTGTATAGTATGTGGTAGATAATTATGTGATAGTATTGAATCATTATCCAGGATCATATCAGCTCCGAGTTATTTCAAACAATTTTTTTGGGAGAATATAACAATATTGATTTAGAGCATTCGTGAATAGAATGATGTTATTTTTTTATAATTCACAAATATATTGGACAAGATAAATTTTCAATTTTGATTTTAATGCTATCAACTTTAATCTACCTATATAGGAGACAGTAACGACATTGGCGACAGCACTGAACAGTGTATAGCTATGGTTACAGCGACCATGGTTAATGTGAATGAAGTTGAGTCGGTTGTCGGTTGAGGAGCTCACATTTTTGACTCGGCGTTTGGGATTCTTGTCATCTGATGTGAAAAAAAATTGTTTTAATCAATTCTTCTTCTTTTTCTTCTTCAATTTTCTCCTCATTGTGTATGATAAATGCCTGTCTTCTTGGGTTACAAGACAGAAAATAATAATATAATAACCGGCCAGATATTACGCTCATTGATAAGACATTAAAAATAACATACCTCATAGACATAGCAGTACCAAATACTAGCAATCTACAAAAGAGAATTTCTGAAAAAATAGTCAAGTACCAGCCATTATCAGAAGAAATCAGACAGATGTGGGGCCAAAATCAAGTGTTCACAATACCTATAGTGATTTCTTCAACTGCTGTAATTACAAAATCCCTACATAAATATATCAAGGATCTTGATCTTCCACCTAATATTTACATTGCCCTGCAGAAGTCAATAGTATTGGATACATGCGCGATAACAAGAACATTTTTAAGCATATAAAAAATAATAAATATAGTGATGATAGTAGACTAGAAAAAAATTAGTGTATATGGTATCATTATGATAAAGTGAGATAAAAACACTAAATGTAAACACAGAATAAACAAAAATGAAACTGTATAGTAATTGTGTGACTAAAAGTATATGAGCACCTTAGCAGCTTAAGAAACAATATCACGAAACTACTTTTACAATATTTAGTGGGTACATACTTGATCAATGATCCGTATGTACTCTTAATATCTTAATACCAGCCATTATAGGCTGTGAGGTCGGCATCAACAACAACAATAATAATAATAATAATAATAAAACTTCAGAATAAAACTTTATAAATGGGAAGTTATATAACCTCCAAGAGTTGGAACAAAATTGAGTGAAGAGAGGAAAGCTGAATTTGCACAAAAAATGAAAAGCTGGTGGGCAAACAAGAACAAGTTCAAAAAATGAACCATCTTCACTCAGCGTCTTCCTCTTTGGATAATAATTTATAATAATAATAATAATAATAATAATAATAATAATAATAATAATAATAATAATAATAATAATAATGTAATATATATCACACACTCAATAGTCATTCACTTCTTCAGAATAACAAGAGTTCGAATACAGTTCTCATTTTTCTAAAGTAAATCTTTAATTTGTAGGAATTATCTTACCTATATTATCTTATCGTATCTAATTATGTTGGAATTATCTATCTTATCTTAAGATAGAAACTGGAAAGTGAACTTGTAGAAAAGATATCTGCTCAGTCAGATAAGATGAGCTACAAACTATTGGGCTCTTTTTGTAAGGGTGACCGATTGGCATGAAATACTGTTCTTTGCTGTAAAATCACTCCCCGTTCATACGGAACCCACCTAAAACTGTGGGTCTATCTCATTAATCACCAACACTATTACACACGCACAGGCCTCAGACCTATGTGGACTTCATCCTCTGAAAAAAATGTGGCGAGAACTAGTTTACAGCTTTAATCAGCTTGTAAGTCTCCGCTAGAAAAGCCATCACCTTAATAATATTTTACGATGGGCTTTCAGGAGGGAGTGATAAAAATATTTCTCATCTCAATTAATGAATGAGTAGTTGAGTTGTACATGTAAATACAGTAGAATAGGCATCATTAACCTCAATTGTGACGCCTGCCATTAACCTAAATCCACTTGTAGGATTTTCAGTTCCTTCAGAGGCCAGAGTTCATTAAGCTGTTCAAGTTCATAAAGTGTAATAAGTTTTACTTTTCTTTTTTGAAGACCAGAATCAAGAACTTCATCAAGGTAAGCTACATTACTTCATTACTTCCGTGGAATAGATTGAGTTCAAAGGATTTATTGCTTCTTTATTTCTTTACTACTTCACTGACTTGAGTTGTTAGATATTTCTTTCTCTACCTCACTACTACTTATAAATCTTGTATATTTGAATAAAATGATCCATCTGTTCCACCAAATGGATGCCTTTTATTTCTCGAGTTTGTTGTTGGTTGTGTCTCTTAGGCCTGTATGTATATTTAGAGTTTAGCATATGACTAGTTTCAACTTAATTTAAACTGCGGATTCTCATGCTCATACTCTGAAACTGAGTTTAGTGTTAAAAAACAGATATGGTGGCAAACTGTGGCTGAGTTTAATGTAAGATTACATTAAACTCAGTTTAAACGCTGATGGTGCATACGGGCCTTAATCAATAAGCTAGATTACACCTTCCAGCTATAATTTATAATTATTCTGTAGTTATAAAATCCAATCACCAATGACAAACTCATCACCTCAAGAGCCAAAAAATTTAAATTTGGTGAACATGATCATTTCAAAAATATCTTAATTAATGGGCCTGTTTGATTCATTATTGAAACAAAACAGAGGTTGTCGAATTTCACTAAACTTTAATAATTTGAGTCACAGGACCATGGTTTCGTGTTTTTAAAAATACTTTTAAAATCTCCCCATCCCCTAAAAAAATAATATAATATAATTATTTTATATAAGCCAAATACCACTTACTAACTAATGAACGTTTATCGAGAGCCACACTATCTAAAAAGTTGAATTTTTTACACATGTTCAGTTGAGCACATGTTCAGCATTCTAAATGCGTGCTAAAACAGGGCTGTGAGAAAGAGTTTAGTTTAAAAAAATTGCAATATATATGATCCACTCCCCTCTTCAACCTTTACAGATGGGCCGCTCTTATTGAAGGGAAAAAGATAGTTTGAATAGTTCTATTGATAAAAGTAGTAGTAGAACTGTTACAAATTTGCGAATGCATAGAGAACGCAAATCAGAGAGCAGAATAGCAATTTCTCGTTAGCATTTAAAAGTAAAAATTGCTGCTTTGAAAATGAAAATTCTATAGAGGCTAGAGTAGATGAGACCAATTCGTCATTAGCTAAACTTCTATGATAAAACAGCACATTGACCCATATTTCTTTTGTCAGTAAAAAAGAAAACTTTCTCTTTACTTGTGTAGCGATAGTTTATGATAGGTTGAATGGTAGAGAAGACTTTGTCTAATAAAGGTTTTTCTCATTTCATTCGTTCCATTATTACAGCTTGAAACATTTAAAAGCACACAATTTTGCCACTCCGACATTTCTATTTTCTAGTTACTGTAGTGTTATTTTTATTGCAAAGCTCAATCAACAAAAGTAAGTAGTGAACATAATGTACGGTAATAAATTATGTAGACCAAAAAACTGTTCTTGTGTGGAATTTCCTTTGGTAGAAAGTTTTTACAGCAACAGCTTGCTAATTTGGTTCAAATCTAATCCAAGTGAAAGTTTAAAAGATGAATAATACTGATGTTGTCTCAACCACTTTAATAATCATTAACACACAAGATACTATGGTTTCGACTGTCACTCAATTTGAATCTAAATAAAACTAAAATACCAAGTAGCTTGAAATATCTACCCTACTTAGACGAATACTATATCCGTTTGTGGACTATTCACTGTAGTTTGAAGCTTGAAATATTAGCCTTATATAAGGAATGTTAAAGGTTAATTTGAGGCAATATACTGCAATGAATTATTTTTGAAATGTATATTTAGTATTATTGTTATTTTTGCTTCTGATTCTTTATTGTAATATTAATCATTTTGTTTCAATAAGCCATTTTTCTGCTATAAGACCTAAGATGCTAAACATTTGTTTTGATGCTCAGCTCCATTATGTTGTAATTCTTTTTTAAGATGAACAATAAATATATACTACTATTCACTGTAGTTATTTTTATTGTAAAGCTCAATCAACAAAAGTAAGTAGTAAACATTATGTACGGCAATAAAGTAGACAAAAAACTGTTCTTGTGTGGCAATTAGTAAGAAGATATAGCCTACCAATACGGAACAACAATGATAACAAGAGTAGGAAACAGGTGAGAAAATCAGCAACATAATAAACTCGAAAAAAATTGAAGATGAGCAGAACAACTTCACCACACCAGTTCTTGATTCGTCAGAGGCCCTAAACTTGTTTAGGTAAGACTTTAACTCTGACAGCCAGCTCACACGATATTATTATTGTTTTTTCATTATTTATCCATTTATACAGACAAAGTAACAATAAATGAAAAGATGCCACAGACAAAATCCAAAACTGCGTTTTAACAAGAGTTCATTAGTTGTGCATTTGTAGCTTCTCCCGGTTTGGCCTACATAACAGATGGCGAACCATGATTGTTGGGGGGGGGGGGGGGGGAAGGAGATGTATCTCCCCGAAATTCTCAGCAGACACTGGAAAAAATCATTATTTGTTTCTTTTATGGGGATAAAGACCTTTTTTATACGATATACCACCCAAAATTTTATCTCAGTAAAAAAATTCATGATAGCCAATAGATGGAGATGAGAAAACTTTGAATGTGTTTCATCATGTGGAAAGATGTAGTTTACTAGAAGATGCTACGTCACAAACGAATGATTGAATGACCGATCAATGGATGGCATGATCATCTCGAACGAGTTAATCGGTTGCAGCATTCAAAGTCAAACTTTAGCGATATTTTCAAGAGAACCACTTTCAAGTTAATTATAATTAATGAGTTTAATTAGCGAGTTAAGGGCTCGGGATATTCTAAATGGAGTTGCAACTTGGCGTAAACCAGAACTGCTTAGCCTTCTGCCATTAATCATCTTATTAAATCACTCCACATAGCACAGAGGGATGGTTTTCTATCAGCTGATCAGCGGGGGGTCTGGTTTTTGTAACAATTCAAGAGGAGACACACTTAAGCGTAGGCTTAGCCCTACCCTACGAATTAAATTACAGTAGGCATACTTCCACCAATAATATTAATCTCACAGTACAAGGGAATATCTTGATTTATTATTACACGCGCCAATCTACACGTATAATTTATACTTATGTACATATTTTTTTTTTTGCCACGATTGTCCATCCCTACGCCCAGACCCACTGAGCCTTAATACAAAGCAAATCCGCCAACGCAAATGTAGAGTCGTTTTATCTATTGTAAATCAATAAATTTTATTCGATATGAGCATAAGTTATAAGTCGCTCATACTGTAAGCAATGTGGAAATTAATATTTGCGTTTGCGGTTCACTTTATGATCAATTAAGAATTTTTATTAAAAAGGGTTTTATTAGACTACACTATAATAATATATACGTAATACATAAGATTTATTATCTCATAATATATAAGATTTTATAAGAATGACATTACAATAAGATTTGCCCTGTAAACCCGTATCTCCAGTCAGTGGCGTACCGATAATGGAGCGAGTGGAGCAGTCGCTCCAGGGCGCAAGGCTCTGAGGGGCGCACCGCTCTTGAGAGAAAATTGCCTTTTACTTACAAAAAATTTATTAATATAATGAAGGCCAAACGGGTAAAATGAAACACAATTTTAAAAAATCGTATGTTTACATCGCTGCGCATTACTAAAAGGAACATTCATGTCAAATTTAAAAGAAATTGGTTCACGCGTTTAGCCATAAATGCGTTACAAACAGATAGAATGCAAAATGATTGAGTCAAAAGAAGCAAATAGTCGAAAGTAGCAAAGCCAAAAAATGTAAATTGGGTGACAGAAGGTATAACAATTTCAAGTAATTGAATGAAGACTTTGAATTTATTCTGGAAAAATAAATCCACAAGAAGTTCAATGGTTTTTATATTAACAAGAAAAGGACTGACATACTTCACGTTTGAATCCTATTTACAAAATATAATTTTTTTATAGGAATGACATGCAAAATGCTAAAAAAATAACTGCAAATAAATTTATAGAAAAGTGAAAAAATCCAAAACAAGGTGTTTGGAAATTGATAAAAGCAGAATCTGACCTGGCGAAAAATCATTCTTCGGAGATTCGCATTTCTGAAAAATATTGCGTAGTTGAAGGCAGGAAAAAACCGCTGATTCAGTAAATGACCACTATATTAATATCAGCGCAATCGGGTGGTTGAGTGTGGGACTGATTTTTTTGGGTTTGAAGGGTGGGGGGCATCGTAAGACACTTCCGCTCCAGGGCGCTTGAAACCTCGGTACGCCACTGTCTCCAGTACTACTACAGAGTCCTACCTCCTAAAAAGACGAAGAATGTCACTAGAAGAATGTCGATTTATCCGTTATTATCCGCTCATATGGCTTTATTTCTTTTGCTTTTGTTGAGAAAAAAACACATCTCAGGAACTGATTAATCTTTTCTTGAATTTCGACATGTATACTGATGAATGAAGAATTCTACACAGTAAGTGTTTATTAATGAGACTATTTATTAATATCGAGAATGGCTATCACATAAAATTATTGTCAAAATTCTTTTACTAAAAAACCCTTTGAAAGTATCAAAAACATCAATCGCATTGAAAATTCTGTGTAGTGGTCTTGATATCTGGAAAAAGGTGATTCTACATGTTTGGAAATTTCGTAGTGAAACAATATTATTGAGATATGGCAAGAAATCTGTGACATTTGAACTATTCCATCACATCAGGCTGTTTGTTCTGAGAAAAATGCCCGAAATATCAGTTTTTTTTTAAAATTATCTTATTTCAGCAATTTTTGGTCTGACTAACATTTCTAATGAAGGATATATTTTTGATAAAGACAATGGTTCTCAAGTAAACAAGTTTGAAACTTATATTCACTGCGATTTTGGTATTATTATTTTGTAGAACCCAAATGTAATAGGAAATATTTCAAATTTCAAGGGTAAATTCCAATAGCATGTACTGATTTGCCCCAAGAAAACAAAATGGCAGTTGAGGAGAAAGTAAGAAAAAATGGAATTTGTTCTAAATACATATTCTGTTTGTTTTAGGATGTAGAAGACGGTGAATTTACTACTGCAGGTACACTTTTAGGAGACTCCTGTTTATATAAAATTGAATTTCGATGTACATGCTCAATCGAGACCCTAGACGCGTGCTAAGAACGGATTTTAAAAACTTCCCAAAAATACGCTTAAAATTGGCGGTTTCTAGCGTTTTTTAGCGTTCTCAAGAAGTACTCGTCCAAAAAGTTTAAATTTGATATATGCATAGAGTTTTGTACTTGAAAGCATACTAACAAAGGCGTTTGAAAGTTTCCCGTAAATACACCCGAGTTTGAAGTTTCCCCAGCATTTTAGAACTTTCTCAAGAACTATCTGGCCAAAAAAGTTGTATTTAGTAAACATGCTCGGTTTTAGACCTACCTGGACGCGTACTAAGTTTAGTTTTTAAAATTTCTCATAAAATACGCCTAAATTCGATGTTTTCCTAGCGTCTTATTTGTATTATGTTGAAATTTTAGTGGAAATTTTCCCCTCCATGGCTGCTTTAGGAAAAAAAATTATCCCCCCGGATTTTTGGACACTATTTTGGAAAAATGTTCTCTCTGCTGTTGGTTTTGGAAAAAATTGTCCCTCTGGGGGTCCAAGGCCTACTAGTAAAATATGAAAGTGCAATAGTGTTTAAAATGCATGTACGAGTGTAGCTGTGTAGCATAAAATGCTCTGCTGTTGGTGCCAAAAATACGATTGATTTTTGAGGCAATGAGTCAAATTATAAGTAATGTATTAAGTAGTTTGTACAGTGTAATATTCATACGGTACTTGCCCTCTGCACTGCAGTTGATTAGGTGCTGATCACTGGCATGTGTCTCCGGCCTGAATGTGCACCTGAAACAAGGTCAAGGAAAGATCAGTGCCAGCCGTTACACTCGATATAATAAGCCGTCCCACTGTCATTGCCACAAGAGAAAGTACCTCTGCCTCTGCCACACCGCTCCCACACAAATTGAATACGTTTCATCATCATCAGCATAATCATCAGACATCATACAACTAGTAGTTGAGTGAACAGTAGACCTCACTCGCCCAACACACCTCGCTCAAAAGGGGATGATATTTTTAAAAAAAGTTCAAGAGCACTTCCGACTCATTTTTATTGCTCAATCTTTCATTGATAATAGATACTTCAAAAATCAATATTTGAAAAGTCCAAAATTTTTGGCACCTCCTAGAAATCACCCCTTATAAAAGGTAATTATGCATATATATTATTACAAGTTTTTCGATTGGCTGTCTCCCGAGTTTTTGTGCTGTACCTGATGAAAAAAATAATTTCCCAACTATTTCAATAATTGAGTTTTTAATTTCCCCCCTCCCACAATTATATTTGAAGAGTTGTTCAGTAGTTCGGTGTCAACCTTCTTCATATAGAGATATCTTCCACTTCCAATCGAAAAAAGCGGAAATTATCCACAAAATACGTTTTATTTTAAAGTAAATTTTCACTACCCCCACACGCAAATTTATCAGAAATTCAATATATACCATTCCACTTTGTCCAAAAAGCTCTACAAAAAACAAAAAACGAAATTTGTAAGAATTTTTATAGTGAAGATTTTCAAGATTTTGAATCTCCCCTCTTAAATCTTCTTAATTTTAATTTGAAATTACCCTTACCCAATCAGACACTTCAATAATCGTAGAGGGGGTGGTGTTATTCGAATGTCTGAGCCCACTAAAAAGAGGGGGGGGGGGGGGGCGTTTTTAGAAAAAGCCTCATGCATTCATCGATCGGCCTAGAAATAAGGAAAATTTATGCCGAATTTCATGGCAATCGGTCAAAACATTTGCTCGTAATCGTGTGACATGCAGACAGACGGACAGACGAAATGCCGAGCGTTCGAGTAAGACTGAGACCTTACTACGTTCGGTCAACTATCCACTGTCACTCCACAGACACCAACTAGTCACCAACAGACACCACAGACACCAACTAGTCTACAACCACACCAGCACACCACACTAAAGTATCACCGCACAAGCACAGCAACCTAGTTTTGCGCCACCGGAAGTCAAAGATTCTTCTTCATGATAAGAAACAATAAATTTAAAATATTATCATTTCTAAGAATATTAATCTCCACAATTCTATTCTAATGTTATAGAGTTGTGGGGTGGTACTGCATGGTCCCTAAAAATGTTTAAACTGCAAAAAATATTTGGCTGGACACAATTACAATTAATCATGCTGCGAGGCCTTCTGGACTTATTAGTCCAATTATTTGAAGGCTTGCCAAATTCAGCATTGCTATCAATTAATGTATATAAACTTTCAATCTTCACCCAATAGCACATTAATTTCTGGAGAAAATCATAAATAGTAATAGCTCATATTTCTTTCCTAATATACAAGTACACAAGGGGAAGAAATAAACTGGCATCGAGACAAAACAAATAATAGCTGTTTAAGAGAATGCCAACTTACATTAGAGTGAGGCTATACAATAGATTGCCAATCAAATTATGGTCTTTCTCAAAAATAGTGACATTCAAAAATGAATTATTGTTCAGAATTTTTGTGACAATAGCCCCTTGGGTAAATTGAACATTTCCATCTTGACAGTCAATCTGTCAATATAAATACATTTTTTATTGGAATGAAAAGCCATTGAATCATATTCAAAAGATATTCAGATTCAGATAGCTTTATTCGAGTAAAAGTACAATTCATATGACTTCTGACTATTACGTTACTATGATTGACATCACCTAAATTCATGGAAGATAGATAAAAAATAGATACAAGACGATACGTTACTATTACACTGTTTTCTAAGTTAGATTACTGACATTAATAAGAATATTTGCATAATAAATGAATTGTAATATCAAGGTGATGCATTTACACAAAAGGGCGGAGTTAGGGCAAAATAGCCCTATCTTACACTCAGCCTCCTGTGTGTGTGTGTGTGTGTGTGTGTGTGTGTGTGTGTGTGTGTGTGTGTGTGTGTGTGTGTGTGTGTGTGTGTGTGTGTGTGTGTGTGTGTGTGTGTGTGTGTGTGAGAGAGAGAGAGAGAGAGTTAGAGAGAGAGAGTTCTCTAAAGTATCGAAGAATTTCCAAATATTGAAGAATCGAATCGTAGCGCAGTTGGTTGGAGCGCTGGTCTATTAAAATATAAGGCTCTGGCTGGCTTCGTTTCCTACAGCCTTGGGTTCAAATCTCATTCAGCCATGGATGTTTCTCATCCAGCCATGGATGTTTCTCATACAGCCATGGATGTTTCTCATCATTCACCTCATTACAAACGTCCAAGTCTCCAGACTCATGTGAGCATCATCCGCGATAAAAAAATAAATAAAAAAGTTGGAATGTGGAAGCGGAGCAGAGTGATAATTTAGTGATAATTTCTCACTAAAGATCAGGTGAGTGGTTGAGAGAACCAAGAGTCCCAACTCCGCTCTTAAAAAAGGTAATTAATCAATCAAGATCTAAAATTAATATACTTCTTGATTTCAAGGGGATGCCAAAACGTAACCAATTTGAAAAGATGCCTAAATGATAGCCAGATCTATATATATGAGTAATAAAGCAAAGATAATTTATATTTATGATATTATGTATGCATATACCATAGTAATATAGTACTGAGCCTTGTGCGTGGTACTATACCAATACTATAGCCGATTTCAACTGTAGGCGACTCTTCAGACCTCAGCGTTATGTTTTGTTCTAAAGAGCGTATTACGAAAACGAGGAGTGAGGTAGGTTGCGATTACTTTCCTCAATGAGCTGACAGAGTAGCCAAGTCCACCGGAACAAATTCTGAAGTTCTTTGCTCAACAGTCCACTCTCACCTTTACTATATCTATACTATATCTTTACTATATCTATACTATTATATCAGTACTATATCTATACTATATCTGTACTATGTATTAAAATACTACATAGGACAAACTGTTGTTGAAAAGAAAAAGGGTCATAAAGTTCTTCTGCAACAATCGGAATTATTTATTCGTAAAGTACGCGTAAATTAAATACCTGTTGGGAATACAGGAACCAATAAGTCTATAAGTTAGCGAGCTTATCCGACCCCACCACGGGGAATCATGGATCATGAGCGCTGAGATGGAATCGTGACCAAACTATAATTTATCCTTTACTTCCCCACCAGTGATAAGCTAACCTTGCCTCCCTTGCACCCTACTCACCAGCGGCTTCCGTGAAAATGATATTTTTCTCCTCAAATCATCAAATCCCTAAATAGAAACGTGAGTCGAATAGGCAGTGGCAAAGATAGCTGGCTGGAAATCAGCCCAACCAACCAACACGCCTCACAAATTGTAAGCATGCTTTCTCCGTTTTGACAAGTAGAGTGAAGAGCAAACATGCTCTGAAACTTCGAAGTAATTCAAAAAATTATCTGGTGCAATGTGAAACTAATTGCGAGGGAACTACAACATGATATGACAGTGATCGTTGGACAAATTAAACTGTTTGTTTGCAATAATGTGCTCTAGTATCTAGTAAATAGTGCAAACCAAGTAAGCAATTATTTCGAAATGCGGAGACGCAGAATAATTAGCCATATTATACATCTGAAAGTGACATTCAGCAACATGTTGTGTTAGAGGAAAATTATTGGGACATGAAACGTCAAGATTCTAAAGATACGATGGAATGAAGTAGTTTATGTGCAGTAGGTATCAGCTACTCCAAATTCCAGATACTAGTTTCTCTACAAAATAAGATTAATGTAAATGCGTATGGCTTTTATTGGTGTGGAGTCCCTTACGGGTAGTTCCACCTTGCCGCTTGAGCCATGTTATTGAAAATATGATTGACCTACTATTTTAGATGGGTTCCGAACCACCAGGAAGTGATTTTACAGCAGAGAGAGTCTTTTTTGCTGGCCAATCCAATTGGTCACCCTCACAAATTAGGCCCAGGAGAGCGTTGCTTACCTATCTGATTGAACAGATTCCTGCTATGGCTCACGGCTATCGCTTCCCAGACAAAATAAGATTGAAGAACTGTGTATGATCAGGATGGAGCCAATAATGTCTTTTGGAAAATAGGAATTGAAATTTTTCAGTAAGATCTGAAAATTATTTTTTAACTATAGTTTGGATTCATGAAGCATATTGGCCAGCTGAGAGCTAGGATTCAGAAGACCCACTGTAGTTTAGTTGGTAAGAGTATTTTCTGAGAAAGAGGAGGGCCCGTGTAGTTAGAAAACTTAGTAGTGGATTGATTTTTTGGATTAAAGCATTCATCAAATTTTCACATTTTCATTTGTTACTGTTCGTGAATCGAAAGTCTTCAATGTAATTAGTCTTCAATGGCGCTACTAACCATGATACTAGGCAGATTTTAATAACTTCAATAGTTCAATGTTTTAATAATCCAATAACAAACGCCTGCCTGTCCCGGGCAGATATTGATGATAATAACGAACTAATTATCCTGTTTGCTTCAGTCTATTGTTTGCTTCACGAGGACTCAATATCTTTATGTTGAGAGGGATTCAGATTCACGTGTTTTATGAAGCTGTGTTCCCAAACGTGATCAGATTTCTACAAATGCATATCCTTCCATCAACGACAGTCGTACAATACATTTCAAATACATGTGTCTGTGACAAGCTTTGTCAATAGTAATTATTATGTGGGTGTATGATCTCTTGAATACTTGAATAATAACACTGTAATTAGACCGAACGTAGAACTTCTGAGGCATCTAGCATCCCTTTGACGAATATAGATCATCAAACATATAATATAAATGGAGGCTGATGAAGCTTCTCTTTAATAGTGAAATACAACCCTACAGTATCTCCAGTATAAGAGAGTGAAAATCATTTATTAATTAGAAATACAGTGTCAGTTTTGATATTAGATTATAATATAAATGTATTTAATAACAGTACATTTGTAATACTCAACGCTTCGCTCACTTCTTTAAAGTACAGGAGTAATTTTCGAAAACACAATTCGTTTTCAATTTGTCATTGCAATTATCCGCCATTTTTATGCGGAAATTGAAAAATTCTTCACGCATTTCGTTTTCCTTGTTTCAAAAGGATCTTGAAAATGAAATAAGAAATTCTTTTAGGCCTTTCTAAAATAATTTATTTGTAAATGATAGCTGTACATCACAGAATATGAATCATAAGTTGATAGGCGCTAAGAGTTGTTTAATTCAGGTTTTTGTTGTTTCAGTGATTGCAACACATATTTGTTCAAATAGAATCACCTATTAAATGATGCATTATTTCAAGTCGAACATCATCAAGTAAACATCATTTACGAGTAAAACTGCATGCATTGAATAATTTAATCATTCTCGTATCTAAAATGGAGTTCAATTGTAAATGAGATATTAAAAACTTCGGCCGCTATTATGAGTTACGTGCATCACGAAAAACATACAATTATTCTCATTTGAAGAGGCATTTGCATGGATGATGCCCAAATGAGTCTTGAAACTAGTGCGTGGGTGATGAGGTGAATGATGACAAGGTGAATATCCAAGCATGAACGAAATTCGAACTAGACACTTCGAGGAACAGCTTGACTTCTATCTAATCAGAGAAAAGCGCCCCAACTGAATGAGCCACCGTGGCCCACTTAAAACTATTCAGAATTATTTAAATCATTCGAAAATATTTTAATTATTTAAAATTTGTGTCCATTTAGATTTGAAAATTTTCAATTTTCGTGTTATTTCTACTGGGCCACCCCCTGGGAAGGGGTTAAGATGCAATTGTGCGTCAAAAGATGTACTTATTGTACAACTCCCTTTTTAGTAAGTAATCTTGAAAGTTACATTATTTTGTCTCGAATAGTCTCCGATTTATTAAGGGGTCTCCTTGTTTTTGGTTCACTTTGTATGAAGTAGAATATCAGATCATTTTTAACTATTTTCTTATCATTAAGCATGATTTTCTTAGGCTATCAGATCACAAATGACTTGGAAGGATTTTTTCGTTCCACAAATAACTAAAAAGATTTTTTTTTCATTTCATCACAAATAACTTGAGTTGTATGATAATTATATGCGAGAGTGGCAGGAGCTTTATTTTAAGAGGAAATCATCATTCTGGATACATTCCAGTTAAATGCAATTTTGAATGATTTTCCAGCTGAACTTGGTGCTGTGAATGTTTACATTTCCACCACCACGGCCAATCTTCACTGTACAGTGTACAGGCCAGGCTGGTCAAAAGAAGAAGCTCTCTGATAACAACTAATCAACTTTCCATTAGCGTCTCTGTCAGTTCCGACGATTTTTTTGCCTCATCCAGTTGTTGATTGAATACAATAGCCGCTGGCCCTCAACCCTGAACGTTGAAATTGGTACACTATTGGCATTCAATTTTCTTTTTCTATTGGATCAATTAACAGCACATTCATTTGGATAGAACACGATGCTGTTGATTTTTTGAAATTACATTACATAGAACTCATAATTGCTCAATTTATTTTCAAGATATGGTGGTTAATGACCAACTGATGTAACACATTTTTAACCGACTCATCATTATCTAAAATCTAGCATCAGGGTTTAGCAGAGAATGTTGTGATACAGATTGTAGGGTTTTTATTAGAATTATTTATTTTTAAAATTTTAGAAATAACTTTCATGTTGAGTCTAAATGAATTCATCCATTGCAATTTCCAGCCAGAGAACTATACCCTACTAGCAATAAATAAACTGTAATTTATGTCCAGGGGCTACTCTGAATGTTTGATTAGGCTTTAAAATGTTCGACAGCATTCTGGAGCGCATTTCTATATAGAAGCAAGGCACTTTCTATATACTATATCCAATAATCACTCTGGGAGTGTACACTGTACAGTGGAGACTGGCCGTGGTGGTGGAGATGTAAACAACACAGTACATTCACAGGACCAAGTCCAGCTGAAAAATCATTCAGAATTGCATTTAACTGGAATGTATTCAGAATGATTTTCTCTTAAAATAAAGCTGCCACTCTCACATGTAATTATCATACAACTCTAGGCAGTGCATACAAATTTAACGCCCCTCCCAATATTTTTGCCAAATAAAATCAAATAAAAATGTTAAAGTACTGAATTATTCAATTTCATGTTTCAAATTACATTATTGATTTCAATCAGCCCAAAAGTACGCCCTACAACGATAGAGCTGCCTAGCTAATGTAATTTTTCCTCACTCATAAAGTATAAATTATCAGATCTCCACAAAGTATAGTCTGATTTTGTATTTATTGTTTCCATTGCCTAGGTCTACTCTTATGGACCATTATTGAGGTAACAACACCGGAAATGAGTCCATAAAAACAATATTTCGCTAGACATTAACTCATAGAGACTCAATATTGTTTTTATGTCTGACTGTCCCACTACAGAATGATTATAGTCTGACTATAGTAACCTAGTAGCCAAAATTATTTCAGTTGACTGGTGATAGTGAATGCGGTCGGTATCACTTCTTTCTATCCGCGAATTTCGTGCGTGTGTTTCTGATAAGTGAATATTATTTATAAGTTAATAAATTTGGAAAAGTTTCTAATAAAAACGACTAAAATCAGTGTGAGTTCCAGCAATAACGGCAATAGGAGTATTTTGGACCCAAATATGCCTTCATCTTCTAAGGACTTAATTTCCAGAAGTCGAATAATTCATTGTCAGACTCTGACAATAAAGTGAATGCTGCTGGAGCTATAAGAAAAACTAGAAGGTGATTCAATGCAGAATGGATAAGAAGTTTTCCATCGATTTCTGAATCGAATAATTCATTGTCAGACTCTGACAATAAAGTGAATGCTGCTGGAGCTATAAGAAAAACTAGAAGGTGATTCAATGCAGAATGGATAAGAAGTTTTCCATCGATTTCTTACAACAATTTAAATTTAAAAAAAACTCCATTTTTGTAGTAATTTCATTAATTATTATTATTTTATATTTGAAATGGTTGATACAAATCAACAGTGTATAAATATGAATTATCTTGAATAAGAAAATTGAGAACAAAATAATTATTAATAGAATACAACGTGTGAGTGTGCAGTGTGTATGAAATCAAAATTAAGTAGTGTAATAGAACGGATAATACATAACAGTGTAATAGTGAAATCACTCTTCTCACATGCAACAGTATCGGCACTACTTCTGGAAAAACTAAACGTTGCGATTATGCCACTTCTGAATGGAGAGTGATATTTCAAAAACTTTAATTACTGAGTTTAAATTTGACTAAATCGACACCCAATTTCAATTTTCCTCGGGAGTAAAAGGAGTAAAGGAGGCGGATATCCCTCTCTATATTTTACCCCCTCCCCCACGGTATGTCATACCATTCCGAGACTGAACTTCTAGTTAGGCAACTGCCCTGATGGTGGATCTTAACCCCCCTTCCCACCAAATAATCCTATGAAGTCGGCGCCGCGCTGTGGCTCATCTTATTTGGATAGAATTTTTGAATTACAAAATAAATAATAAGATATATAGTATATGTATATAGTAAAATATATGATAAGCAGTTATTCCTGGTTTAAGATGAGTTAGTAAACTTTTCAAGAAAAGGGCTGGATAAAATCAGAAATAATGGACGGGCCAAAAAATTGATAAACTCTCATTTTTGAGAGATAAACTTGTGTTTTTACATTTCATTCAATTTAAATTTAAAGTATCAATGATGATTATCCTCAATAATTATAATTATAGCAGAAAACTGCTGTTCAACTCACTAAGGGAGGCAATGATCCAACTGAGAAGATAAGCTTTTCAGGCAATCTAATTATTAAACTCATTCTTATCAAAGTGGAGGGGTCCAGAGGTACTCCACCGGAAAATTATTTAAAAATTGGCACTTGAAGGCAGTATTTCAAGATAGTTCTAGAAACAAATTCACTTGTTTTGATGCACATTAGAATTTTAAATAAAACCCAAAGTGGATGACATTCATTCAGTGCTCATATTTTGAACGTCTCACTAATAACCATGATATTGATTTCAATGTATGACTATTTGTATTCAGTTTCACTTCCATATTCAGTTTGAAAACAAGTTGATAAGTATGTTTTCAATGATTTAGCAATTTCAGTGATATCTTGTATCCATTCAATAAGAACTTTAAAAGTATAACTACTTTCTTTTTGTTCCAGATGAAAATGATTTCACAATTCCATTGAGACCAAACATTCAAGTTGAACGTTTTTAAAATAAAATACTAAGTTAAAATAATACAAATAATTTTTAATTTGTGGGCCTTTCAGTATAAAATAATCAATAATGAGACTGGTTTCTTATTTTTGTAATTGTTGACCAATTTCGAGCATTTATTGGTTTCAACACATGAAAACTTATTCATCCACTGACAACATTTTGTAACAATGAACAATTAAGAAACACAACTTTTGCTACAAAAGAGATTTTAACAATAATTAGGCCTCCCTCGTCATAATACAAAAGAGAAAATCGAAATTCCTTTTCCCTGTACATTTTCCGTTGTATGCGGTAGCCCAACTCAATAATAACTCATTTAAAACACTCAGTGCTAACTCAGATGCGATAATATTGTACTTGGAAGCGTAAAAAGCAATAAATCAATAATATCTTTTTTTCTGAAGATGAAGCCCACATAGGTCGGAGACCTGTGCGTGGGTAATGAGTTGGATGATGGTGATTGATGAGTTGAACCTACAGTTTTAGGTGGGTTCCGAACCACCGGACTTATATAATCTTACATTATATTACCTAAATTTTTTATATTATAATTTATTTCACATGTGTGATTTAGTGTCTACACAAAAGCGGGTAGCGGGCCGGATTAAACTAGCTCGGGCCGCACTTGTCCCGCGGGCCGTAGTTTGCCCATCACTGGGCTAACTCATGTGGAAACACATTTAAATATGACCAAGTACTTACGGCCCCACAATTTAAATTAGATTTATTCTATCGTATTTTTAAATTCTTCATTCCTTAAAAAAATCGTCGAATCACAAAGAAAATATATGGAGATATATACACACTATCTCCGATTTACAAGACCACCAAATTCAGGAGGCGTGATAGGATGCCTCAGTGAAATAATCGTCTAACTAAACACAGTATAACTGAAATAGTAGTCACAAGAATGTTTGAATGAAGAGGCCAAACGCCCCAGTGAAAGAAAACAATGTCTGTTATGAACGGTTGCCTATACTTCGCCCTCAGTTGGTTAGTAGTGACAAGGCCAGACGGCCAATGCCCCCACCCGGCACCCACTCGTAACTCTGCATGGCGGAGGTACCGCTACTTCACTACCTGTCAGTCAAGGTCTCAATAGCCAAGGTTAGGTTCAGCGCTCAGCTGTTAGTCCTCTACTTGCAGCCATTCTCACTCGAATACGGGGAGTGATAGCCGAGTGCCGTAGCAGGTATCTCTTCAATCAGAGATAAGCTACGAAACTCCTTGTCATCTTTGTAACGGTGACCGATTGGATTGGCCAGCAAAAAAGACTCTGTTCTCTGCTGTAAAATCACTTCCCGGTGGTTCGGAACCCACCTAAAACTGTAGGTCCAACTCATCAATCATCATCATACAATTCATCACCCACGCACAGGTCTCAGACCTATGTGGGCTTTATCCTCCGAAAAAGAAAAAAAAGAAAAAATTCAAATCTCGCACACATACTACACGCTCACTCACTAATGCTCTCTCTCTTTCTCACTCTCTCTCTCTCTCTCTCTCTCTCTCTCTTTCTCTCTCTCTCTCTCTTTCTCTCTCTCTCTCTCTGTCATTTCAATGAATAAATTACAGTTTTTTAAATGTTATCTTTTGATAATGTCAATGCTTTTTTATAGAACTTCTGTTCTTTCTTTAAAATTGAGCATATCTTTCTGAACCTCTCGCGCTTCTTAGGTGATTAAACTGAATAATTATAATATTGTTACGGGTTCTATATCTAAAATAACGCTGGCAACACTTAAATTTATCACTCGCACTATATTTACACAAATAATCCACAACACGCACTGATCAGTAATGTCTTACACAGAATAAGCAATCAAAAACAGATAAATCGATATTGTTCAACTGATAAAGAGTTTTCAATATTTCTGTACAAAAATCAATGTTAAAAGCCCGATCTAATATTAAATAATAACTGTAGCAACACATAACACCGAGAATCACTGTTCCTTTTTTCTCTTCATTTTCACTACAATATTATAGAATAAATCGCTTAAGGTTGATTCACACATATAGGACTGTGCGCCGACTGTGTTACGACCATGCATCGACCGTGCTGTGTCGCTATCATTCACACATATAGGACTGTGCGCCGACTGTGCTGAGACCGTTTTGCTCTGCAATGACGCAATTTCAGTGGAATTTTACTCCAGTCTCAGAGATGGATTCAGCATTAATTGTTTTGCAAGAGAAAGAAAGGAAGATACAAAAATTCAAAAACAAGAAATATTTTTAAAAATGAATGAAACATACTTCAAAAAGATTATATGATATGCATTCAAAGTGCATGCACACTGCTTGGCCTCTACACTTGAGGTTGTAATGATTACAATGTAATCTATAACATGTCTGAGTAGGTAATGCAAGACATGAACAGAATGAGAGTTTGTAAGTTTTTTGGCCAGCAAGAAAAGACACTGTTCTCTGCTGTAAAATCACTTCCCGGTGGTTCGGAACCCACCTAAAACTGTGGGTCCAACTCATCAATCACCATAATCCAACTCATTACCCACGCACAGGTCTCAGACCTATGTGGGCTTCATCCACAAAAAAATATATATATTTTCATTCATTTTTAAATGTTTTTATTCAAAGAACAGAATGTTTTTAATTGAATTTACAATCTGAAGTACAAATGATAACAATAGGATAACTGATAAAATGAATGAAAAGGATGTTGGATTTGGAAAATTTAGGAACTTTTCTTTTCAACGAAAATGCCCGAGGCTCTACGGAAACACCCGAAGCTTCACTTGGCTAAGGCTGGTCGCCCTATCGTCGTCCTACGTTGATTCACACATGTAAGACTGTGCACAGGCCGTGCGCCGGCTGTGTCGGACTGTGACCTTGATAGATCACTCTGAAAGAGCTCGGCCACGACACAGTATGCGCACGGTTGGTGCACAGTCCTATACGTGTGAATCACTTGAGACTGTCGCCGTGTATTTTAAATGGATAGACTGCTTTGGCGAATCCATCCAAAACGACACAGTCGCAGCACAGTCGGCGCACAGTCCTATATGTGTGAATCAACCTGCTGTATGCTATATAAATTAATAAATTTTACAGAAGCAGCTCCATATTGAAGGTCTTAAGAATATTCTCTTAGTCATAGAACCTCTTATGCCATAGAACCCCATTGGTTGATTGAATTGCCTTTATTAGGGGCGGAGTTAGATTCATAGAATTAAAGTGCTTATTCTAACAAAAAGTAATAGTTTTCGTGTTATTTGAATATGCTAATGAAGCTAAATACATACAGTATGTAGGTCTCGTCCGCAATGAGAGGAATATTTCACTTTTCTTCGCTTCATCCACCTAAATAGAACCTCTAATTTTGCGCTTCGCATGAAAAAAATTCTGCATGGTATAGCCTGACTTAATTGTGAGTACAACCTATGTAACCTATGAACTTATGTAACTTATACCTCGGTTTCAATATACTTTTATTTTTATCGTTACAAGCAGGGAAACAACCAGACCTTTTGTCCCTACCGGGTAAAATTTTGGTGGGGAGGGTGGTGAGATAGAGATTTTTTAGAGCTCTTTTTACAAGATTGCTTCCCGATAAAGTTCGTTGATTGCTGGGGGGAGGGGGTTCATTACATGACTTTTAAGGGGATTAGCTAAATGGAAACAAAATGTGTCCATCATTTGCCTTTTTTATACAGGTTGTTTCAAGAGTTCAAGATGATTCTGCCAGAATACATAAGCATCTTCTCATGAAGATAAAAAAATTCACATCAATGTAGGCCCGGAAACGCTTTGTTGCAGTAATAAATATAGGGCGGAAGATTACAGCTATTCCCATCATTCTTTCAGAAATCTGTAACGCCTTCATATAGAAGGTGTGAATTCAATTGATTCAATGTAAAATTAGCTGTAACGTGCTACAAGATCTACTAACATACATTTTTATGTTGCTTACATCATTCTGAGACTTATGCGTGAGTAATGAAGTGAACGAAAAAAAAAACAGTCTGAACGCAAATCGAGAATACCTAATCTTTGAATTAGTAAGGTATTTTACAAAAATTCACAGAATGATACTGAAAAACCTTTTATTATTGTAGGCCTAGTGAACTAACGAAATCATTTGACAATGAACCGAAAATTCCAATTTCTCCTTACAAACTTGTGAATTCATTTTTAAAAATGAAATGTGAATGTACCTAATAGTCAAGAACGCTCCTAAAGTTTTAAGGTCGAGTTTTATTGAATCAAGCCCCCTAAGCCCCTCTTGGGGGCGCCACTGGTTGCAAGAAGAATTTCAAAGCAGTTTTTACAAAGCTGTTGTCGGCTGTTATAGTAATGATTGATTCACTGCACTAAAAAAAAAAAATAACTAATCAGCTAAGAAATTTATCGAATAACTGGCAAAATTATTATAACAATCATCTTTTATAATATCAATTTTCGCTTCAGGTTTTCACACTTTCAAAAAAATCTAAATTCCACATTTAGCGAGATTGTTCTGGGAGAAATATGTTTCATAATCCAATTTTCACATAACTAATTTATAATTTCTCAAGAGAATGATATTGAAATGCGAGAAAAAATAAAAAAGGACAAGGATATAAAGGACAATAAAGTAAGTCACACTGACAGGACTGGTTGAAATGATACTTCGAAAGGCGGTGGTGAGAAGATTAAGAAATAGATAAACTTGTAACAATACCTTGCTTATTGAGGCTGCAATAAAAGCGAAAAAATAAATGCACCTAGTTCAATTTACAAGATTGGTTCTATTATCTTAAGATAATTTGATTTCTGAAAATAACTCCAAGTGGAGAGAGACTGTACTTATCTTCTCATGTAAAATATGATTAATAGTGATAAGAACTTGACAAATTATTGAAAATCATTTTTCTATTGGAGAAAATAAGTGTAGCCTGTACATTGAAGTTACGATTTTCGTCAAGCTAAAATTGTAACTGAATTTGAATAAGTCGTACCCTTCAATATGTTTAAACAACGCGCGTCGGCCGACGCGGGAAATAATTTTCTCGCGTTTTCCAGCGCCAAATAACGTTATTTTGGTAGACGCGCGTCGTCTTTAGCACATTATTGGGCTACCGACGCCCGTAGTTCGATGCGTGATATAAAATGGCCGTAAATTGTTCATTTTCAACAGAAATATCAATCTTCTTTTCTCTAATATTAAAACTGGCACTGTATTTCACTTTTAAATAACGTTTTACTCACATATATTGGAGATGCTTGAGGAATGCATTTCACTTCTGAAAAGAAGCTTCGTCAGCCTTATTAGATTGTTCATATTGTTTTATTGTTAATATTAGATTGTTCATTAAGTATTTCGTCATGGAAAACATCACAGACTTCTTTTCTCCTCAATGTGATGTCAGGGCAAAACATGCTGAACTCTAACCTGTTACTTGAAATAGTGTATTGTTGGCCTACTATCGAAAAATCAATACGTACAGTTGCTTAAAGTTGGGCAGGGCCGGCGAGTGAGACGCTGCTCTGGAGCCGTATCAGGATGTGAGAAGTAGCTAAATAGTTCGAAATTTTCTTTACAATTGTTTTTTTTATGCTTCGCCAAAGCATATAAAACTTGTACAATCTGATTCAAACACTGTAATGAATTAACAGTCGAAAACCCTACGAAGCAATAACAAAATAATGGTTTCGAAGTCACACAAACATCATTCATGCCTTATGTTTTTACTCCTTACGTAACATAGGGCCGTATTTATGAACGTTACTTCAACCCATACTTAGCTTGAACGAAAGAGTTATTTACATAAGTGTTTCTTATACTGAAAGTGTCACTTGAGAAAAATCCGTATTTATAAATGTTACTTGACTTTCGTCAGCTGTCTCTTATTGAAGAGCGATTCTGAAAGTGTCACTTGAAATGACGTCACCAACAATTAAGACGTCACGTGCAGCAGCCAATAGGAACGCGTTAGCATTTCGTGCAATATTAGCAACAAATTCAAAACAGATTCCGGGTTATTGCTTTTGTGATTGTTATCGGCAAAGGGCTAAATTATGGAAAAACGCAGACTCTTCTCATCGAAAGAGAAGGGATCTCTCAAACAATAGGTTTTGCAATATTCCGACATTATTGAAAGTAGAAGGACAGATGGATCTAGTAACAAAAAAAGAAGAATTATGGCCTAGAATTAGAAACTAATGAAAATAAATATTGTAATTTGTACATGACTTCCACTTACCTGTACCGGATGAAAAATTGTTCATTGTCGTACAACTCAAATGGGTTTCCACAATCCCGTAGAATTCTTTTAGGAATTCAAAATCGTTGCTCATCTTCTTGTAGCAAATCCAAATAATGAAAATACTCCAAGTCCATATAGTTCTTCTACTTTCCTCTTCTTTCCTTCTATTTTGTTTCTATCTGTTCTATTATTTCTTTGTTTAGAGTTAACAAATGTTTAGGGTTATTTTTCTTTATACTGTTTTCGTGTGATTTTCTAACTATTTTGGTATTTCATTGTTTTTAGTTAATTAATATTTAGGATTATTTTTCGTTATGCTTTTATTTCATGCCGTTCTCTTATTGTATGTATTTTGTCTTATTCCTTTGTTAGCTTAGCGTTTAAATTTTTGTTTTGTGATTTCCTTGTTTGTTTTTAGTCAATCTAATGCATTCAATGAGGTTTGTTTTGGCATTTGCTGTAAGCCTCTATTGTTTGTAATTTTTAAGTATGTATTATAAATAAATCAAATTAAAAGATAACTCTCCATAACAAAAATGCCTCGATACTTTTCCTTAAGTGAGGATTTAAGTAAGCTATCTCCCTCACTTGACTAAGTACGGTTTTCGCATAAGAATTGAAAGTGACACTTTGCTCGAAAGTGTCACTTTCGTTCAAGTGTGATTCATAAATACGGATTTCACTCAAGTGTGACTTTTCAAGTGTCACTTTCGGAAAGTAACACTCAAGTAACGTTCATAAATACGGCCCTTAAACTCCCAGCATCAATTTATTTAAATAAATATTGATCGATTATTTCATATCAAGTCTAACAGAAAAATATTAGAAATCGATACATGTGATTGTCGATTTGAAGGATTAATTTCCAGCTGAGTGATCAACAAAGGAGTCGCAAATATCGACTCCTTCACTCATAGAGACGCGAATTGAGACTCGTGACACTTCTAGGGTAAAAGTCGGGGTAGTGGGTGGTGGAAATGGAGTTGAGTCTGTTGAGTACCTCATATTTTAGACTCATTGGGATACTTGCTATTTTTTTTTTTTTTTTTTTTTTTTTGAGGATGAAGCCCACATAGGCCTTAGACCTGTGCGTGGGTAATGAGTTGGATGATGGTGATTGATGAGTTAGACCTACAGTTTTAGGTGGGTTCCAAACCACCGGGAAGTGATGTTACAGCAGAGAACAGTGTCTTTTTTGCTGGCCAATCTAATCGGTCACCGTTACAAATAGGTCCTACGAGAACGCAGCTTATCTCATCTGATTGAACAGATACCTGCTACGGCTCGCGACTATCACTTCCCACAAATTTGATTAGAATAAAAATTACAACTGCTCTCACGCCTTCGGATCGGACTGCCGTCCACTCAACAAATCAACAGTAGATTCCAGCCACTCAACAGAGTTCACTCACTCATCTTAATCAACCTACTAAACTTTATTCACCCTACTCAGCATTTTTCACAAATATTTTAACTTAAACTGTAATAAAATAATAAAGGCTTGGTGCTAAAAACCAGGCACGCTACTCCTCACGGGTTTTAAGGAGTAAAGAGTCGAGGTTGAATCCCAATTTTAAAAAATCACGAACTTTCTTAGATGTGTCTTGGAGCTTCGATGATTTAATGAATAATAAGACGAAATTGTCAAGAGTTTGATTGAGATTATAATGGTATAACAACCGAAACTAGTTTCTCAATATATTTTAATAAACTTGGTTGTGACAATTTCGTCTTATTATTCATTCTGGATACCTTCCTCAATATCACCTTTGCACTACAAAGAAAGCTTAGATGATTTCATCACTCCAAAATAAAAACTGCAGATTGTCTTTGTGGATGGAGAATAGTTAATGTTAAGTGTAAACTTTCATCAATTGACGATAGTCACTGTTCACAAATCTTCTACATATGGCTTTTGCCAATTACAGAGCAATTTCAGCGAGAATATCTCACACCTTTAGCAGTCCCGAATTGCTAGGTATTATTATTAACTCGCAGAATTCTCCATTTCGCTTAATGGGAGCATATCAGGTAGCGCAGCACAGTACCGTGCACAGACTTGATACGCTGAATTACTGAACCGAGGCCCATTCAATGTGTTCACATGCTATAAAGTTCAGAGTTGATGTAACATTTTCAATTTATCTGTTTGCTTGTAAGGATTGTTAATATTATTATCTCATTTGCACATAAGAAACGGTTCCAAAGAGTAACCGAAACTTCAAAACCGGAACGCTTGCTATCAAGATGAATAATTCACCAGTAACTCCCGTGTGGCCGTGTAGAATGAATTTTAATAAAATATAGGTACCGCAATCTCCTTACACTAACAATTCCAGGGTTTGCTGGAAATGATACAAAATTATTTAAATAAAGGATAAGAGGTTGAGGATTATTTAAATGGTTATTTTTTTTAAATTCAGAACTGCATGTTCTTCTAGGTTGATAAAAGCCTTCTGTTTCTGTTATGTTTCTGTTTCTGTGTTTCCTATTTATTACAAAACCTTCTGCAAATATATTGCATATTTTTTATTGCGGATGTTGCCCACATGAGTTTGGAAACTTGCACGTGGGTAACGAAGTGAATGGGTTAATGATGAAGTACATCCATGACTGAACGAAATTTGAACCCAAGGCTGCAGTAAACGAAGTCAGCCAGAGTCTTATTGAATCACAGACAAGCGCTCCAACCAAATGTAACAGTATTTCTGGATTTCTTGTTTCATAACGATCTCCTTTGTTAACATTAACTTTTCATGGTAAATTTAATAAAAGTATTCATCACATAAATTAAATATATGCTATATTAATACATTTATTATACTCTGGAAAAAATATTTTTATCAATTAATATTCTGTTTTCAATTAATATCCTATAATGACCAAATAATTCAATAATTTTTAACAAAAATACCTTTGTCTACATACGATGCATTTAATACGACACATGGTTATAATGGTTAATCTTCGTGGTGATGTTGATATTGTGGTAGTTATCCATAATTAATGAGACTGGTGTTGTCCAAACCTCTTTAATTATTAAAAACACGAGAGACTATAGTTTCGAATGTTACTTCATTATGAATTCCGATAAACCAAAACTAAAAGACAATAGCTGATATATTTTTTCTTTTCAGGTATGTACTATTGGTTCACAGGCTAGAAGCCTCTCATAGGTCAAACTGTAAGATGGAAGTCTATCATTGGCCGACACTAGACACGCCCCCTAGTATCAAGAATGAATGGCCTACCAATACGAAGCAGGTATGATGACCACGAAGTAAACAAGTGACCATCAAGCACACATAAAAAATTAATAAACTTCAGAAATATTGAAGATCGGTAGGTCAAATAAGAGTAAAATGAAGAAAAGAAAAAATTAACTAGTTAACCTATTAAGAAGCAAAATAAATAACTGTACAAAGTCCTGTTAGGTTAGGTTATACCTGCATATGGCAGGGGTGCCCACAGGGGGGGGGGGCTATGACGCAGACTGCGTCATTGAAATTCTTGGGGGGGGTTCCAAAAAACGTTTTGGGGGGAGGGCGTAAAGTTGATTGAAACCGTGTTTAACGTGACAACATTCAAAAATATACTACGAAGTCACCAGATAGAATGTCAATTAATGAAAATATATTTATAATTATTATTATACAATTGAATATGAATTAGCTAAAATAGTTATGTTTAGGATTTGTGCAGGATGTTATTATTCAAACTTAGCAAGTGCTCTGAAAGTGGTTTATACAACTCTACTCTCCTTAACAGTTACTAGTTAATCAGCAGAAAGAGCAATAAGTCGATTTAAAATGATCAAAAACAGACTCAGATCAGCTATGGGAAACTCATGGTTGTCCAATCTAATGGTTCTAGCTGCAGAAAAATATGTTCTTGAGTCTATTTCTAACGTAGAAATAATTGAAAGGTTTTCTGTTTCCTCATCCCAAAGACAAAAACTTCTATGTGGGGTTTAGAGAGATAGATTTAACAAGTTCAGAAGGTGCCTAGCTAACTTGTAGATGGTCACAGCCTACAAATTTAAAATGTTTGACTTCAAACTGTTGATGTTTTTCCTGTATTTTACGAAAACTACTTACTAATAAGTAAGAACTGCTATAGCAAAACTTACTAAATACTAAAAATTCAGTAATTTTTCATAACTATGTCTTTATTTTGTTTTTGAAAGACACTTCTTTCGATTGTGTGTTGTAAATAACTATACATGAAATGTGTGCCTTTTATTATATACTACACTAAGTAAATAACCTGTTGTTTAACTACTGTCCAATAAATATTAGCATAAATGACTTACTGTAGTATTCATATAACTTGGCAGCATGTAGCAGATGGGACATGCTATATCTGAACCCAACATACTGCTGCCAAGTTATATGAAAACTACAGTTATTAGTATTTTGAATTTTTGTGTTTTACAAATGAAGTTATTAATTCATTGTTTGTAACGGCATGTAAAGAATCTCAAGAAATATACATTTTGTATATTATCGACTGGGTTTGAATTTTTTTAATAGTTATAAAAATCTTCTTTTAGTTTTAGAAAGAATACGGGGGGATTTTTTCGCATTTTTTTGGGGGGTGGGGCCTAATTTATGGGGGGGTTGGTGCTAAATTTAGGGGGGGTGCGTCATGAGGCTTAGGGGGGGTGGGCACCCCTGCATATGGTTAACCCTATTACTGGATGTAAAAAACTGAAAAATTAAAATAATGGCCTGAAAACTCATATTTGTTGTATGAGAGTACATAGCCTACAGTATGAATTACTCAGAATTTTATTTTATTCGAAATGTTAACATAAGTACTCTTAGGTTAGCTAAGATCTAAGTTTGACACTTGGCAATTTTGAATCAATAAACTCTTATTTTTCCACATCATTGTTGATGAAAGGATTAATAATTGAAAACTTTTCAATGCACTTTCTAGGCATAGTCAATCCATGTCAAACCAACAAACATTTTTCTTCATCATCTCAGATTTTGATAAAATTTGGTAAACTCATAGAGAGTGATGAGACTAAGAAAAATATATAATATTAGATTCTCGTTCTAATACTTTTTCAAGTTTCAACCATTTATAATTTTAAAAAATTGCCAAGAATTGTTAATTCTATATATTTTTAATTATTGTAGCAGCTCAAGCAACCAATGAAAAGTATCATTTAATAAAATAATTATTATGCTCTGGCCATTTTTCTCACAAAGAAAACATAAAATATATTAAACAGCCCAACAAAACAGTTTCCTTAAATGTTTATAATCGTTCACTAGATACAATATTTCTCGGAAAAAACAAAATGGTGGCCTCACATTCAACAAAGTTCCATTGGGGTTTTAAAAAATATATTTTTTTAAGAATAAAGCCCACATAGGTCTGAGACCTGTGCGTGTGTAATGAGTTGGATGATGGTGATTGATGAGTTGGAACAATACTTTCAAATGATAACAAAAGAATTCCATAGTATTTGCCCAGAATCTTGTTATTTTCTTAATAACATTATAATATCCTATTCCCTATATCATGCTAACAAATATTGTACTTACCCTACCTTATTAAATTAATATCCTAATATCAATCGCATACTACTGGTAAAAACTGCTTATCCTTCTTCGCTCTCTCACTCTCCACATCTTTTCTCTTTGTTCGGTGTAATTTTCTTCACTCTTATCTATCGTTTCATGATTTTTTGGCTATGCTATCTATTTATAATAGTATCGACTTTGGAACTATCATATTTGTAGTGTAACATTTTACATGAAATTCAATTTATAGAAATAATGTACCAAATAATAACAGAGTCGGAAACTTTCAATTCGAGTACTTTCAATTTTATACTTTTATGGAATCGATTCAAAAGCTATTTGTTACACTGATTTGAGATCAGAACCTAAGACCCTAATAGAAAAATTGTAGGAAGACGCATAAATGACCTCGATACTGAATTGGATTTCCATGTGAAACATTTGTGAATAAGCTGACAACGGTGTGTGGTTTTCACTGAGCAGCTTGCTGCATGTTCTTGAGACACTCAGCTAGTTACCGAGTGAATCGATTCAAGTAGCTCTTAACCCTTCCACCATCCCCATTCACTATCCTCTTCTACCCTCATTCTAACATAAGAGGGATGTAGGAACGATGCACCCAGGGAACTTTGCGTATTCTCAGCATACCTAATTCAGCATCTCCACCTCTCATCGACTTTGACTTTACGCCTCCTGTACAATTCGTATTTGCTAACAAAAAAAAATTGCCAACTAATTCGGATTTACTAACTATAGGTATTTGCTAACAAAAAAAATAAATAAAAAACAATCTGAGCTTTAACAATCGACATGCAGCAATGTAATAACCTAAAAGAACTTCTTTATACATTATGTTGAGGCTTGCAGCACAGAAAATATATTTAATAGAGATAAACAGAAAATAGAGTTATATCTATTCTGTGTTTGTGTCGGCTACTACGTTTATATGAGTGGCGTGTATAAAGGGAGCGGTAGCCCAGTAGGAACTCGGGAACCGCCGTCTCTTTGAAAATGGAAAAATTAACTCGAAAAATAAAATATGAAGAATTATATAGATTAAAGTATTATATAAAAAAATTATATATAATATATAAAGCTAATGGCTTTATACTGTCTCGGGGGCCTGCCCCCAAACAACCCTCCACCACAACCAAACGTTGCATAGAAGCAGGAGCGGTCCCAGCTCGGGAGTTTGATGGGAAGTGGGTCATAAATGGGATTTTGTAAACCTTTTTTGCGAGATTGCCCCTCCTTCTTACTAATTTTGCAGTAAAGTTCCGATTTTGGGGAGCATGACCCCTATAGGGATGCTCCTGGTAGGGATGCTCCTTGCATACAAGTTGCATACTTTTTCTGTGCCACGGTATATGTTAGACGGAATAGGTTTTTTTTACAAAGGATGTAAAAGGTTGTAAAGGATGTGTTACCTGTACGTGGTTATTGAATTGGATGATGGTGATTGATGTGTATGGTGCTATATCTGGATTGGATGGTTGAGGTCTGCAAAGTTTCAAGCGGGCCTACACAGAGTACATTATTATGAAGTTATGGAACAAATCCATGGGATATCCGTCATCTGAAAAAGGATTAGTGAAACGATGCAGAATTGAAACTGCACAAAAAGATACTCGACTAGAAAGTCCGATAAAAATTTGTAGAGAGACTAGCTGACAGTTTCCTCTACGAATGCAGTCTTGCGTAAAATGAGGAGCAACTTGGACAAGCGTGAACAATCGCTGACAGTAGCGCAGCTTCACTTGCTTGCTCTACAGAAAGTCTCTGTAGCAGTGTAGATACCTGGCTGCATCGATAAAATTAATTAGAAACGATCGCAGACGAACTGGACTCTATGAAAAAAGGAGAAAAGAACTAGTAGCCTGACAGTTCCAGCTGGATAGTTTTACTCTCGCTAGTGTCTGTCTGTCTATTCGAATAAATAGTAAAACTCTCGTTTAACGAGTCATCCCGTTTCCCACTCTCTTTTACTACAGTCCTTATAAAGGTCGACACTGAATAAACCGTTTTATTTGTATCTTATCGAATAGCACTCAAACCTCATTACAAACGCCCAACCCTAATTACACTTAATAGCGTTTGTAACATTGATGCTTTCCTCAGGGTATTCGTTTTTTTCTGAGGATTAAGCCCACATAGGTCTGAGACCCGTATTTATGAACGTTCCTTCAGTGTCTCATGAAATACTTCTATTCTAAATGCATTTCGAGAATCCCTCGAGTCAAGAGACACTAAAAGAACGTTCATAAATACGGCCCTAAGACCGGCAATGAGTTTGGATGATAGTGATTGATGAGTTGGACCTACAGCTTCAGATGTGTTCCGAATCACCGAAAAGTGATTTTACAGCAGAGAATTGAGTCTTTTTCTGACCAATAAATCGGTCACCCTTACAAAGTGGGCCTGGAAGTTTGTAGCTTATTGTTTCGTGTTATTGCTTGCTTTATTAATTATTTCATTAAGTTTCAGTGCTTGCTGGAGGTCTTGAAAAATTGTACAATCTGATATGAACATTTAATGGACTAGTAGCCCAAACAAGAGACCCGATCATTAATGACACACAACAACCTGGAGAAAAATGTTCATTGCCAAAAAAATGTCATGGCCAAAGATAAAAATACTAATTTTAGAGCAGTTATTTCAAACTTCATTTATCAATCTTATTAGGTCATCAGAACTTTGGGAAGAAAATACTTTGGAAGGAGCCTTCTTTGTTCTCTTTCTGGCTACGTGTATAATTCTGATTCTGATATTAAGCTCGGTCTTCCTAGCTCCGCAACAATTAGGCGTAGGTAATTTTGAGTTGAATCCCCACAATCCTTTAGCTTGGGTCTGGCAACACTGATGCGCAGTGCGCTCCGCAAAAAGTGCATAGGTAGGAAACTCCAGCTTCAATTCTTCCAGGTATTTAAAGGCATAATAAGAATAATTTAAATAACTTTATCCGAGAAATTGTTATTAAAATCTATGTAGAGTACGAATATTGTGGACCATTACAATAATAATATAATTATTCCTGATAACTGTCTCACTTGGCGCCAAATATGCAAAAAAGTAGAAACCAACTTGTCAAAACAAAACAATTCATTCTTATTCCTGTTTTCCGATTCTTCAATCGCGTTGCCATTGAAATACTTACAAACTTCACTTCATAGCTTGCATTTCAATCCAAAACACAAATTCGAATCAAGAATAAAATATTCGGAATTATAATTCAGTATATTGAAAAGATAATAAAATATTCTGCCAGACGGGAGAAAACAATTGTCTACGCCATTCATTCATATTATAAACATTGCTGCCATTCAGATAGAACGTGCCTCAAAGAGATTGAAAATTGACTCTTGTTGACTCACTTTCCTTAAATGTCTCTCTCGCTCCTATTTGTTAGATTTAGTTCTACTGTTTTTGAGAGCTTTTCAGAATCTTCCAGATTGTTCTATCGGCTTCCCGTGTGATCGAGATATTGAGAAATTTCTAGAAATTGCTACAATGTATGAAAACAGTATAAAAAGGCTCTCTCGTCTGCGTTGAGTTTAGTTTGTTGTTCGCTCTTCCCAACGTTTCTAGCCAGTGGCAGTTTATACAGATCGTTTGATTACGTATCCAGTAAGAGTTTATACAGACGGTGTGATCCCAAATCCAGTACTGGTTGATTGACAGTGTATATTATCCAGTGCCGGTTTGTTGACAGTGTATATAGACATAGTGTTTACTATGTATCATAATATAAACAAATAAATAAATAATAATAAACGGTCCTTGACAACCTTCTAAAAACTGTATCTAAGCAGCCTATACTCGAATATTATATTTAAAAGGCTTACTATATCGAAATAATGATAATAATAATAAAAATAATAATAATAATAATAATAATAATAATAACTGTTATAACCCTTGATCAGGGTTTGGAAGAGGGACAGCCTCCTCCCGCCCAGGTCACAAGACCACAGCCAGTGCGTAGAGCTAGGAGGATGAGATGGAGCAGAGAAATGAATGCAGCTGCCATCCGTGCCTACTATCTGGCTACAAAAGCAGATACTGACCATACTTTGTATAGAGAGAGATTGTTGCAATATTGGCAAGAGATTATGCCAGAGTCTGAACTTACATCCCAAAGGATAGCTGACCAGGTTAGAGTAATCATACAAAGAAAGTTTCTCTCTGATGCTGAGCTTTCTAGTATCAAAGATGAGGTCTGGCAGCAATTAAATGGTGCAGGAAATTATCAAAATGTGGGAGTTGAAGATCAAGTGCATGAAGAGATAGAAGGAGAAAATGTGGCAGATGAAGCTGTTGGTGCAGAGAATATTGATGAGATAGTGCCTCATTCACCTGAGGAAGCTGTAATTGATGAAGGAGGGCTTGAGGCTGCTTTGCTAAGCAATGTTTTTAAGTTTGAGGGTGTAGCAGTGGAATGTCGCACTAAACTGGAGAAGGTGTTTTATAATGGGAGGACCTTCCATACAGTCAAAGCTGTCAACAGAGTTCTGGAAAAACACACCAATGTAATGACTGATATAAGTAGAGTAACACATTGGCTATATTGTGGTGCATTGACTGTTTTGCAAGAGTTAGGAGTGAAGCTTGAATCAAGAGTCAAGAAGGTTGGCCCATCTCACCAAGAAAGAAGGCCAAAATGGAGGGTTCGACTTGAAAGTAAAATCACTGATTTGAGGAGGCGCATTGGCATTGTTACAAGCTACTTGAAGAATCCTGTTGGTGCTTCAAACAGACAAAAGAAACAAATAGACGAGCTGTTAGTGCAATATATTGGTCTTGTCCAGGAAGATAAGTTGTGTGAAACATTGGCATTCCAAATGGACCAATGGAAGCAGAGATTGGCAGCATTGGCAAACCGTTGTCGCCGGTATAAGCAGTCAGAAACAAGAAAATGCCAAACGACTCTTTTCATGAGTAATGAGAGGAAGTTCTACAAGAGGCTAAATGGTGACAATGAGAGGATTGTGGAGCACCCAAATGTTGAGGCTCTTGAAGGATTTTGGAAGTCTCTGTGGGAGAGACCAGTTGTACATGATGCAAATGCATATTGGATGAGACAGGTGGAAGACAGTGTGAGGGATGCCCCTGGTATGGTGGAATGTGTGATTGACACTGGAGATGTTGCTATGGCAACAAAGAGGACTCACAACTGGAAGGCTCCAGGTCCAGATGGCATTCAGAATTACTGGCTCAAGAACTTTACAAGCCTTCATCCAGTTATTGCTACCTGTTTCACTGACCTATTACATCAGAGGTCAGAAATTCCTGAGGGATTTGCATCTGGGTTGACTTATATGGTGCCCAAGAAGGAAGGACTTCTCAGCCCCAAAGATTATAGGCCCATCACCTGTTTGAATAGCACATATAAATTGATGACCTCCATTATTGCTTCTAAAGTTGACAAGCACATCTCTGATAATAAATTAATAGCCCCAGAACAACTTGGGTGCAAGAAGGGAGCAAAAGGATGTAAAGAGTTGCTAGTTATCGACTCTTTTATTGCTGGTCATGCTAGTGCTAAGCAGAGGAATCTATCAGTGGCATGGATAGACTATGCAAAAGCCTTTGACTCTGTCCCACACAGTTGGTTATTGAATGTTCTTCAGCTCTATAAGGTCAATGCAGAGATTGTCAACTTCTTAAAATTAGTAATGGCCAGTTGGAGTGTGAAGCTATGTATTGGAAAGGGAAGTGATCAAGTCCAGACAGGTGTAATACAGATTGCTAGGGGAATCTTCCAGGGTGATAGTCTGAGTCCCCTATGGTTTTGCTTAGCCTTAAATCCTCTCAGTTTGATGTTAAGGGATTCCTCATATGGCTATAAGTTGGATATAGCAAGAGACTTGACAGTGTCACACAGCTTTTATATGGATGATCTCAAGTTGTATGCCAGGTCATCATCACAATTGCAAAGTATGCTTCAGCTGGTTGCAGCATTTAGTCAGAGCATCCACATGCACTTTGGACTGGATAAATGTGCTGTGCTGCATGTTGAAAAAGGACAGCTAAAGATGACAAGGGAGCACATGCTCACAATGAATAATGAGTTGGCACAGTTAGAGAAGGGACAGACTTATAAGTATTTGGGGTTCCAGCAGCATCTCAAAATCTCAAGAGTTGAAACCATAGAGAAGTTTGAGAATGAGTTCAGTTGGAGACTAAATAGGGTGCTGAAGGCAAAGTTAGCTTCAAAAAACTGTATAAAAGCTATAAATTCATGGGTCATCTCAGCTTTGACTTACAGTTTTGGTATTTTGAAGTGGTCAGATACTCGCCTTGAAAAGATGGACCGACTTGTTCGCACAACAATGACTAAATACAGAATGCATCATCCAAGAGCATCAATGAGTCGGCTATACTTGCCAAGGAAGCTGGGTGGTCGTGGTCTGACCAGGATTTCTGAGCTATGTGCAAGCCAAGAGAAAAGGTTGAGAGCCTACTTCAGAGATTCTGAATCAAGCCTTTTCAAAGAAATGAGTCGGCTGGACAATGGATATACTGCACTCAATTTGAAAAGTCCCAATGAGCGAGAGGTTACCACTATCCAATCTCTTAAGGCTGAGTGGCAGCAGAAAGAGCTGCATGGGCGCTACTACAGGTGTTTGTTCTCTGACCAAACTCATCAGGAGCAATCTAGCAAGTGGCTTGTAGTGGGTAACCTGTTTCCTGAGACAGAAGGGTTTGTACTTGCTATACAGGATCAGGTGGTAGCTACCAATGCCTATAGAAAGCATGTCATGGGTGATCAGAACATAAGTGACAAATGCAGGCTATGTGCTGCTGCTATTGAAAGTATCCAGCACATCACATCAGGCTGTTCAATACTGGCTCCAAGAGAATACTTGAGACGGCACAATAATGTGGCAAGGATAGTGCATCTGGAGTTGCAAATGAAATTTGGGATTATTAATGAGATTCCCCCATATTATTCTTATTCGCCTCCTGCATTTGTTGAAAAGAACCAGACAAAGATCTACTGGGATGTTCAAATGGTCACCGATAGACATGTTCCCCACAACAAGCCTGATATCCTGGTTGTGGACCTGCAAAGAAGGGAAGCCCTTATTATTGACATTGCTGTGCCAGCAGATGAGAATGCTCAACGAACAAGAGGAGAGAAGCTGAGAAAATACCAGGAGCTTGCATTTGAACTAAAAGATATGTATGAACTGAACACTGTTAAGATAGCTCCAATTGTAATAACAGTGGGTGGCTTGGTTCTTAAGTCAGCAGACGAGTGCTGTAAATTGATTGGACTGTCAGACTCTGTGGTGGAAAAAATGCAGAAATCTGTTTTGCTTGACACTGCACGCATGGTGCGTCAAATATTGCAATGCACAAGATAAGTCTAAACCATACTCACTTGTAATAGTTATCTTGGAGAGGAGGTTGCATGTGAATGCCCCTCCCTTCAAAAGACCTTACCGCAAATGCGAGAAAACACCAGTAATAATAATAATAATAACAATAATAATGATGAAGGAAATTGCCTGTCTCCATTGCACAATGGAAGCAAAAATATTATATATATATTAGAATAATGTTGGCTTTTTATTACAATAATATAAAGTGAAGAGTTTGAATGAATTGCTCTGCTCTGGAACAAGCATTGGTATAGATGCTATCAATTTAGCATACTAAGTTATAATTTATGAAATTAATTTTGAAACAGCGTTAATGGTGTGTGAAAGTCTTTGGCAGTACACTGTAATAACTCTTCATTATGAACTTTTAGCCGAAGAAGCAGGTGTTTCCTCCTCTATGCAAACTTTTCTTGATCACAACTTTCCACTTAAAATGACAACTCGAGCCTCCGAAACTTTGCATGAGGTTTATCATTATGTTTGTGAGAGTATTAAGGCATTAAGGCCTCTTTTTCAGGTTTATTTGAGTTAATTTCAGCTTTTATTTGATGACTTAATAATATGAACACAAGTGAGCCCCCGGGCTCGAGAACTCACTTGCAAACAACTAATCTTGGAGAGGCAACTTATTTCTAGTTTATCCTAAGAGAAGGTGGCCGTTTCGAATATTGATTTAGATGAAATTCCCAAGGAAGTATTAAAAGTCCAGTATCACCTACAGCTGATGATATAATTCAAAATACTATTTTGAAATCTAATGCAAATTCCATATAATGATGAAAACGTTTATTACCTATATATAGTAATGAAGACCTGAGAATCTATCCTTTTTCTTCCGCCTCAAAAAAGATGAAGGGATAGGCCAATTTATTGTACTGGCCAACAAACTCGATCCATATAAAATTTGGAAGAATATGTGCTCAAAATTTGAAGTTGGTTGGTCAAAGTGTATAAAAGTTATCGTCAAACATACATACATATACTGCATATCCACAGACAACGCCGCGAGTCTAATCAAAACGCTCGTTCAATAACATGACCAATTAAGGCTAACATATATGAACAATAGCATCCTTGAACGTGAGTCCTCATAATGCGAACATTGAATCCTTTTTCTTGTATAACAGCAAAAATAGAACTTAATTTGGATTTGTTCAATCTCTGTTAGGCTTGCAGAGGACAAAGTGAGTGATCAGAGTGAGGCAGGAGATATGAAATTCAGTACAAGTCACGAGCGTCACCATGCACGTGCTCAGTTACACAGCCCTCCTCAACATTTCAAACATCAGCTCAGTCTCTAGGGCTGTTGAGAGAATTTTCAGCTTTTGGTAGTGATAACCACGTTAAATATGCAATATTCTTCCCCGTTTTCACATCGTCTAATTCTAGAATTTCACCCCCGTATTTGTGAGGACATGTAGGAGAGATAACCACGTTTTAAATATGCAATATTTCCCCCCGTTTTCACATCGTATAATTTTAGAATTTCGGCCCGGTATTTGTGAGAACATGTAGGAGAGATAACCACGTATTAAATATGCAATATTCTTGCCCGATTTCACATCGTCTCTGTCATACAAATAAAATTTACAAGTTAGTTTGGAGTGACAACTTGTGAGATACGAGCCGATATGGCCAAGTTAAAAGTGAATGCTGCTGTGCAGAAATGTCTCCATGGTCTAGTGGTTAAGGCGCTCAACCGGCAATTAGGAGGTCCGTGGTTCGATTCCCGGTGGTGACTGATATTTTTGTACAGTAGCATTCATCGATTTCCATCAGCTATTTAATTCTGTTGTCAATATCCGCCATTGCGGAAGTCTTCAGTATAAACTAATAGCAATTAAAGGAATTCGAAATTAATAAATTCTGTTTAATAAAATTTAATTGGCCATGAGCATGTCAGGTAAACAGTAGAATTTGAGATTATGAAAAAACAAGAATTAAAATATTTACAAATTTGTAATAATTACAAAGATGCGAGCGAATATTCAAACTGAATACCATTGCCAAGCATGGGTAAACCGCTTGTTATTATTTATTATTAGTTTGTTAAACAGATTTGAATTTGAGGAACTACGACTTTGATTGGAGAGGGAGAATACCCAAAGCTGAAGCTAACAAACAGACTTGTTGGAGATATTTTAGTCACCTGTATGTGAGAATGCGTTCAGACTGGCGAACGCCTTGAAAAGTAAAGTGGATGACCGCTTTTTGGAAAACCGATATGGAAGAAGAAACAGGCCATAAAGGACTAATCGTTCTATTCTTGTCGTAGTAGTAGTCCACAGGATGAGAAGTAGGAGGAGAATGAGGATAGGAGGAGGAGGAAGAGAAGGAGGAGGAGGAGGAGGAGGAAGAGAAGGAGGAGGAGGAGGAGGAGGAGGAGGAAGAGAAGGAGGAGAAGGAGAACATATGAAGAAGAAGGAGAAGAAAGAGGAGGAGGAGGAGGAGGAGCAGGAGGAGGAGGAAGAAGAAGAAGTAGAAGAAGAAGAAAAAGAAGTAGAAGAAGAAAAAGAACAAAGAAAGAAAAGAGGCCGTCTACACAGTGTTAAGAACGCAGATTAGTCAACTCCCTCGTTCTGTTTCAGTAAATTGAAAAACTGTGTTCCACAGATGCTTTAGAAAGTTCGTGATTGCAAGAATAAAGTCGACTACAACTTGTCCATTTGATAAGTAGCTAGAGAGATTGAACGTGTCTTTTCAATTCTTGAATTTCTTTATCCATAACGATCTGCGTTGTTAATATTAACTTTTTATGGTAAATTTAACGACGTGCAGTCTTTTTTGATTGAGAATCTGTTTCATTCTCAATTAAAAATGACTGAAAGTCGTTAAATTTACCATTAAAAGTCTTCTTTCAGTCATCACTGGAATAAGCTGTGCATTGATTATTCTGACCACAAGCTACATATATATTTAGATCAGAAATCGTTAATTACAAGCATTATACAATGCCAGAAAATTTAATTTGTAGCTTACTACAGAACTGATAACTGTTTCATTTAATTCTCGAAAATGTTCAATTTGAATAGAAAAATGTTATGTCTCATATAACGTTGTAGTTCTGTGAACAGTAGACCTCACGCCCAATAATAAGAGTGCTTGCACTCATTCATTTTCATCCAGCCTGTACTTATGTTGTTCCAGGTAGCTGATTGCTCAACTAAGATTAGATTTCACATGTCCGATGAATGAATTAACAGAATAATATTAATGAAATCCATACAACTATTATTTACTTTATCTATTAATCTACTTGTTAGTATACTTGAATGAAATATTTGTATAGGAACATGGAATACTTGAATAGGAATGATTTGTTTCTCTCAAACAAATATATGTTATTCATATAAATGATAACTTAATTCATATGAAGTCTCAACCAGATGAATAAGAGGGCCTGAGGGCTAACCTGAATTCTGATTATAAATCCATATGATGGGGAAACTCATTTTCTAATTTTTTATTTTGTAGATTACGTCTTGGAGACTTGTCTTGGAGTATAAGACAAGTCAGATCAACAATTATGTACTCTTATACACTAGTTACCATAATTACTATATCAATTAGTTGGGGTGAAGCTTAATTTTGATGTGAAAGGAAGAAGGTCTGAGTGCCTTTCCTTTTTTCGATCTAAATATCCTTTGAATGCAAGCGAATTTCGAAAATTCTTACATATACATCGCACTACACTTCTAAAAGGATCATCCATGCGAAATTTCATAGAATTTGGTCTTCACGTTTGGCCATGATTGCGTAACAAACAATCAAACAGACAAATGCAAAACGGTCGACTTGAAACAGAGTCCTCTCTTCGTTCGGTCAATAATTCCTGTATAACAGTATGTTTCGAATGAACAAGATAAGAGCTAAAACTTGAACGACAAAGAAGAGCTAGGCAAAATAATTATTCGTATAAATTGGTACGATTATTATTGAAAATAAAATGATCTGATTAGAATAGTGTTGGTAAGTGACGTTTGCTTCCTGAGTATAGGCCTGATGTCATTTGCAGAGTGAAATAGAATCAAATAAGGGTGGGAAAGCGTTGAATTTGATTTCAATTTCTCTTACCCAAGACTCGAGTCTCCTGCTTTCCTTAACAATATTTCCTGATCAACTCACAGACTCAACTTCAACACAGAAGATCAGATTGGCGTTCTATATTGAGTGTTTCTCAAATGAAGAAACTAGTAGACTATGAAATCACAAATCTTTCTGAGAAGATTACTTTTCTTCAGTCTAATGCAATGCTTTTTCCTCCATGAAAGTGTCGTTATAGAATTACACAAAAGAATATTCTCTGCTGTAAAATCACTTTCCGGTGGTTCGGAACCCACCTAAAACTGTAGGTTGCTGCGCTCCATTTTTTTATGGAAGATTTTCCTTAGAACGGACTGTTAACCTAATGGATAAAACATCGGTTAAAATAAAATTGTTCTTTTTTGAATATTGATTGAATTTTAGCCAAATAAATGAAGAAACTTGTTTTCCAAAGAAACTGATATAATTTTTATTTGAATTTTCTTGATGATATTAATAAATAATTTTTTATGAAATTGCATGTGTTTTCATTTTTTCTCATAAAACAGAAATTGATTGAAGAGCTTGATAATTAATTATAAATTAAAAAGAATACTCATCTTTCCCATGGAAGATTTTCATTGTTGTAAAATTTTCATCAAAGACTGGATTCTTTTATTCATTCTTCTCTGAATGAATACTTTATGAATTAGATCATTTTTGCACTTCTGACGTTAATTTAGATAACAGTTAAGAAGATTGTAACAAAATTGGAATCTTGAATTCATATCACTAAATTTTTCTGAATCTACGAAAATCCGTTTTTACATTTTGATGTTTTAATCATGAAGACCAAAAATCAACTGCTAGTTTTGGATATTTGAGTTCAGATGTTTTTCTGAAATCAAAAATCAGTTTATCATCTGGAGATTTGAAGGTCATCTTCGGGTCTCCCAAGATGAATATTCTATTTTGTCTTTTACAAATTTAGTAATTTATATGTAATTAATATTAACAGAATTAATTATGATTATAAATATATTAAATATTAAAGTGGAATTTAGTACAATACAAAATTATTTGAAAATTCTCGAAAGTTGAATTGGCGGCAAATTTGTGATATTACAAGGTCTAACTCATCAATCACCATCACCCAACTCATTACCCACGCACAGGTCTTAGACCTATGTGGGCTTCATCCTACGATAAAAATCATGTGTTTTTACATAGTAGCTTAGTATAAAAGTTTGAACTTAATAATAGGACGTTTTTGCAGCCGGGGGTTATCCCTTTATTCACTATTTAAAATTCTATGAATATTTAAATCTAATTCCAGTTTAGGATGGAATTATTTTCTCACATAATTATTTTCTCACATAATTATTTTCTCACATATCATGCTCTGTTTTAAAATTAATATGATTGTAAAAACATATGGACCCTATAAGCTGCTATTATAGCTATAGCCTAGGTCTTACGGAAGAAATCTCTATATCACGGGTCGAAATTAGTAAGCCATGTAGAGTAGAGCAATTTAGAAGTGATTCGTCTGTACTAGCAGAGGAGTGAATTATACATGAATTTGTCAACGATGTATCTCACATAGAGCCCTCCTGAATTGTGGGTCCTGAAAAATTTCAAATATTTAAGGAGTCTTCAAATCTACCTAAAATTCTAACAAATACGTTAGCATGATAATAGTTCTAACAACATTATTCATGAAAATATTTGTTGATTATAATTTTCAACAATAATTGTCATATTGCTCTATGTAATTTTTGAAACAGACGTGATAGTAATGCCAATAGGGGGAAATATTAATTTTAGAGACAAAGCTTTTTGAAATAATAATTTCAATGCAGCCAACATAACCGAGAAGTAAAGTTAGAGTGAGATTTAAAATCACTGAGAACACAGCTGAGAATACACGAACGCTACTACCAATAATATTAATCAATTTCACAGCACAGCTGATTTCATTAGACTAGAATGATTATTTCTTATGGAATTGATTTTCACAGGATTGCAACTTTCAATTTATAAGTCCATTAACACAGCTCCTATACCACAATGATTGCTTAATGAAATAGGTCCTAGATAATATTTTGTACCTCAGCTATTGTACAATCTATTCGTGTGTTTTTCTTTATAATAAGCAGGCTGTTATCTGTCGACGAAACTTTAACGCTGAAAAATAAAGGATTGGAGGAGGAGAGGAAACAGAATAAGGAGAAAATGGAGAAGAAGAAGAAGAAGAAGAAGAAGAAGAAAAGGGAGGGGAAAGAGAATAAGAATGAGAATAAAAAAAAGAAAAAGATAAGAAAATGATGGAGGAAAAAGAGACTATAAGATTGATTTTAGATAGGCTATTACTCATTCACAAAATCCAGATTCAATTGAATCGGGCCACCTGCTAGTAATTGAATTTCTGGTGTCTGTCAGAATACATAACACAAGTAGGCTATACTCTTTAACGTCAAAATAACACGATAATTAGTCACCTCGCTTTATATACAGTCACTACGAACCATAGACGGCCAGATTGAATTCTATTTGCATCACAATAGAGAAGCCCGGGGGGCTCCGGGGTACTCCCCCGAGAAATCTTTGGAAAATAACCCCTTTAAAACCACATTTTAAGCGGTTCTAAACAAAAATTTCAATGTTAATCCAACCCGAATTGTGTGCCAAATTTTCATCTAGTTTTGCATGATTGTCAGTGGAAGATCTGAACTCTTGTGCTAAAAGTTTTTTGTTCAAGTACTGACAACAATTATTATGAGCCAACAAATAGAATGCAGCGCATTTACAATTAAAACTGTTCACACATAGATATTTTTGGTCGCTCGGTTTTATAGCAGGTTAGTGAACAGTTTTGTGGTCAGTGAGGTATGAGTCGACGACCGGTCTCTTAACGTATTGTTTTTATTCTTCTCTTCAGTTTATATAATATAACTTTTTTCTTCTCTTCAGTATATCTGTTAAATATATTTTAATGACTTCATTCAGTTTTCCTCTTTCTCTCCCATTCTTGTTCTTTCAAAATAGTGTCTGCATATTTTGTTTCTGGTTTTAGATTAAGAAATCCATACTATGAACTTTGTAAATTTCTGTATAGGAAACAGTCTTGGGCTGTCAAAGCCTGTTGTTTCCACAACTGTTTGTTTGTAAATAAAAATAAATAAAATAGCTAAACTATAAAGCAGGCCTACTTCAATCTATTTTTGATCCGCCACCTCAGCAGATTGGGGTGCAGTAAAGTACCGTACTTAGAAATGTCTTCTGAAAAGAGGAGTAATCTTCTAACAGTAATTCAAGACTTTATGTAGATTGCTCATTCAAAAGGAGGGTCCGGGATACTACCCTTGATTTATTGTTGAAAATAATCCATCTAAAACCACATTTTCAGTGATTCAAGAGTCTTTTTTGTCAAAAATTATTGTCTCTTAGAGCTTGTTAGAATTCCAAAATTTATTTTGTTTCTGGGTCTCTAGGGGAAATCTATCCCTCAGATTACCACCATAGTTACGCCACTGCTATTACCAACTGATTTGTGTTGTGTATTTTAAGGGGAAGGGTAGGCTAGAACTTGAGACAAGTGACTGCTAAATTCGATTGATCGTCTACCAAATGGAGGGAGAGTCTACCGTCTACTATGAGTGAGTCCAGAGGAAATATTAGCCTATATTAATGAGATGCACGCGTGGAATAATGAGTAGTTGAAAGATTAAAAGCCTGTGAGAGCTACAGGTCTATTTCGTCTGCAAAGGTTCGACCGTATTCTAACGGATAGAAGAGAGAGGTATGCGGTTACACGTACTGAAGACCTAGGAACCGGTCGTTCGCTCGTTCATCCTATAACTGTATGCGATGCCTTGCCGCTCATCACCGAAAACTGGGTCACACAAACACCATTTGACAACGACCACTCACCACTCACCTTCTGTACAACACTCATATTGCTTTAATTAATTATTTTCTGCCTGAAAATTCGCTGATAAACGTAATCATAACAGCGGCATACCTAAAAGGGGGATCAGGGGAAAATAACCGGACCTCTCTTTTGTATAAACAAACTACATAAGATCAGATCTCCCACTGACAATGATGCAAAAACTAGATGGAAATTTGACACACAATTTGGAATAATGTTATCATTGATAAATTTATGTCTAGAATCGCTCTTAATGTTGTTTTAATTGGATTTATTTGAAAACATCTTCAGGGTGAGTCCCATGGGGGCATCACTCTTTTGAATAAACTACACATTATAGTCTTAAATTGTTGTTAGATAACCTCACCTTCACTTTCATGGTGTAACGTATAGTAAAAGGAGCCTACCCCCTCCCTCATAACATCATTGGTCATCTGCCCCCCACCCCCCCCCCCCCCAAGACTGACCCACTAGTTACTGCATAATAATCATAACCATTACGCTTTTGGTTGCAATCACGAGCCTCTTCATAATCGTTGGCGTGACAAAACCATGGACGAAAAGCTGATTAGTGTCTTGATAAAATAGCATCAAAATAAGATTGAAATAATTTGTACTGCCCATCATGGGACATAAACCATGAAATATTCTATTGCACTGGCGATTTATTTTGATAGATAACGAATACATTGTTTTCTTCAAACGACAATGAAAAAATACAAAACTATTTCCATTGTCAGTAGATTATTGATTGATGCTGTGGAACTCCATAATAAAAGTAAACAAGGTTAATACTGTCAATTCCACGTATTTTGACCCCGTATTTGATGTTGAATTGACAATATTAACCTTGTTCACTTCATTTAAATTGCGAACAATTTAATTCTGATAATGTAAATTGTAAAAAAGGATAAATGTTACGCTAAAAGATCCCTTGCTCCAATCTACCTAGAGTAAATTTTCAAAGTAAAAATTCAGTACTTAACATTTTAGTACTCTGCTACAGTCAACAGGGAATCAGTAACATATTTCAATTTTATTCAAGTTCCATTACCATAATACTAAAGAAGAGAACATTATTTATGTTGCTCCAAACACTAAAAAATCTCTACTTCTGAACCAACAGCAGATTCAATTTTACTATTATATTCAAAAACAGACTCGACTCGTTGGATCATGATGTAGGATTGGTTAATCCAAGATCAGAATTGCATTTTTGGTATTGGTGGAACGCAACGAATAGAAATGACTGCAAGTCGTTAAATTTACTATAAAAAGTTCATATTAAAACAAAAATTCTTATGGATAAAGAAATAATAATAAATTTTCTATTTCCCGCAAATCATTACAACATTATTACATAATTCAGAAATATAATAATAATTAAATTAAGAATAATAATATAATATAAGAAAATTTAAGAATGCAAAGAATAAATTGATCCACGATGAAAATGATCTTTTGGCACCATAATTTAATCTGTGTTGGTGCAACTCAAAACAGTTTAGGCACGGCCATCTTTAGCTTGAAGATGGCCTTGAATATAGCCATGGTTCAGGTTTGAAAAAAATTATTTAAAGTCACTTATAATTTAGCGGTAGAATGCAGGTTCAAAACATCCATTCTAATGTAACAGCTGAAAGAGAATGCACTAGAGTGAGAAAAATTTCGTAAAAAATTAATGTTGTCTCTATTTAAATAGATAGAATATTGATTCCAGATCAGTAGTTGCTGGAATGTGTACTGCCTGAAAAATTCAAGATCATAGCTCCAATAGTTTATGAGATAATGTGTCATTTATGAGAAACATATTCATTTTTGGAAAACCGTACTAATAAAACTGTGCAAAATAATAGGCATCGGAACACATGTTGTAATCGTGAGTGTCCTTCATGACTATAATTATAATAGTGCCAAATTGGAGCGCATACCCTTCAAACTCAATGTACATACTCTTCAAAGCAATATAACACTTCAAATAACTCCGAAAAATATTTTTCAGTTTTTTAATGACTTTCCTACTAAAAACGAAAAAAAATTCGTCAAACTCAGAAAACAACTAAATTTTAAGTAATAAAAAAGTCAATAACTAGTGAGCCCAACGGGCTGGAGAATTCGCTTGCAAACAACTAATTTTGGAAAGGGAAACTCATTTGGGAAGCTTATTGTAGGGGAAGGTGGTAACGAAAAACGGCTGTTTTGAAAATAATGATTTAGATAAAATTCACAAGACATCTATCACTTGAAGTTCAATTTCATTGTTGCTCTGATACACACAGTTATTTTCCACAAAAAAGACCTACCGTACTCATATACCTATATATCAGGGCAATGGAATTAGTATATCAGCTTATACAGGGCCTATAAAAAAGCCTGATCGCATTTATTCACCTACAGCTGATGATAGCTCAAAATATATTTTGAAATCTATTGCGAATTCCATATGGTGAAAAAACTATTTTCTTAAATATAGTAATATATAGATATATTAATGAAGGGGTGAGAACCTATCCTTTTGTTTCGCCTCAAAAAGGATGAGGGAGTGGGTCAATTTCATTGGAAAACGAACTTGACCTGTCTAAAGATACCAAGAATCTGTGTTTCAAATTTGAAGTTGATTGATAAAGGCGTTCGAAAGTTATCGTGCAACATACAAACAAACACACAAAGAAGCAAACAACGCCTCGAGCCTCAAGTCAAAAGGAAGAACTCGCTTCGCTCGTTCAATTAACCTATTGTTATGAGTAGTTGCTGTGCAAAATAATAGGCGTCGGAACACATGTTGTAATCGTGAGTGTCCTTCATGAACAATAAATGAACAGTAAGTAGAAATGAACAGTAAATCCTGAAGTTTAATCTGAGTGAAACAACAAAAATTCACTTAAAACCCTTTTGTCCTCATTAAATTTTTGTGAACATTTTTTGCTCCTACTTAAAATTTAAATTGGAATGTAAAGAGTGTGGCCTATTATTTTTAATAAATTAGACGTTATATTGTTCATTATTAGCAGGGACTCCATTTCCCTGATCTATTTGAATATTATTTAATTTGAAACCTTATTAATGGACGATCACAATTTTTAGTTCTACTTTAGACACTAAAATAACCTATCTATAAATTTAATTTATAACAAAATTTGTATTTTTATTTCACCGTCTCCTTCTCCCCCTCCTCCTCTTATCTTTCCTATTCTTCGTCAATTTTCTCCTCATTCTTATTCTTATTCTCCTCCTCTCAGTTAAGTGTCAAGAATGGACGAATCTTTGTCCAAACTTCGCCATTTCATGTAATTGCATCACTTAGATTGTCATTACTAGAGCTTATATCATTAATAACATACAAACATCATTGTAAATAATTTCTAGCACTATAAAAATTATAATCCAAGTCTATATATAGTATCTAGGTGATGTTGACAATTTTGTCTTAACTAATCATATTATGCGAAATTTGTAAACTTACATGAATAAAGAAATCTAATCTAATCTAATCTAATCTAATCTCCTTTTAATTTCTAACGAAATTTGTATTTTTATTTTTTCTTCGTCGTCTCTTTCTCCCCCTCCTCCTCCTTATTCTTATCTTTCCTACTCTCCGTAAATTTTCTCCTCACTCTTATTCTTATTCTCCTCCTCTCCTTCTTCATCCCTCACTCACCAGCGATAGAGTTTCGTCGACAGATAACAGCAAGTAGCTGTTTATTACATTGGATAGAACATGAAAGAAAAAGAAGTGGCACTGGCGGGAGTCGAAGATTCTCTCCCGCTAACTGCTTATCCCACTCCTATGAAAGGCGAAAGAAAGTTTTCCAACACATAATAGTAATTTTCGTTATGGAAAAGCATAGCAAATTAGATTTAGTCCTTAGCAAGTGTCACTTGAAAGTCTCTAAAGCATACATTCATAAGCATCTGCTTCTGCTTCTCATTTTATCTCGACTACAAAGACGGTAGTGACAGTGAGTGTATTGAGGGTGAACAGAATGATGAGAATGAGCACTGCATTTCAGACGATGACAGGTGACTAGGCAGTGAGTGATAGGACAGTGATTGAGATTGAACTAACTGAGCACAGCGCCCGCAGTCAGCTCATTCTGCTCAATCATCTGCGCTTTCTCGTCGATTGAAAAATGAAAGCAATCTGGCATTTCGATCAAAGTGTGCTACTGGAGACGTGAAAATCAAGTTCCGAGTTGATCAGTAATCAGTGCACTGTTCTGGTTTTGAATAACGACTGTTTTAGACTGCCATACGACTGTTTCAAGTGTGTAACGTGTCTCCATCTACGGATTATGATGCTTGATCGATTGATCGATACTTGATAGTCGACTATTTATCTACCTTTCACCTAGTTGAATAATTGATAACTGAGATGAGCCATTCTTTCACACGTGACTCGCTTTCAGCTAAGACCGCCGTTAACAGGAGATAGGCACAAGTGTAAGGTGAGGGGGAGGGGGGATTGGATGCATTACTCTGTGCTTCCTAGCAGCAAAGGATGCAGTGCAGCTAACGGCTGATGTTTGAGTCACCCCCTACAGTCAATGCACAATAATCTTATCAAAACGTCCGAGCAATTTCTACAAGTAGACCTACTGTTGAGCATAGAGCTTCAGAATTTGTTTTGATGGGCTCGGCAATTCTGTTAGCTCAGTGAGGAAAGTAATCGCGTGAGATAAATGAAAAACAAAGTAAAGGAGTGAGTTTTTTACCTCGATCTAGAAAATAAATTAATAAATATTATATTTATTGAGATATTTTGATTATTATGAATTGGTAGAATGCTGAAGGTATGGAAAACACACTGTAAAAATGTCAAAGCTGTAGCTAATGCAGTCTTTGAGATAGTGGGACATACATTTAACATGTGGGGGGCCTAAAAGCAAAAACAGACATATGCAAAAACTCAAATTTTCCAGGAGAGCTTCAAAACGTTTAGCTTTTGAGAAATTTTTACGATTTTTTCTATAAAATCGTTGGAGTGCACTGAAAACAATGAAACAGGATATATGAAAATATATTCAATAGGAAAATTAGGAATTTGAATTTAATTTTGCATTTGTCTGGTTTTGCTACCAACCGCTGTAATTGTCAGGTTCTGCTCCAAACTGTCATTTCATAGGTCGGTTTTTGCTTCTAATCGCTAGAGTCTCAAACAAACAAAACATTAATTTTACCAAATTATTAATTTTTTAAGGCACACATATTTAAGGCATATAGCATTCTACTTTAGTAACAGCACTTTGTTAACCATAAACAACACCTTTTTCGTTTTTTTTTCGTTCAAGCAGAAAACTGATGACAGCTGCAAGTGGTCACATGACCAATTTCTCTCTTCTGATTGGACCGTTGCATTTGTCTGTGTTTGTTTCTCACAGCTTGATACATTTGTCGGTTTATGCTTTTAAGGTTACATTTTAACATTGAAAAAGTATACGAAAAGTCTAGTTTTGCTTTTATTTCCCATTATATGCGGCTGGTTGAGCTGAAAAAAATGATGTAAATATCTTGAAATTAAAAAAAATGGCATTTGTCGGTTTTTGCTCTTAGACCCCTCATGTGTAACATAGAGAATTCACTGACCTTTTGTCTCCCTTAATCTTACAGCTGAGCTGTATCAAAAAGCTTTAAATTAAAGTCAACAAACCTCGACAATGAGGGTTGGAAGTTGGAATACATCGTCTAATTAGTCTAAATTAGTACGTAGAGCGTTGAAAGTTCACTCACAGTTGGGTTACTGATCCGTTTGAAGGTTGTTGGGCTAGGCCGATGGGTGAGATTGCCTTTCACTCGGTTTTTCGTAACGCTCTGTTGACCTACACCATGGGAAATGGGGAAAGCCGAAAAAGAAGGCACAATAAAACTATTGATGAGCCCCAAATCATAGTTATTATCATGACAAAGCAATGTACGCACTCAGCAAAAGACAACGAACCCGTATAGAGGACCATGTAACAATCAAGAAGTAATTACACAAATGAATGCTACGCTTAACAAGCAAATAAACTGCATTACAACCTTTTCCACATAAAAATGAACTAAAACAGTTCATTAGGCCTGAATGAATAAACAGTTATTGCTGGCCTTCCTTCAACCAAGTGACAAGTATTTTTTGTCATTATCTGATGTTAGTTAGCACATCTGCTACTAAACAAACAGTTGAAACCAGTTCCAGACCACATTTATTCATTTTGTAGCCGTTAGCCGCCTACTTCACTTCATGTTTTTGTAACAATTTTTTTAAATAAAAAATAATCATATATATTTATGAAAGGTGAAAAAATATTAACCAATTAGGTCTAAGATTCGATGATAATTGATTAATTAGGCATGCATTTCCTTGTTCTGTCTATTCCAGCTACTCTATTTCTCTACAGGAAATAAGCAGTCCAATTTAAATCCGGAAGCTAATTTTGTAGCTTGCAAGAAAAGGAACTTGTATACATGATTTTATGTATAGTTAGCCCTCGTTACGGTACAGATACCGATACGGCCATACGGTATCTAACTATGCATACGGTTAGTGAGTGGTCTCCTATGTTGACATATGCGACATATTTCCGTCACTTGACTGTATGCGCTAATATCGACAGAGAAATCCGCTCAATAATAAGTAATGAATTTATATATTATCTATTTATTTCTTTAATTAATTTCGCAACAGAAAATTACTCCTCAACGGTTTTTTTTTCTATAGAATAGTGTTTCATTTTCAAATTTAATTTAATTCGCGTATTGGTCAGTCAACACGCGATAATCAATAATCAATAATTATTTTCCTATTCCATTTAACTTGTTCGTTGACGCTGTAACTCCATCTCTCTATTTTTGTGGGTTTTATTTTATGTCCTCAGCCAAGTAGCATATTCTTCATTAATTTAGGATTCTCAAGGGTCGTTTTTTATCAAAAATTGCTTTCACCTGTTTTGATTGATTTTACTGACTACACGGTCGATATCCTATTCTTCCATCACCTCCTCCTCCTCCTCCTCCTCCACCTCATCATCATCTCATCCTCATCCTTCTTCTCCACGCCAACACCATATCGCTCTCTTTAACAACAGCTTCTCAACGAAAATAGCCAAAAATGCGATTCAGCTTCAGAATTCATTGATCACTTCAATATTTTTGGCATTCGCTTCAAAACACGTTGTTCTTTCAAGTTGCTCGTAATTCAATGCTCCACTTGAATTATTGTACAAATGAAAATTTAAAAAAATTTGATCTAAATTCTCAATAAAAATTAAAAATTCAATATAAGTTAAAAAAGGCTGGTTTGTGTTACAAACCTGTTGACTAAGCATTTATTCTCTAGTATTTTACTTGTGAATCACAAGTTTTTTAATCAATTTATTATGATGTAGTTTTTAATAAAATTATTAAAATTAATTTTTCACTTGATATTCGAACATGAAAAATAATCGTTGAAAATACTTTACAGAACTTACTGAATTATATTCTGAACTTACTGATACGTGTGATAGATATTTCGAATAATTATCACACCCATCAGTTCACCAGTAAAGTATTTTCAACAATTATTTATGTTTAAATATCAGGTGAGATAGTAATATGAAACGACATCAAATTTTCGCCGACAGGACAAAACTCACCTATACCATTTATTATTTAGTAAGTGAAGCCTTTTGGTCAACCCTTTAAGTCAAGCCAATAATTAATTAGTCGAATAAAGATTAGACATCACCATATTTCTTTTAAAATACAGTCTGCATGTTTCGAATTTAGTTCCACAATTATAGAAATATAGTCTCATGTAGGAACCACTTCTTATTTATTTTATTAACCACCCACCAAATCTTTATTAGAATCGTATTTTGGTATATCCGTGTAATATCTTCCGAACAAAAAATTTTGGACTTTTGAAATTTTGTATTGCTTTCTCTTAGTCCAAGTAAGTACCCTATTGACCCTTGACTCTGTGGGTCGAATATAAAAATAATAAAAATTATATCATTACTGATCTGGGTTAGTTCAGGCTAGCTCGATTAATACCAATAATTGGTCTATATTTATTAATTGGGGTAGTTATTAGCAAAATTCGTCTCATCTACCAGCTTATTTATCTCAACCTAAGCAGGAAAATTAATAGCTGCAGAATTTAATAAAACGAGTATTAATTAAGAAAATTTCACTCGGAGAGAAATCAGGATAAGCCATTAATATTGTCTACTGTGATCAGTGAAAGATAATAATAATTTGTAACATGGGAAGGAAACATGGAGATGACAGTTACTAATTATTAGCAATGAGATCTCATTACATGTTCCCTGCAATCTTCTTGTCGGTAGACATAATAGACAGCTATTATGCTGTGTACTTCTCATGATACTTGCTGCCATAACATTTTGAGAAATTATTTTTATCTTTTGATCGAAGTGTGCCATGACATATAAACAATCTGGTGAGAATGCGAGCAGCGCACTTCCTCGCAATGAGGTCTATGGGCTACTCTCCGGTCCATAAATTGGTGGGCTATTAGTGTATTTCCTACCGGCTCCAATCAGCATCAACTCACAGTAATTGGCATACGTTGTTCCGGCAAGCCTGGTATATTACTCACCTAACGATATTCTCCAATAAATTGAATCACTCTTCAATGGTAGTTCTGTAGAGTGGACCTCACTCGCATAACTCTCCTCACTCAAAAGGAGATGATTTTTTTGAAATAATGTTCAAGGGCACTTTCGGCTCAATCTTATGCAAAAATCAAAATTTTAAAAGTTTCTTATTTTCAACACCCCCCAGAAACCACGTCTTATACCCAATAAAGGGTGACTATGCATTTTCAGCAGCTCTTAATATTTACCTTCAATCATAAATAGCAAAAACTATCCCTTTAGAAAAACTTGTTCACTCCCCCCAATTCTCCTGTGAAATTTGGATTTCCGCCCCTAGCTTCGAAGAGGATTATTTTTACACATTTTTCGAATGGAAGTTTCCAGAGTTTTTATGCTCTTCCTGACGAGAAGAAGATTTCCCCAACTATCTCAATTTTTAAGTTTTTTCATTTTCTCAACCAGCCGTAAGAGTTGAGAGTTGGCATAAGGTTTTTTCCAGCCCCCCCCCCCCCCCCCAGCATGACAAACATGTGTAAGACAAACTTGACGGTCATGCACACTGACATTCCTAACGAACGAGATTAGAATTTTTGCCATCTGAACAAGTGAACTTTTAGCATTGCTACCACTAGATACTACATATCGGCTAATGACTAAACTCTAAAGACATGATGTATGAAACACCAGTGTGTCATGCCTCTTCATAAGCTGTTAAATAAATTGAAATTTTGATTGATAATGATTAAAAATAAGTAAACTTAAAAATTTGATTCATAAATTTGGTATAAGGTTTTTTCCAGCTTATATTTAAAGTAGGGCTTGCTCAATAAGACATTTCAAATAGCTGCAGTTTGATGTGCCGGTTTAAAAAAATTTTTATCACGAAAAAGTTTTCTACCATTGGTACTCTAGCATTGATTCTATTATATTAAGTTGCAAGTTCTATTACAAGGTTTTTGAAAAGCGTCTTTCTCCAAACTTTCGCAGTTAATGCTCCAAAGGATTTATTGTGCGAGCTGATTGGATCGTGGCCGATCAGTATGATGAGGTCTCGTCATTCGGAGGGGTGTTCATAAAAGTATAAAAGTGCTCGTTCACAAGTAATTGATGGTTGGGAAAGTGTTTGTAGAAAGGAAGAAGACTGGAGAAGCCGAATTGAATGCAGCACTGATGTCACAACCCCCTCTCTCCCTCCTGTCATCATCAGTACGCCCTCCCCCACAGTAGGTCAGTTCTCCAATGGGAAGATCCTTATATCGGTGAAAGTTTTATTAAGATTAAACCAGTCTAGCAATCCGGAACGTGCAGACCAAATATTGTTAGAATGACATCATGAGAAGTCGTAATGTGGAACAGTAAGCCTTAGTCTAAGTAAAATGAGGGTATTTTCACGCCTTGTGCAAGTAAAAGTAGCCTACTGTACCTTCTTTATGAGAGTTCATCTAGTCTAGTCATTTGATTTTTTTGTTACAATTCTAAATTCTCTCCAACATATATACTTTCTCATACTCACATTATTCATCATTATCGCTCATCGAGCATTATGCGCTCTACCCTGACTTGATCTTTCAACTCAATTATCTTAAAAAACTGAATAGAATACAGATTAGCGGTAGAAAGAAAAGTATCCAGTAACAACTGATATCTGATACGATACACTCAACGTTCTTCAATTTTACTCCTTTCATTGATTTATAGATATTTTCTCATAGACGACATGCAGAACTATTTTAAATAAATAAGAAATAGAAATTTTCATTTCTTACTTGAGGCAGAACATATTTTCGAGCAGGATGCCCATCCTAGTGCCTGGTTAATCTTACAGGTCAGCTTTACCATCCAAGCGGTGGTAGACGAAAAGTCAAGTTCAATTATTTTGTTTAGAAATGATTTAGTATGAGTTAGGTTAAAAAGGGTGTGGAATCTGAAAGACGTCTGTTCATATGGGATATTTTTTTTTTTTGTTTTATAGTATGTTTTCGAACGTAGCAATTGCAATTGCAATCTGCTATAATTTAATATAAATTTCTTTTCGATAGTACGTACCGTACTGTATAACTCATTTTGTAGGACGACTGAAGATCTCTTCCATGATTAGCTGATAAGTTGCAAATTGAATTTCTCTTAACCAACACTCCATTATCACTTCTTGCTCGTTAGATTATCCGACTATTACTTAAAATTTCTACAACGATATTTTCGAATCAGTAACTTTGTTTCATCATCTCAAACTTTGTCCATCTTTGCTAACTTTTCACAGTTAAAAGTGCTGCTATGTGGCCTAATACAGGCTAACCTACATTCTTCTACATATAGCTGCACTCACTTCTGGCATTTGAAGGGAGCACTAGATTATGCGGTTTGCGCTGAATTTGTCGTCCGTTTCTAAGCCGAGTCACACTACTCTGTTGAAATCGGGTTAGGGAGTAGGGAAGTGTGCACTTGGCTTGTAAACGAAGCGACAAAAATCAATGTCTATGAACCCCTTGAACATGTGTCCCAAATTTTACAAACTCCATATTTTTAAACAACATTTATCGCTTTTTCTCAATTACTATTCAGGACTGTGAGTACCTAAACATGCTATTCCTTTTGCATTCCCATGCTATTACTTCTACTCTAATAATAACTGCATGTAGTAGGTATTCTCTATTCGATTAGGATGGGAATCAGGTCCTGAAACGCGTCCCATACTACCCACAAAATTAAGTGCAAGCTTATCTTTGAAGTTGTAGTTCCATATTACAGTACTTTTTCACTTGATATTTAAACATAAATGATTTATTCATAAATGTAACTTAATATTTAAACGCAAAAAGGAAACGTTGAATTCACTTGTAAAATTTATATTCAATGATTATTTATGTTTATAATCGTTATTAACGTCGATAATAAATTAATCGTATTGATATTTATGCTAACTCGATTCAAGAATCACCCAAAATAGTAGCAGCCTTTTATTAAAAAATATATGTGCTCTAAGAATATAGGCCTATTATAATCCACTCTAAAATCATTGGTGTTCTTTCTCATTCAATTTATTCACTATTTTTACTTGCACAAACTTCATTTGGCTGAGATGTAGCCATTGTACACTGACACTATATAGGATCTTGGTCTTCTAAAACAAGGTTGTGGTTGTGGCTGTGACAACATCCAATCTAATTAATGAAGGAACACTACCGAAATCATTACCATCACAAATACAAAGAATACAAAAATGTAACACAGATGTCATGATTCAGTTTTGGTATCCTGTATTATAAAAAAATGCTTACTGTCATCTGTCGACGAAACTCTAACATTGGAGAGTAAGGGATTGGAGGAGAAAAGGAGGGAGAATGAGAAGAAAAATTAAGAAGAAGAAAAGAAGAAGGAGGCGAAGAAGAGGGATAAGAAAAAAGAGACTATTGAATTTGTAGATTTGTTATCACATATTTTAGAAATCCAAATTTAATTGAATCGGGCAACTTGCTAGTATTATAATAATATAGTCTAGCACAAAATGCAATTTTTTCAAGCCTCAATTTGATACCCAGCATGTTAATCTATCGATTTAACCTTATCGAGGTTAAGCCTTACGCGTGAATTCGTTGTTGTGATTTACAAACGTGATGGTCAAATTATTATTTTTTTGTGAATATTAGATCCTATTATTTGCATGCTCCCAATGTAAGAAATGACGGTGCTTGTTATATTAATATTATTATTAGGATTTTTGGTGTCGAATGGGTTTATATGCGTACACCATTTATTAAAACATTTTTGATTAGATTGAAATCAGATGCTTTCCTTGGAATACTGATTTTGATAGTTGAAAAAAATTAAACTAACAGTTCAAAATTCAACTCCACTGACAATTGAGTTGAAGAAATTGATAATCGACTACATTTGTGCAGACCTAACTGATTAAAAGAGAAGCGAATTATTGTAAAAAAATCTCAAGCTGCAAGCTCCATAGTAGCCTAAGGCCTTCATAAGACGGTCATAGCCTATATTTGTTTTAATTATGGTATCATAGTTCATAGATAGTTTGAGAAACTCATAATACTATAACAAAAACACCAGTGTTGGTCGTGGGTAATTTTTAAGAGATCAAATAATGATTTATTAATAAATTAATATGAATGATTAATTAAATCAAATTTAATTTTATCTTGATGATACGAGATTCATCAATTTATTTATTTATTCATCTTTGCTCATTTATAGACATAATAACAATGAAATGAAGATGCAGAAGACCAAGACCAAAACTCTTATAAAATTTTGACTGCTATGTTGAAGAAGATTTTAGTGTCATACTCTCATAATAATTATAGTAACAATAATTATTCAAATTTAACACGGCCATGATCATGACTCATAATCATGTCTCTTACTAAAAAATCTTTATCAGATTAATAATAACAACCTAATAAAATCACTCTCAGTAGCCTGTCATATCACATCGTACATGAACACTTGAATACTGTAATAAAACCATTCGTTGAATGGTCTCGCAGGTATTGTTTTTCAATAGGTTTTCACAGTTGCCTTGGTAGACTACTAATAAATTTGAGACCCATGCATGTAGTAGACTTTTTCTCGAACAGAGTCGCCCTATGATACAGAGAAGTATAATTTTCTTTATTTGTGGTGTTACACTTACGCGAGTCACATTTTCTCACAAATTCTCTCAGTTAAGAATTTGGGTGGTGTGAATCAAGTTGAGTATGTTGAGCAAGTTGAGTAAGTGGACTCTGTTGAGTGACTGGAGTCGACAGTCGATCTTTTGTGTTGACGGGAGTCCGATAAGGAGGCTTGAGAAACAGTTGTAGTTGACTCAACTTTCATTTACATTAAATAACAAGTCCCAGGTGCCGAGTAAAAAATATGAGATACTCAGCTGTCTCAACTTTATCCACACCACCCAATGTACAGGGAAAAATGTACTGTACAGGGAAAAGATGACACAGTCAACGCACAAATTTCTAAAATATCCCCTGCCACGCTTGTGTGAGGAGGGCTACCTTGCGTATGTACAATAGGCATTATATTTAAATTTAATGCACTCTTCTTAAACAATACAGTTACAAAAAGGGAAAGGTTATAACATTTGAAGAAGGTGATGGGCAGAAGCCTGTGAGCAAGGAACGAGCTCATTCAGTACAGTAACTTATTACAATTTCAAATTTAACATGGTTATCAAATTCACATGGAAGTCCAGAATTCTGGAGTCCAAAATTCCCATCTGGTGTTGGGAATTAAGATTCTTAATAGGGTACCTGAATCAGTGACGACTCTTTCTCCTATTCAATTCAGAAAAGCTCTTTTTGAAACTTTGTTAGATAGGCCCTTCTACTCTTTTCAAGAGTTTTTCTCTAATTTTTAGTGATTGTTTTTATTTTTTTGTCATTTATTTTGACGTCAATGACTGTTAGTGTCCGATGGCAACAAAGCAATCTATCAACCAGAATACTATTAAAGAAAAATGGAAGGAAACATAGCAAAAACAAATTGGACGAAACAAAACAAACACGCGCATAGCATTTCGTGATTTGAAGAAAGAAAGTTAACAGTAGATAAATTGAAATATGAGTACTAACCGGAAAGCAGCTGCAGACCCTGCGTTTTATCCCTGATGGTGAGTGAGTGTGTGGATTCACGCACGTATTGTACCAACAGATCACCGACAGATAAAGCACAAAGCACTAACCAGGTCCGATTGATCAAATGGGGTAGGCCTACTTGAGCCCGTGTGGTGTACTTGGGGCAGGGCAGGTCGTCTGCAGTGGCCAAAGGCAGGTAGATTTTATCGCACAGCAGACGAATAGCCCCTGAGATATAAGAGAAAAAAGAAGGTTTCGTTGAGCTGAGCTGAGCTGAGCTAAGCTTGAGCTGGTGACGCCGGCCTGCCGACTCAAAGACTCAATCACTGACGACTGAAGACCGACTCAACTGGCCTACTGACTCACAGAGGCAAGGCAAAGGCACACGGACGGCTAACGGGACACCAACAGCCGATTTCACTCAACCAGCAGCAGCAGAATCGCCCAGTCCCCCAGACATCATCCTCTGGTGCCCTACCCGACGGCTCAGCGCGGCCCATGACCCGGTCAACGTCATACCCCCACTCGACCATACCACACCTGCTGTCGTGCTGCTGGTCACTACTACGCTAATTATAGTACCAAACAATTAGCTTTAAGACTGTGAGCAGGTTTTTTGTTCATAATTTTTTCCGAAGTTTCTTGTATTGGATGTTATTAAGGTATTGAAATGCTATTTATCGAAAAAAAAATGTTTTTTTCATAGATTCCTTCTACCCTTATATACGTTTTAATTAATACTCTGTTGATAGAAAAGCACATAATAGAACTAATGTTAAGAATAACGACTCCCACCAAGCGAGCAAGTTTTACTTTTGCTGGTGGTGTTTTACATAATTTATTGCATGTAAACTTGGTAGTGTTTCAATATAACTAGGTTTTATTTTTAATATTATCAAGTTTGGAATCTATTGTGTACTGACAACAAAGTTGAATTTTTTGAAATTATTTTGTGTACTATGGGGGTTCAATTTTGAAATATACTACCAAACAATTGACTTTTTAAGGCTCTGAGCAGGTTTTTTGTTCATATTTTTCGATGTTTCTTGTATTGAATGTTATCTATTCAAGTTTCTTGTATTCAAGGAATTGGAATGTTATCTATTGCCGTGGAAGAAATTAATGTTTTTAATCAATTATTTTCTGAAATGTGGGGGTTTAAGTTTCAACTACCAAACAATTAACTTTAAAACTGTGCACAGAGTTTTTGATCACAATTTTTTGAAGTTTCTTGTATAGAATTTTGTCAAGGTATTGAAATGTTGTTTTTTTCGGGGGGGGGGGGGGATGAAACCCAAATAGGTCACCTGTGCGTGGGTACCGTAATGAATTGAATGATGGGGATAGATGAGTTGAACATAGAGTTTAAGGTGGTTTCCGAACCACCGGGAAGTGATTATACAGCAGAGAACAGTCCTTTTTGATGGTCAATCCAATCGGTCGCCCTTACAAAGAATGCCCAGGAGTTTGTAGCTTATCTTTATCTGACTGGACAGATAGCCTACCTGCTACTGTAAAAATTTGTGGAAAAAAAGGTTTTTCATCAATAATTATTTTGTGAAATATGGGAGTTTAAAGTTGAAATATACTACCAAACAATTAACTTTGAGGTTGTGGACGGGATCATTGGTCATAATTTTGTTGAAATACACTACCAAAATAATTAGGCTGTAGGCTGTGAACAGGATTTTTGGTCATAAGTTTCCCGAAATCTTTAATTGAATGTTATCAAGGTATTGAAATGTTATCTATTGAAAAAATGTTTTTATAAATTATTTTGTGAAATATAGGGGTTAAAAGTTGAAACTTTTGGTTTTTGGGGGCAACTGATCTCACATACAGGTTATTTAAAACATTTGATAATTTTTTTATAAGTAAAAGACAACTTGGGTAACAATATTTAATGTTTTCTATTTTAATTGAACAATTAGTTTTTTGGCGTAAATTTTTGGTAAACTGAATTTTTTAGATAAGCAAAAATGTGTTTTGAAAAACTATTTGTTTGATAAAAATGAAAAATATGTCATTATGTTGCTCTTGGTGTCTTTTAGTTACAAAAACTTATCAAAAGTTTAAAATAAATAGTAGGTGAGAGCAACTGCCTTCGAAAAATTTCAATTTTAAACCCCAATATTTCAAACAATAGATGAAAAAATGTTTTCACAGCAATAGATAATATTCAATACAAGAAACTTGGAAAAAAATATGACCAACAACAGCCTTAATACGTTTACTTCTGCAGCTGGGGGCTTAGTAGGCCGAAAAGAAACAGTAGTTGAGCTATAAAAAATTATTAAGTGCAACAGAAAGAATAATATTATGTTACACTACTTGTGAGGACAAAGTTTGCCCAGAACACAACATAAGAAAGTGCAGCAAGTAATCGACAGTAGTTGTAACGGCAACTATCCACTATCCAGGAGTTCTGATGCGGAAATATTTAATTAATAAATACAACATTTTGCTAAAAATTCATTCACATGACTGTTTTTGCCTCTGTATGATTGATGGTTTAACTAAAAACTTTCATCTTTGAATATATCATCAGAAACTATTTTTGGCACTATACCATCCCGAGCTCATCAATGCCTCACGGAGATTACAGGCCCGTTTATGTTCGCCACTTTTACATGTTTGCTCATAAATTGCCTGGAAGGAATGTTGATGGAAGAGAGTGGGAGACAAGTGGAAGGTGGAATAAGCTGAATCATTCGTAAAAATAGGAAATTAATTTGAAACATTTCTCAGCGTGTGGTGGAGCGTTTTAAAATGACTTTCCATTTTGCATATTTGTCTATCTGTGGCTAATCTCCTTTAATACACTGTGCATACTTTCCTCTTCTTTCTATTATCCTCCAGATGTAGCTAGCAATTATTATGATTTTTTAGGCTAATAGTTTTTTCTGGTGTATCGTCACAGATTGCTTCTTAGAATGGCAAGATTGTTGGAAAAATGCTATATTATTGTTGATTGTTGTGTTAATAGTATGGGTATTTTCTGGTGTATCGTCGTATCACAGATTGCTTCTAAGAATGATAAAATTGTTGGAGAAAATGCTATATTATTGTTGATTGTTATGTTTTTAGTTCATCAAAGATCAGCTATGTTTGAGGTATTTGAGAATAACAAATGAAAACCAACTCTTCACAATTCAGCTTGCCTGAATGAGCTATTTCAAAGTCATAAATAAGTTGCCATTCACAAATAAGTTAATGCAAAATACGTTGGAGAGGCTGCATGGTTCTCATTATTCTCTCTCACTTCTATGTCGACTGTACTTCTCTTCTGAGATTTGCACTTATTGGAGAGAGTCGATGACCTGATTCGTGCAGGGGTGAGTCACATCTACTTCGTGCAGCAACTTTAGATCAGGGAAAGCTAAAATACAAGATGATGTTACATTGCAATAATACTATCAGTCATCAGAGGCTGCAGTGGCGCACCCAGGTGGTGGGGGGGGGGGGGCGCTATGGTGCTTATGCCCCCATTGAGGACTTTCATCATATTTTGATATTTTCCAAATAGAATAATGTTCATAATAATATAGTCACCAACCTTCTAAGATGTGTCTTAGGAATGTCATGGCTGGAAATAAACGTGGCCTAACAGCATTGAGCATTAACAAAAAAAGTGACTAGGAAAGGTGTAAAGATAGCGGATTGCAGATTAATTTATTAATTAGTTATTTTGAATTTCTAGGGGTTCCATTCATGTGGTGAATTGGATGGGTTTAATGTTAAAAGAGCAGCTGCTGGAAATCCAATAAAAGATAGTTGCAAGTCTTAAAATATCGTGATTATTGAGGTATTCTACAAAATATGAAAAAATTAGGATAAGTTTGTTGGAAAATTTGTCGGGTTTTTGACAAATCTCTCTTGGCTTGCCTCTAAGTCTTGCTAGGGGGCTGCGTACTCTTGACCAAATTAATTTAACTTGTATAGAATTTTCAAAATTGTTAATTCTTGCCCTTTTTGGGTAAACATTTTGAAAGCTATATGCAGCCCCAAACTGATGTAGTCCTGATATAAAATGTAGTCCTGGTAACTGAACTTCCTAGGCCACGTGGCTCTTAAGAAACGGAAAAAACGAAATTTTCGACAATAATTTTTTCAGCCCCAAATATTGAAAAGGTCTAGATTTTTAAGAATTGATTATTTTTGGCATATCTTTTAGGAGTATTTTGGAATACTCCCACCACGTGTCTTGGGCCTTAACCCAAAGAAGTGTGCCAAGTTTAAACTTTTTGGGCCTTGTTGTTCGAGAGATAAGCTAAAAGAATAAATCGCTAAATTATGAAAGAAAGCTGATTTGGGAGGGCATAAACTGTGGGAGGGTTGACAGGGAAGGCTGATCTTGCAAAAAAAATGTCTGCTGCAGAATCTTAGACCATCCCCATCCAGGGGGGGGGGGGAAAGCTGTGAGGCTGAGAACACATAATATGAAGAACCATGAAAAGATGATGGATGAGTTGAGAAACTATGAGTTGATGATAATGACTTTCATCGGTGATTGACTGCATAAAAAAAGCATAATCTTTGGCCAAGACACTGACCTCCATTTTTTCAGCAGGTCAGTCACTGGCAACGCTAACGCCTTGACTTGAACAGGCGGCTATTATCCTATCCCATCCTAGCCGTTTCTGTCTCACGCGTTCAGCATTGCGTAATTGGTGCTTCCACTGCTCCACGTTTCCTATGCAAATAGCATAGTTAATAATCAACTATTAATTGCTTTAATATCAGAGGTTTGATGAGTCAAATTAATCTCGAAGGTTTTATATCTATGGACAAGACTAGCTCTTTCTAAGGGTACTACTAGTGCTAGCCGTGTGGCAAATCCTGTGTAACCGAGATTATATTTGAAGGTGATCGATGATGATTGATTAAATATTGAGTTGATAAAGCTTTCGAAGTGTACAAAAGTTCCTTTCAGATAAAATAAACCTCACCTCAACTAATTGAAATTATAATTATGGTAACTACTGTATAAGATTGGTCATACTGTATATTATAATATTGTTGATAATACTGTATATTATAATATCTTATACTCCATAACCAGAGTCTTCAAGAAGTAATCAACAAAATTGAGATGGTATTGAATGTTATTTTTGAGGATACAGTAATTATTGTTGTATTGATTAGTACCTTTTCAAGTAAGTATGTATGCATAGTACCATAGTCTATTTAGACTGTTGGTGACTGTTCTGACCTCAACATCATATTTTGGTTCAAAGAGCGTCCTACGCAAACGAGGAGTGAGGTAGGTTGCGATCACCTTCCTCACTGAGCTAACAGAGTTTTGTATCTATGCGAAACCCACCGAAACAGTCCACTATCACCTCTCAACACTGGGTCTGTCTGCACAAGTGAGTGTGAATACTATCTAGTACACATCTGAGCTACTTACTTTGGACAAGTCATCATCGACAGAGATGTTTGGAAAGCAGCACAATTGATGTAGCTTTTTTTTTATCTGAGATGAACAAAACTTAATTCTCCATAGTCACAATAAGGCAAAACCTTTTCAAGTAAGCGAGTTAAATTTATGTAATACTTATCAACTTTGTATGACGGCATGAGCCATGCCAATTGTATTCATGATTGTTCTGAAAATGTTTTTTTTTTCATATTTTGCTGTAAAAAACACTTTTTTCTTTGTAAAATCCAATATTTTATAAAAAATATTCAAGTCTTCTAAAAGTGTTCAATACGTTTTATGGCTGCCTACTGTGCCAGGTTTAATGAACTTGGGATGTGACAAATAAGAATCAATAAATCATTACTAAATAGTATCAAAATAAACTCTCACAGCCTTCCTCTTCAATTTTTGGAAATTATCTTCGTATTATGATGAAAAGCAATCCAGGAACCCTCAATATCTGTGGAGAATATGAGAGACAGAATAATGTACAGTACGGAAGGTATAGGATGAGCTGTGAGTTGCGCGAGAGCAGAAGCAACTGCCTACGGAGAAACAGAGAGACTGCTGGCGAGTGAGTGAGCTCACAAGCACTTTTGCCACTGCGCATCTCAAGGTCATGGCTCATCCTATTCCTCGAGTACTGTAGCATATTATTATTAAAAACTTTATTCATTTAAATAGTTGTATGCATGTATAAGGCCTGAGCTGTATGTTGTATTGTCAATTCGTGCATTGAGATAGGTGATTCTCTACTCGCAGCTGTTGATATAGTCCCATATCTGGGTGACCGATAAGGTTGGTAAGGGTGACGGATAGGATTGATAAGGGTGACCGATTGGATTGCCCATCAAAAAAGACTGTTCTCTGCTGTAGAATCACTTCCCGGTTGTTCGAAACCCACCTAAAACTGTAGGTCCAACCCATCAATCACCATCATCCAATTCATTACCCACGCACAGGTCTCAGACCAATGTGGGGAAGATGCACTTCTGTGAATTGAATTTATCGGGTAGAATCGTTTCACTTTCCACATTATACTCACAACTCAGACCGCTTTTCAAAAAGCTCAAAATTATCTCTCAGAATTACTAGTGCTTGATTGTTAACAGATGAATTTAAAATAACTAAGGTGTAGTTTTAAGGTGATAACATGTAGGATGAATGAAGGCAAAGAATGAAATTGTATTTTCATTTGCTATGATTGAAGAAAATGAACAGACATTTTTATAAATAATACCTTTCTGTCATTGTAGATTATTGTTTGGATAGAGCTTTCTTTGTAATAAAACAACGTGCTTTCTTATTCTTATAAGATAACTCATCAGCTGGTCAATTCGTTCCAAAAGTATGTTGTTCTACTCTATGAGTGTTTTCCACGTTGTTTTTCATTCCAATTCCAGTTGATTTGCAGAACGAGCAAACACAATTAAATTCCTCGATTCCGTTAACTTTCCCCCGCAAATGTGGAATCGCTGTCTCATTTCCATCCAATTTTGCAGTGACATCTTCCAACATGGCTGCCTTTCAAGGACACTTGCTCCTCTTATTATTCGGTGTGCTGAGACACTACTACCAGCCGTAGACCAATAGGCCTACCCTACTGTATTATAATCCTGCTTTCTTATTTCATCCTTCACGTTCTTCACTTTCTCAAAGGTTTCACCATCCAATGCAATGTAGATGCACAGATTGTTGGAATGAATCATCAAAACTGGAATAGAATAAAAGAATAATTTTTTTACAAACAAAATGAGAAAACAAGCTATTAAGTTTCGTTTACAAATAACTGCTGGCCCATTTTAGGCTGGCTAATCATATAAGAGAATTCACGAACCCTCGAATTTTCATTAATGTTGCGGGGTTAATAATTTTTTTTTGAGGATGAAGCCCACATAGGTCCGAGACCTGTGCGTGGGTAATGAGTTGGATGATGGTGATTGATGAGTTGGACCTACAGGTTTAGGTGGGTTCCGAACCACCGGGAAGTGATTTTAAAGCAGAGAACAGTGTCTTTTTTGCTGGCCAATCTAATCGGTCCCCGTTACAAACAGGACCTACGAGAAGGCAGCTTATCTTTATCTGATTGAACAGATACCTGCTACGGCTCGCGGCTATCACTTCCCGTAATTAATATAAGGGGAGCAGGAGCATAGAATTTCTGTAAGGGGAACATTTCATTAATTTAAGGAGAAGGACGGCCCTCTACCAGCAATGTTAAATTCACCAAATTCAGATACATTTTACTCAGAAAAAATGGAGGCATATATTATATTTGAATTTTGGTAAGCATGTTCTCCATCTAATTATGAGCGTATGACACTAAAGTAATCATCTTTCAGAGTCAGGATAAAAAATATGAATTTTTTAATAATAAAGTTGAAAAAAATTCTCGGCAGATATATATTATACAGATATATGTATGTAAATTTTTGTAGATGTTGTGGAACTCCAAATAAAATAAAACAAAGTTGAATGTTGTAAATTCTACTGTTTATTTTGAGAACTGTTATAATTTAGAATTGAAGATAAAATAATTTAGATATCACAGTAGTATGTTACAAATATTGATAATTCTAATATCGACTGTCAAAACTCATCCATAAAAATATAGGTTAGAGAACTAAACATTTATTACGGTTGAAAATGTAACATGTAAGGCCACGAAAACATGGTCCAGTAATCAAAATAAACAGTGGAGTTGACAATATTAAACTTTTTTCTATTTTATATAATTATATTTCAATTTTTAGGGGAATCATGCACCAATAATTTTAAGGGTGTGTACTACTGAAGCGGTATAGAAAGATCACAATTTTTTCAAGCCATTTATCTCTTGTAGTTAGTGAAAAAATGTACCTTTATCTTAAAGGAATAGATTTTTGGGAAATCTGCGGAAAATTACTTTCCTTAAACAACCCCCAGACATAGTTACTGTTTTCCAAGCATTTACAATTTCCACAAGAGAAAATAATTACACCAATGGAAAGAAAATTCCAGAAAATAATTGGCAAATATTAAAAAAATTAAAAGATACTTCTATCCTTCTTGCTTTCCTTGAAATTATTATAAGATTTTCAATGGGTATATCAATTTTTACAAATTCTCCAAGTTCAAATTGGGCACGTTTCACCATATTACATCACAATAATTCGCTCATTTGCCATGGATAGTGGAACTATTAGTGTGTTCAAAAACGCGTCTTAATTGTTCACATGAATTTTACATAACAAAGATGTAAACGACCTTTTCAATGTCATTTTTCGACTATCCGGTGATCGTGGTGACCCGAACTCAAGAGCGACCCAAGAATGTTATGATAAGGGGCAGAGCTTTATATTGCCAATCAAGAATTTTGCAGAGAGTAGAAATGTGAAAGGTACACAGTATCACTCAGGTATCTAGTGTACAGTATACTACAGTATACTGTAGTATTGATTAATCTATACAAAAAATAATTCAGTAAACAAGGATTACTCAATTAGGTTTTCACTTCATTTGTATAATTATTGATTTTAAATTATTCACTATAGTGTTCTGTACACTATGGCATACCATACACTACATCAGAACAGTATACACTGTACACTGAATCAGTACAGTATACACTGTTCACTGCATCAGTACAGTATACACTGTACACTGCATCAGTACAGTATACACTGTACACTGCATCAGTACAGTATAATGTACACTACATCAGTACAATGGAGTACAGTATACTGTACACTACATCAGTACAGTGGTGAACAGTACACTGTACACTACATTAGTACAGTATACTATACACTAAATCTATACAGTAACTTCTACTGTACACTACAGTATAAGATACGAATGCAGTGAAAATCCAATTCATCAATCAATCTTTGCTTTGATTATATGGTGAGAGATAATCTTATATTTCCAAAAGTGTAGCCTTACTTTGGATTATAGTTCTTGCCCAACCAAAAATTTGATTGTGCCTTGAGTTTCATAAGAAAACACTTTTCAGCTTCAAAAGAAAACACTCAGTTTCAGCTTCATTTTTCTGTTAGAGAAATTATTGTCATTATTTGTCTGAAAGCAGCATTGTACAAGGTGCTCTGGTTAGTATTGATTTGAACGATGCAGGGCGCCTGTATCCAGCCATATGAACAAGAAAGGTGCCCATTGTAGGTTTGGTTGTGATCACAGCATGTCCACTTTTCAGACTAGGATAAAGGCTACTAAGCAATTTCATGCTCGCAACAAGGACACGCATTCAGATCTTTCCAAAGATTAGGGCGTAAAGAGTTTGCGACGCGAAAGTAGAGACCCATATCAGTACAGTGTTGAGTGTACTGTATGAAGTTGGATGTGGTACACGATCGATTCACAATTCCCTCTATAGGCACTACTATGTGGTGTGAGGTGTGATCTCAAATAAAAAGTGAGCTTAGAATGGTTGCTAATGTTCCGTTTTTAATTTAGTGAAACTGTGACTTATTGAGATTTCAATTCAATTTCACGAGGGGTCTAATTCTTGACTGATCTGGCATTTCTGATCTAATAAACCGATACCGTACAACAGAGTATCCAAGGACCCGACGAAGTTAAATAAAATAATAATAATTTTATTCTGCTGATATGCCCCAATTAACTTCTTTAATTTCGATAAACATCATATGCTTCCTTGCATGATCTTGAAGAAGAATTTGCTTTTTCTTGATGAACCCACACAGCACATAAGCTTAAACTAAGTTTGTATTTTACTTGGTTTTAACACTGTCAAGCAAGTTTGGCGATCCAAGTTATTTCCAAGCTCAAATCAAGCTGTTTAATACAAGCTGGTATTCCCTAGCTTATTAATAACTTGGGTTTCACGGCATAATAATGGAGGTGCGTTTGGTGCGCGCGCAACTCATAAAGTTTCTTTTTTGTGCACTAGTTTTGCTAGTAGCGCGTAGCGTGATCTCGTCAACATTGTTGTTATTTCATAGGTCCGCCATTGATTGCTCCATTACCGGATCACCGCCTCACGCAGCAATTTGCAATCTTTCAGCAATCTATTCAAGTTATTTAATTTTAATATTTCAATTGTTTGCCCACTCGAGCAGAGTTTTAGTTGAACATCAAGATCCAAAAGGTAAGTGTTTACTGAGCACTATTCATGTATTTTGCAAGTATACGTGCATATGCACATAATATTAATTTTAGGTACCATAAGGATAAACCATTGTGCATCATGTATTAACGGTGAAAATAAAGAGTCTTACTGACTCTTATAATTCCATATTATCAGCATCCTTAGACTATGATTCAATACGATTTTTTATGCCATTTAAACAATACAGAAAAAAGCACATGTCAATGATTAGATTCCTGGATTTCTTGTTCCATGACGAACTGCGTTGTTAATATTAACTTGTTATGTGAATTTAACGACTTGCAGTCAAATATTCATTAAGAATAAGTAAAATTTACTTACTCTGTAGGCTTTCGAATCTTTGAGATCCGTTTTCAGAGGCGTGTTCCTAGATCATCAATGTCAGTTTTTTATTTGTTTTTTTTTTCAATGATTAGTCTACAATAAGGTGTTACCTACCCTACTTTATTTTATTTCATTTCAGAAACCTAACTTTCTCCCATTGTTTTGTGTAGTAGTGAAGTCATCACTTTCTAGGCTTTAAGCTAAAGCAGTGTAAACTTCTAGGTAGGCAAAGGTCTCGATCTATTATTTATTTAGCATATTATTAGCTTTATCAAATTTATAGCCTAGCTTTTTCTTGTAAAATCTAGCTATCTAAAAACACACTGATTACCTTACTTTCCATTTTTGTAACAAACTGTTATTTGAAAAATTATGCAATAATACATGTAAACTAGGTTTTTGTGCGCTTTTTATAATATGCCCTTGAAATCTGTACGGTACAAGATTAAATTTCTACAGTAGGCCAGTTAGTTAGCAAATACAGTTTTTTTCCAGTAAAAGCAGACATAACTTTTAAGGAACCACAAGTTTGATATGCATAAAAAATTTCAAACTGTCTCAGACAAATAATCTTTGTATTCTTATCTTATCAATTTAAAAAGTTTTCCCGGGGGCGGACCCCTTCTGAATAGCCCCCAGACCCCCTGGAACATTGCGTACCTGAACCTATATTGTTACAAAAGCAGCACTATCTATGCCTATATTAATAACTTAATATTTGCTGAATTAAATAATTTATTCGTAATAATCAATTGCTACTATACTGTTTTGCTGTAATATCGTAGATTACAAATTTAACATCTATAATTTATATGCAAATTACAATTTTTTGTCACATAAAGTATTTATTTTTCAGCTGAAAGTACTCATGTCGGTGGGAGGGAGAGATGCTAAGGCAATGACTTATAATTGCTTGAGATGGTGTCTAAGCTACGCAGTCGCAAACAAATTGTCTTATTCAGGTGTGGCAGCTAAGGATAGGGCAAAGACCAAGAAAATAGCCTTCAAGACCACGCAGCTCTGCAAAGTTATTAATGGTAGGTTTTTTAAATGTTCTGTCTAAAATATTTGGAATCTACATTCCAACCTACCTATCATCACTGACAGTGCCACTGCTGATAGAAAGATTGTTAAAGATTGAATAAATATATCAGGAAGCTTGTTTGAAGGTTAGGACATTGGCCTCACACATTAACAAAACTTGCTTCAAACTAAACCTTATACCTACTTATGCTAGAATGCAAATAAAACTACCTAACAAACCCTATAGAAACCTACAATTCAATGCAGAATATGAATTAGACTACACGTTAAACTTCTTAGACCTCACTATCACAAAACTAAATAACATGCACAAATTCAAAATCTACAGGAAACCAATTCTCACAGACACACTTATCCACAACTCATCCAACCATCCACATCAACACAAACTTGCTGCTTTTAACTCCATGATCTGTAGACTCTTAAATGATCCACTATCACAAGCTGACCGACCACCAAGAAGAAATTAATATGATCAAATACTTAGCTCAACAAAACGGATACAACACAAATATGATAGACAGAATCCTAAATAAAATGAAAACCAAAACAGATTTGTCATACACATATTTCAATGAAAAAACACATATTCAAAATCTACAGGACTTTTGACTTTATGCAACACAAAGTAGCACATATTTTTCAAGAATCTGTATTTGACACAGCATTCAGAACAACAATTAGCCTGAGACACCAGCTCCAACAAAAAAACATCTTACCCAACAAACAGCAAAATATGTTTTTCATAACCCATTAAAGTTTGTCATGTAACTAACTACATTAACATTTATTTTGTCTTTCTAATTCAAAATTCAGAGTCAGATTAATATAAGGCAATGCAAAGATCAACCTTTACATACATTTTTAATATGCACTATGCCTAATTTTCAGATTCAGTTATCTTAAAATGCATATGTCCATCAATTAATGATCCTGACATGCATATGTCCAGCAATTAATGATCCTGACGTATGAATCAGCTGGCCTTTGTCAGTAACAAAGCTACACAAGGCATCACCCATCCTTCACTCATACTTGGGTTGAGATACACCTGTTTGGAGTTCCCATTTCAAAGTTAACTTGACCACGTGGATTCATTGATTTCATCAATTTCAATTGATGGTACACCCTGACTTGTTGAGGCGTTTAAACAACGTTTCCTAAAGTGATCTATTGTCAGTAGTTTCATGTTACTGAAATGACAAAAACACTATTATTTTACAGTTGCTGTGAAGAAAATTCACCCTTCATCTACTGACCAAGATTTGAAGGTCTACATGTGTCACTGGTTGCAGCAAGCCAACTCAAGGATCCCCAAATGTAAGAATACTTATTCAAGTTATTTTAATTATTTATCCTCCAAATTGTGTCATAGTTCTTTCCTTTCAGAAATACATTTTTTTTCATAAGTTCCCATGATAATGAATTAAAGTGTATATGATGTTGAAGATCCATCTTGTTTCCACTAATATATAATAAAAACTTAGAAAACACTTAAGTGGAAATTATGACTCATGTTATGGCATGACAGCTATTTCACTCTGATGTTAAAAGCATCGTCAGATGACCCACAGTACACTCTGAGTATACTGTGAGTCATCTGACAATGCTCTTAACATCAGAGTGAAACAGCTGTTACATCATAATGTGTCATAATTTCCACTTAGTGTTTTTCAAGTTTTTATTATAAAATGTATAGATTACAATACATAGGTTTAGTATATAATAATAATATCGTGTGACCTGGCTGGCTCAGATCTGGTGTCAGAGTTATCAGGTCGCACCTGAATAAGTTCAGGGCCTCTGACGTGACTTAACGACTGTTTTTTTAGGCAGCCGGGACCGACAGCTTAACGTGTACTCTGAAACACGGGAGTGGCCTGAGGTAAATAGTATATTAGTTTTAGTATAATAGGTTTAGTATATTACATAACATGGGTGGTGAGATGGTGTTTACTGTATGAGTATGATAGTTTATGCACAAGATGAAGTTGAGTGGGCAATAATGATCTTAGATCAGCTGATCTAGCTTTTGGTCAAATGTTTTATCAGTGAATTATTAGCAAGTAGCCACCCATAAGTGTATGATAATAATCATTTGATGATCTTTACCACACAGTGTGTGGTAATAATCATCAAGTGACATCAGCTGACAAAAAAAGATAGTATATTACACTACAAGTGTGGGAAATGGAGTTTACCATACAAGTATGATAAGTTAATGCATGAGTTGAAGTCAAGTGCAGTATATTATCATACAAGTATGGTAAACATCTTCTCAGACAAGTTACAAATGATATTTTTTGTCATACTAGTCTGAAATATAAAAATAATAAAATTTGAGCAAGTACAAGAAACATCATTAAACATAAGCTCAAAATCCACCACAGTAGTAAAATACTAAAAATTTATCTGAGATCAGCTGTTTTTCCAAATTCTGAATTAGCTGGAATGTGGTAATATCCATTAACACACTGAAAAAGGATGCAGTAATGAAAATCTGCTGTTCTTTCTGTAAACAGTTGTTTACTGGCTCGATTCAATGCTTGGTAAAGTGGTGAATGTGTATGAGTATGACAAAAATATTATTACCATATTGAGAAATGGGTAAACTGCCAGCACATATTTTTGTATTTGTGCTACACATCTAGAGTGAGCTACTTCAGCCATATTAATGAATAGTATTATTTAATATATAACTATTTCTGTTTTATTTAAAAATTGTAATGTTCTTTTTGAGAGAAATAAATTTATTATTATTATTATTATTATTATTATTATTATTATTATGATTGCCACCTATCACTGATTTAAGTGACAATTTGGTTTAAATTAAGCTGTAGCATTTGGATGATCACTGTTGATTAAAATATATAATGGCTCTAAATGCCATTACATGTTTGCATTCATGACATTTGCCCTATCAACCTACTTCCTCCATTTTAATTGTGATTCTCTTTTTCAGGGCCTTTGTAGAAGAAAACCCTCAAGCAGCTACTTCAGAATAAACACTGCTGTGTGTGTTGTATACATTAAAATTATTTTATGAAGATTCCTTCTTTGTACATATAATTTATCCCCAATCCCTACTAACTATGAAAACTATATGCATTGTTTTATGAGTGATTTGGTAATCAAACCTGTTAATTTTATCATATAATACTTTATTTAAAAAAATTTAAAATACTATAGTTTTGTCCAGGAAATTATAGTGTTTTTTTAAATGTTGCTCTCCAATTTCAATATTGTTGTTATTCAACAGCAGTGTTTCAACTATAGTTATTTTGCAGATTTTTGTTGATAAAGTTCAATCAGCTACCTAAAAGCCTGTTAATAACTTGGGAATGTAAGTTTACTTTAAGCTTACTTTAGGCTAGTTGTAATAAGCTTGTTTTTAGCCTGGTATTGTAAGTCAGTTAATAACTTGATAATGCAAGTTTACTTTAAACTTACTTTAGCCTAGCTTAAACAAGCTTGTTATTAGCCTGGTATTGTAAGTTAGTTTTAAGCTTGTAACCTCAAACTTGGAACAAGTTGAGAAAGTGGTAACTTCGAAGCTTAAAACAAGCTATTTTTAAGCTTAAAAGCTTGTTTACCCAAGCTAAAGTTAAGCTTGTAAGCTTGTTCTTTTAGGCTTGAAACAAGGTTGGAACAGGTTTATTGTGCTGTGTGGGAACAAATCTCATATTTTGCCTCAATATTTTCTCTCTGTTTTTTTTTCAATTCGATGATTTAAAATAATTTCAGGAAAAATGAAAACGTAAAGGTTTGCTCTGTGAAAATAAAGTGAATAATTGGGCTAAGCAGCAACCATTCTCTTCATTTTTTTGTATCCGAAATAAACCAGCTATCAAACGTTTTGATTTTCACTAGCCAAAACCAATCTAGAGCCTATAGTCGAAATTTGTTTCATATCATAATTATTTTCATATTAGACCCCTAATCTTCAAAATTAATACGAACTTACTGGGACTATGGGGAAGCAATATACCAAGTTTCAAGAGTCTAGAATCTTCTTTTCAAGCGCTAGAACACGGACGGACGGATAACGGCTCGACTTCAATTCTTCAATGCAGCCCTGTCGGGTCCTTAAAAATTTCTTGCTACTAATTGAACCTTCATCAATTGAGTCTCTACTTCAATGATAAGTAAACGTTGAATCAGTTGCGTTCAATGATGATTTGGATATGCAAAATAAATAATAGTCTACTTTCTATATTGATATTCTTTGAATGTAGGCTACTATTTTCTATACACAGGCGTATTCTTGTATAATTATATAATTAGTACAATAATAATTTTATGAAAAACTAATTTTTTTGAGCTAAAATTTTTGGGGAACGATTTAAAAAAAACCCATCTAGATATTGACAGAAATAGATATCTTGAGTCTCGTCATGGCGGCCATTTTGAATTTTTTCGGGATGTTGTCAAGTTGCGATTAATGGCGACGTTTGAAGGATGATTAATTAAGGCACTTTATTCATTATTCAAAGAAATCGGTCGTTGTAATTATGTTAGGTTTACCACTAAAATGAATAAGACTAATGTTGTCCAAACCACTTTCATTGTTAAAATACAAGAAACTAAAGACTCATAATATTACGTATTGAGATCAATAAATGGTTTATTGAGATTGATAATGATACAACAGTCGAAATTATAGTCTCTCGTGTTTCAATAAATAAAGTGGTTTGGACAGCAGACAGCATCATCTTACAGCTTTATTCATTACGGATAACACCACAATATCACCAACACCAACAGGTTTTCCACTAAATATCTGTATAATATTAAATATTGTATGTTAGATTAACAGTGCAGCTCCCATAATTCGAGTCTTATCTCGACAGTCCGAGGTTTCGTCAAATCCGAGCAACCAAATGCAAGCAAAGAAAGCCAAACGCGACAGATTTTCAAAATGAAAATAAAATCTTTTGATCTCTGTAATATGTCAATGCTCTTTTCCATTTATGAGGTGAATGAAGAAAGCTAGACTAGTTATACCGAAGTTTTAATTGAACCCCTTTTTTCTTGGGGTGTTTCGTGTAATTCGAATTTTTCGTAATTCGAGGTACTTGTGGTCCCATTCAACTCGAATTACCATTTACTTTACTATATGTGTATCTTTTCTATGATAGATAGAGAGGTATGGATATAATCGTGCTTTATTCAATAATCGTCATTACATGGACAAAAACAAAAGAAATAAGAACACACATTTCTATGTCTTGGTCCTAGACCGTGAGCCGTCTCTATTCTCTATGCATGTATATATATTGTAACAAAGCCGATTTCGACTGTAGGTGACTCTTCACACCTCAACATCATTGTTGTTTTGGTCCAAAGAGTACACTACGCATACGAGGAGTGAGGTAGGTTGCGATTACTTTCCTCACTGAATTGTATCTATGCCAAGCGCACCGAAACAATTCTGAAGCCCTATGCTTAACAGTCTACTTTAACCTTTACACAGGGTCTAGCTGCATAGGTGAGTGTGAATACTATCTAGCACACCTCTGAGCTACTTCCTACTTCTTTGCCATCATTCGACAGAGAATATTGGAAAGTAATTGATGTAGCCTTTTTTGTATATGAGGTAAACAAAACTTAATTCACTTCAAACCACAATAAGGCAAGCCTTCTCTATACAGGAATATTATTAATGTATTGACAGTTGAATACGCTAAAGGGGTTTTGTGATAAAGAATTTCTCGAGCATGCTTCATTTGTTCATTTCCTTGAGAAATGAGCTACAAAATTTGGAAGACTAATTTATGATGACAAGCACCAGAATTCTGAAAGCTACTACAAGAGTAAACTATAGTAGAAAATGAATCCACAACTTCACTGCTGAACGAAATAAGATAAAGAATAGCAGTCAAAAATAGATCTTTCTGACCTCCCAAGTAAAGTTCAGATTTTGCGGTAGGAGGGTCATGATCCATGATCACCTCTACCCCTCCTCCTGAACTGGCCTTGGCAGCTGGTCATCTTAATGAGCCGGTGATTCACTCTAAGAGCAAGAGTAGTTGATATTTACTCACGGAGTAAATCAGTTGGTGCTCGCCAGCGTTGATTGTGATGAGTTTTTTGATTTGTGGTTGAGGGCTCTTGGATTGTATTACAGGATTGTTTTGAGAGGAAAAATAAAAGTAGCCGCAGCACGGGGCACGGGTGCAGCCAGATTGGAAGTGGGACGGTGACCCTCTTGTCTACTCCTCCACCTCCTCCTCCTCTTTCACCTCCTCTCCTTTATTATTCGTCTACTTTAGCTTGCTTCGCTTTCACCGGCGAGCAAGGCAGCAGCAGTAGAATCCATCGGAGAAAAGTAAAAAGTGGAACGTGAAATCTCAGCATTCGATTTGCTGACGGCTAGCTTCCTCCGCCCCCCTCACTATCCTTCCACTCCCCCCCCCCCCCCTCTGACAACTTACTAAGCTCACACTAATCCCATCTTCCGTAAAAGCCTTCGTTTTCGCTTTTCCACGGCGCCTGGAAAATAGAGTTATAAAACTTCCTATGAGGTTCTCACTTCTTTTACAGGCATCTGCAGTTGCGTCTATACTAGGCGAATATGCCACTCGCCGCTGCCTTCTATTCATAGTATAGACGTCAACAAAATGCACCAGCGCCAGCTAAATCTCATCAACGCAGAATTTACGCGGCAAGAGATAGAGGCAGACTCAACCTTCTAATCTCTCTACTCTCTAATGGTGCACTCAACAACTAATTCTATTCAAAAATCTGCAGCATGCCTAAAATGATTATTATGAAGCCACTTCTCTCGATAAAAGTATGGGATGCTTACATTGACAAAATATGCTGTAAAATTTCATGCGGGGTATTTGTCCTGAGACAGCTTGCTAGATTAAAATGACAAAAAGTTGCTTTTTACAGCTTACCATGGTATTTTAACGACACATATTAGGTATGTTGTCTAAGTATGGGATAACGCATCAAAACAAAACCTTGATAGGGTGTTTAAGATGCAAAAGAAAGTTGTTAGGTGTATGGAAAGAGTAAATAGATTAGATTCATGTAGGCCGTTGTTCAAGAGACTTAGTCTCCTAACTGTACCCTGCTTATATGTGTATGAAGCTATTTTATACATAAAAATAAAACAGGTCGAATTGAGAATGAGAACCTCCTCCTGTTTCGAAGTCGGTTAAAAAGAGTGATATGAACCAAAATCTTAATGTGCATTATTATAATAGACGGAGCCGAGGGGATTATCACTTGGTGACTTACAATATTAAGCTAGGTAGTTTATTCGAACAAAAACCTAGTTGAATTGGTAGGAAATTTTATAACAAGCTACTGTCGTTTCTAAAGTCTTGGAAATATCGAAGTATCTAAAAAACAATTGAGAAAATTGTTAGCAGATAAAGCTTTATATAATTTTCAAGAGTTCCTTTTAGATCAAAATTAGTTGTTGTGAGGCTTCATTTTGATCTAAAAGAAACTCTTGAACATTAAAAAAGCTTCATCTACTAAAAATGATTGTGGCAACTTGTGAATAAGAATGGCCATATTGTATGTATATAATTGTTGATCTGTCTTGTTTTCTCTTGAACCGGAGACTTCAAGACTTAATCTTGAAAAAGAATCCAAACAAAAAACTACGAACTCGTAGGATTGAATAAGAATTAGATTAGAAATGTTGTTGACCTCGGAGGACGGACTAGGTAAGCTCAATGGTTATTCATGCCCATGAAGATCCAATTTAATAATAAACAATTAGTGCACGAATATATCGAAAAGTATAAGAATGTGAAGGAGCAAAAGTTTGAAAAAGACTTGCCATAGTTAAACAAGACGTTATCGGTATCACTGATATCAGTGTGATGACTTCATTTATGAAGTTTCATAATTATTATTATTTCTCTGTATTGTTATCATGTGTTTCCTCTTTCAATTTCAGTAACTCTTATTTGTGAATAATGAATCCTAATTTGCTAAGGCATTCATTTCAATCAGCGGTAACAACGCCATCTTGCTTGGCTAATGTCATAATGGACTATGCTTCCATACTAGTTACATTTTTTTTAACAAAGGTGGTATGCGTTTTGGGTGGTATAAAAAGGGTATGCGTTATGCTCCCTCCACTTTCTTATACCGCCATCAATTCATTGGTTGGGTAGATCAATCTGAGCTAAGCCGATGAAGGGTTGAAATATGGAAACAATTTGAAGTTGGAATATGGTTGATAAATATTAACCATTGTAAATGGATTAAATGGTGGGATAAATTATACAATGCTTTTAATAATTACGTTGAAAGATAAATAGGAATGCATTTTATCTGTGTAATAGGAGCAAGTAAGCGAGTGAATAAATAACATTATAACAGTTTAAAAAACAACAAAATTTGGAATACCTCAAGGGACGGTTCTAGGACGTATTTTATACTTGTATTTGCAAATGAGCGGTGCCCAACTCCAATGTGAGGGAGAGTCATAGCTTTTGCCGATGATACAGCTCTACTCTTCGAAGGAATACCTGGAATGAGGTTCTCAATACAGCTGAAGCAGAAGTGACTATAATCAATAAATGGCTGAGGGATAACCTTTTAACAATAAATGCAAATGTAATATATCTGAAAATAGATTCTAATAAAGAATAATAAACTGTTTTTAAAGATTCATGGTTCAGAATTTTACCTTAGGCAGGCCCGGGTGGCTATCTGGTGATCGCCAGGGGCCCCTGAGGTAGGGGGCCTCCAAAACGGAATAATAATAGAAATGTTTTAAATATTTTTTGCATTTATGTTCTCATACAAACCCACGACTTGTTATATTCCACAATACACCGTGCTTTAAATAATTTATTATTTCATTTGTTTACAAAAATATTGATAGATGAGTTGGCTAATTCTAATGATGCACTTAAATTAAAACTACTTGAATAGTTGGGAGGCATTATTTCTTATTCTAGTATGTAATAAAAAACCCTTAATAACGATTTATAAATAAAAACGTTGTGCAAGTTTTTACATGGTCAAGTATTAATTTAACATGTGTATGTTTGAACTTCTTGCAATAAACTACACATCCTTATCAAAGTCTATCTTATCTGTATAATTATTACAATCAAAAAATGTTGAGTACTGCAGGTTTTTAGTAAAATAACTAGTGAAAAAGCGGTTTTTCTATGTAATATTTTTTTAATTTTCCGGGGGAGAGCCCCCGGACCACCTTTTCATCCATAGATACCCAGACCCCCGGTAAGGGGCCCCCAGGTAGTTAATGCCCAGGGGCCCTCAATCTCCCCAGATCGGCACTGACCGTCAATCTGTGTTAGCAATGTATAAAACCCCTAATTTTCGTAGAAGTGAGCGATGACAATTGCCTATGGGCAACAATGCACAGACATAAGCCATCCGTGTGATTGCCCTTCACTTCTCGATAGAATAAAATATTTAGGCACAATAGTGGACAATAATCTGAATTGGCATATCATTCGAAATGTAAAAAGGATCAGAAAACTACTTCTAAAATTCTACCAGCTTCGCAAAATCCTGAACCATTTATTATTCTTTACTATAATCTTTTTTAAGATATAACATAATTGTTTGGGGAGCTACAAATTACACAGATTACACTCATATTGAACCTTTAGTTGTAACTCAAAATCGCATACTTATAACAAAAAATTAAAAAAATAGCCAGTTTTTAAAGATAACCATTCAAAGAAAGTAAAGAACTCAGTGTTAGACAACTTTTTTATTCAGGCGGCGATCTCATACTTGAAGAAAAGACCAGAAAAATTTAGATTTGTAGATCACATTTATCATTCTAGGTCAAGAAATATAAATATTGTTATTCCTGGAATGAACACAGCATTTGGGCAAGGATCGTTTATCTACATAGCACTAAAAATGCATAACATTATTCCTGTAGATATAAAAGTAGAAAGAATTATTTATCAGTTCAATATATTTTGTTTACATTTATCATTTTCTTGTATCATTATATTTTATAAATATTATTAAGTAGCTATTTTGTATAACTCTAGGTAGTTTATTATTTTTTCACATTTATTAATTTTGTTTAGTTATATTATATGCACAAACACAAGAACTTCATTCTTGTACAACATTTTATTATTTTTTCACATTTATTAATTTTGTTTAGTTATATTATATGCACAAACACAAGAACTTCATTCTTGGAGAACAATTTTAAGAAGTTATTATACAGCATTTAAAAAATATATATATTAACAGAATCATATACATAGAAAGAGATCTACATAAAAATCCTGTTTTTTTTCAACAAAAAAATACAAAAAAGTGTTTAATAATCCAAAAGGAAATATAAAACTTAGTCTGAACTGTACTGCGTACCTCAGGACTCGCACTCAGTTTCTCAGCTGCAGACGAATACGCAGCACCAGTTTGGAGGAACTCAGCACATGCCAAACAAGTGGACATTGCACTTAATGAGACTGCACGAATGATATCAGGCTGCTTGAAGCCAACGCCAGTGAACAAAATGTATCCCATAATTGGAATTGTTCTACCCGAGATCCGAAGGGAAGTGGCTGGTCAAATTGAAAGGAACAAGCAGAAAAATGATCCACGGCATCCACTATATGAGCATCAAGAACACCCATGGAGACTAAAATCACGGCACAGCTTCATAAAAACAACAAGTGGGCTGACAGTAACACCAGCAGCTCAGCGACTGGTGTTATGGGAGAGGAAAGTCCCAGACTCAATTGTTAAGCTTAAAGGTGAAGGAGCTGCCGGCTTTCAGTTACCATACATAACATGGAAGTCCTTGAATAGACTACGGACAGGGGTAACTAGATGCAAATCACAAATTGTGCAATGGGGCTACAGCGAGGATGAAGAGTACGAGTGTGGAATGAGGCAAAATTATGAACACCTTTTTACCTGTTCTAACATGGAAGTAAACTGTACAATGGATGACATTATTTCAGCGAATGACAAAGCAGTCTCTGCGGCTAAATTTTGGAAAGATATTTAATGGTTATGGTGACTGGACACGACAGAAGTCTGAACAGAGGAGTTCAAAGACTTAAGCTGGTTTTTCCTAGCGGAGCGCACTGCGCACCAGTGTTGCCAGAAGCAAGCTAAAGAATTGTAGGGGATTTGGCTCGAAATTACCGTACGCTTAATAATCATTGTTACATATAGAAATTGCCGTATTTTTTATTGTTATGTACGGTGATTTCGAGCCAAATCTCCTACAAATCTTCAGCTTGACTCTGGTAACACTCATAATCATAATCATTTATTTCATCCAAAAATACACAACACAGTGAAACAGGCCAGGCCAGTTAACACTGATACGCAGTGCGCTTCGCAAAAATGCGGAGCTAGGAAAACCCTGATTTATGAACTCGACATCAATGAAATTCTACCTTACCATAACTATATGTACCTTTTGGCACAAGGAGCACTTTCCATGGAGTCGACTCCACGCTTCAAATAAATATTGTCACTGGCTGAGCCAATACATTCAATGATTGGGCTACTTAGTCAATCATAGAAATAAGTGCCCATATAGGTGTGCAGTCCATTGTCCAATTCTTTAATTAGTTGAAATTAACAATAAATAGTAAAAAATGCCAATACCTTCAATTCAAAAACAAACATAATTCAAATGAATAAAGGGCTCTATAAATTTGTTTGTAAACGATAATCAACTAGAACCAGGAAGAAAACATTGCATTGCTAGGAGTTTTGTTGAATAGACGATTGACCTGGGCTCCATACATTGAGAAAATATGTTGTAAAATTTCATCTGGGGTATTTGTCCTGCGATAGCTCACTAGATTGAATGACAAAAAGTTACTTTTTACAGCTTACCATGGGCTCTTACTGTCACATATAAGGAATGCTATCTTAGTATGGGGTAATTAATCAAAACAAAACCTTGATAGGGTGTTTAAGATCCAAAAGAAAGCGGTTAGGTGTATAGAAACAATAAATAGATTACATTCATGAAAGCCGTTGTTCAAGAGACTTGGTCTCCTAACTGTGCCCTGCTTATATGTGTATGAAGCTACTTTATATGTAAAAACGAATGATATTAAGCAAAATCTTGACGTGTACGATTATAATACAAGAAGCCGAGGAGATTATCACTTGGTGAGTCACAATAGTAGCTTATTCAAACAAAAACCTAGTTATGTTAGTATGAAACTCTACTACAAGCTACCGAAGTTTTTAAAGAGTCTTGAAAATATAGAAATATTTAAAAAACAATTGATAAAATATTCTGTTGATAAATTTTGTATAATGTTCAAGATTTTCTTATAGATCAATATTAGTTGTTGTGAGGCTTCATTTTGATCTAAAAGAAACTCTTGAACATTAAAAAAGCTTTATCTACTAAAAATTATTGTGGCAAATTGTAATAGTTGTAATTGTAATAGTAATAGTTCCTTTCACATCAAAATTAAGCCTCACCTCAACTAATTGATATAGTAATTATGGTATCTAAATAATTGTTGATCTGACTTGTCTTAAACTCCTTAACTGGAGTCTCCAAGACGTAATCAACAAAGAAAAATTTTTTTAATGTTTTTTATTTATTTATTCATGACGCTTGTGGCGAACGCCCCGTGTACAGATGGCTTAAACTCATGAGCCCGATTGAAAAAGAAGAATTCAAATAAAAATATAAATTCATTTATTGACATAACACTTTACAATGCATGGTCAACGTCAAGGCGATAATAATCTATAAAGTGCTGTACACAGAAATTAACAACATATTGGTGTACACATATTGAACAATGATCACAACATAATTACAAACATATTAGAGGCATGACAATATTTAGGTGTTAGGTATTCTAATGTTGTACTTTTGCATATCGATTTCATAAAAATTGGCCACTCCATACAAACTCTCAAGCTGTAAAATACTTTCAACGGTGTTTTTACTAGTAGGTGGAATACCTTTAATGACAACAGACAAAAGGTTATATCATTATTTACAGGTGTACATCCAACTTTTTTTAGATCTTGCATAATGAAAAAGATCAGTTCTAATATCATTCCTGTGTCTTGTGCAATAATTATGCACATCACTATTGATCTCAAACTGTGCTTTATGTTCAGAACATAGTTTATTAATTTCGATAGTTTATTAATGTCACTTTGAGGAATTCGAACTAATAAATTATGTTCTATATATTTGGCAGTTTGATGAATTGTCAGTTCCTTCAAAATCAACTTATAACGAATTGCCACCTACTGTGCAGCACCTACGAATAGCCACCTACAAAAGCTAAATTGCCATAGGAATTTACATGAGATTATAATTCCTCAATAAGCAATAACCTAAAATTGAGCAGGAGTTTTGGTCATAATTTGTTCGAAATGTCCTGCATTCGATGTTGTTAAGTTATTGCAATTTCATCCATTGCCATGAGAAAAAAAAAAGATCAATTATTTTATTATATGGGGGCACAAATTTGACATTTTTTGGGTTTGGGAGGCAATAGATCAATAGTAATTCTGAACTTTTGGAGATTTTATGTAACTAAAACAGACCTTGGAGAATAGAATAACATATTTTATTCCAATCAAACATTTAGTATTTTCAAAATAGATTTTTGAAAATCTTGAAAAATGTCGAGTTTTTCTCATGGCAATAAACAGCAATTTAATCTCAAAAAAATATATATGACGATAACCCCTCCGCACAGTCTAAATACTTTTATAGATTGAAACTAACCACATGTGTCCACTGGGAGCTTGGAGACTAACATGTGAACTGTATTGGAAGGCAGGAAGAGTCTCGGAAAGGATGGGCTCCTGTCCAACGACCCCACGGCCACGAACCGTCTCCAGAGTTCCCGACAATGAGAAGATACGCCAATGACGCTCCCGTAACTGCACTGTCAAATCTCCAAGATTCTCCAGTCTGATGCAGTAACGCCACCAGTAGACAGAAGATGTTTGAGAATCTCGACATCCCATGTAGAAAGGTATCACAGTGATTCGGACATTGTCAGTTGTTTCTTTATGTACATCAGACAATTCAAGCCACGGATGGTTTTCAAAGATTTAAAATTACCAGAATTTAAAAAAATGATTGTAATTGACACGTGATAAATTATTCTGAGTCTTCGGTTTCCGTATCATTTTCTGTATCAGTGTCTTCTGTATCGGGATCTTCTTCTGTATTAGGGTATTTTTGCGTATCCGTGCTTTCTTCCGTTTCTGTATCTCCCTCTTCATCCTCGCTTTCCACTTCTTCTTCTTCCTCCTCTTCGTCATTTCCTTGTTTTGCGCATTCTTCTAAACGTTTGAAATGTTTTCCAGAAATCAAGTGTAAGACGATTCCTTCCTTACCATCCCGTCCTTCTTCCTTCTCTTCTTCTTCGTCGTCTTCTTCCTCTTCATCATCTTCATCCTCTCTTTGTTTTTCGATTTCCAATGAACGTTTGGATCGTGTTTCTACAATTAATTTACTGGCGATTCCACGCATCAGAAGCCTTATCATTTTGCCTTCAATGTATTTTGTTTCGGGAGACAAATTTCTGCTATTGTAGTTGGCAAGTACGAAGTTCTTATCGAATGCCTAAAAAATAATTTTGAATAATAAAATTAAAATTGAATAATTTTATTATTAATCGGAATAATTTCATATGTCATGATTTGTTGAAATGCAGTATCCTTAAACTTCTAGGGTTTTGTTGAAATTTCTTAAATATTCTTGATTTTGTTTCGGGGAGCTTGGCATACTAATATAAATATGTTAGCTTAGTGAGAAAAGCAATCGTTACCTATCTCTTGAGATACTACTACCTACTAGCCTACTTTTGAGATCCAAAAGTATTAACTAGAAAATGATGAACCTTTCACATAGGGCGGGGAGGGTAAATTTTTTCCATTCTCCTCTCTAGCTAAGGAGGAGGGAGGGTTGAAAAAAATCAACTTTTGAACTGCTGGTCCGATTGCAATGAGGCAAGTTCTATTCAATCAAAAACACAAAAATTTAGAAGTACTGACTTGAAAGTAACTAAATTATGCTGAAGGGGTTGGGGTGCCAGAAATGAAAAAAAATCACAAAAAATTTTATTAATGTTGAAAAATATAATTTCTGTCGGAAACAATATTATATTGAGCTTAGATAACTTATTTTTGAAATGGCTAAAGAGACTATGCATGAATATTCTTGAACAATTATCAAATAGAATTTCCTACTTTGAAGATTTAATGTCAATCTGAAAAATTCCGCTGCTCACGAGTAAAGAGAACTTGAAAACTTCGCATGAAACAATAATCATAATTTATCGATTGTTGAACCTTGAAACACAAGTTTATTCTTTCCGGCAAAGTGTAATCATAACTATTGAAAATGTGCATTTCATTTAATTTTAAAATGAAAACATCGAATCAAAATATAGGAAAGTTTTCCTTGTAGCGGCAGGATCAGGTTTATGATTTAATAAAATAAAAAACTCTACTTCATAATTTTCAACTAAAGAATACACATAATTTAAGTGCATCAAAGTATTTGGCAGATAACTAATTGGATTCAAAATTTTTCTGGTAAACTTGTGAAGAATTTAATTTTAAAGATACATGTTGAATAACCTATAGCCACAAACACATCTAAACTCCATAAAACTACGACTTTAATTAACCAAAACACATGACTATAACAAGCTGAAACAAACTGTCTAAAATTGTACAATTAACTTGTAGGTATATGCATAGATATTTATATTTATAAATACTGTAATATCTATTTATAGATATTATTCATGGATAAAATACAAGACATTTCGGCCAGACTTGTAGAGAATTTAATTCTGAACAAAAACTATCAAATAATCCAATAGCAAGTTATACATCCAGATTTCATAGAATCCGCTTTTATTGAATCAAAACACACTAATTTTGCACAGCTTGCTATTTCTATGTGATTTGATTTTTTTAATCCCAATTTAACTTTTGAATTACTGGACATTATTCAGAATCAAGTTAGAATAAATCTACATTTTTTGTTAGAAAAACTGCTAGTTGATTGTGCAAATATTAAAGTTTATCCACTACAAACTTGAAACCCGTGTTTTTGGGCCATTTTAGCATAAATATGCAAAACTACAAGTAAAATGATAGCTTCTGTAAGATGTAAAATGATTACAGCTTCTGTAAAATGATAAACTTCTGAACGAGTGAATTGATGGGGCTAATTGCCAACTTCCGACACCTTTAGCTATGTAAAGAAGCATTTCCGGCGGACCTATGCTTATATGAACTTCTTTCATTCTTTTAGTCGTCTATGTACAACACGCCCACGAAGAATACCAAACACTCTGTATAATCCAGTAGCCAAGTATCTTATGTACGTGATTCCAGGAAAAACATATAGTACATTTTCTCAACGGATACATATGTATTTTTAGGCGCTGAATCCGAATCTGATCTTTGGCACCACGAAATCCGCTTGTCTCGAGATATTTCCAAGATAGCGGCCAAGATTTTATATTTCGGCAATTTGCGGCGCAGAAAAATTCTAAAGCAGCAGTTGTGAAATGCTTATTTATTCTCTATAACTTTCTGAATCCGAATATATGATTTTCATTTTCGAGAACATTCTGGTTTTCGAGATATTCCTTATATGGCGAACATCAAAATCTAGCTTTTTCAGGTTTTCAGTAAAATCACAATAACATCTAGTGAAGCAAGCGTTTTACAAGGTGCCAGAGTTCAGATTCGGATTCAGCGCCTAAAAATACATAAGAATCCATCGAGAAAAAGACTACTATATGCCCCCCCCCCCCCCCCACCAAAGTACCTGGGTAGGCCTACTGGACTAATGAAATTACATTAATACACTATATTTTTGAATTACAGTAAGAGTCTTAACCCAATAAAAATATTATTTAGAGTATTTTCAGGACTCATTGGGTCTCTTACTATCAGTAACCCACCTTGCCACATCTAAAAATGGTCAGGGGGGGGGAGGGAGGCAACGTCGGACCCCCTTCCTGCGCTTCTACGCTCAATCTCACCCCATTGAGCAATATCTCATTCTTCTCAGCTCATTAAGGAAATCCAAATTCATATGTAACTTGTCAAATTCTGACCATAATTAAGGATTTCACTTTAAAGGGTTGGCCTGTACTTGGAAAATGACGATTTTTCAAAAACGCTTGCTTCACAAGATATTATTAGTACTTTACTGAAGACCTGAAAAAGCTGGATTTTGATGTCTGCCATATTGGAAATATCATGAAAACGAAAATTACAGACAATAAAAATAGTCATTTCAAAATTAGGCTATATCTCTAGAATTTTTTCCTCTGCCACAAATTGCCAAAATAAGAAATTTAAAAATACATATGAATCCGTTGAGAAAAAACTACTATATGGTTTTCCTGACCAAATTACTCTGGTACTGAACAAGTATACTGTATTAGATTGGTTACAAGATTTAAACTGCATGGACAAGAAAGCGACTTCGAAAAAGCTATATAACAAATGAAAATTACCGAGTTAGGTGCCAAGCGATTGCATTCGAACTGGTTGTCTCGCAGCGCCACGATTCTCCTGTGAATGATACGGTCGACTTCAACAGGGTCCTCCACAACAGTGAAGTTTTGAGAGGTCAGAGAGGCTTCAATAGACACTTTATCACCGTGTTCCGTATCCATCATAATTAGCATGCATAGATACTCACAGCTTCCACTGTCAAAATTATAAAAAAATATATATATATATCAAATCTATGATATTAACATATTAATTTTTGTTTTTTGAAATTGAAATATTTTTACTCTCCATAAAAAATACAAAAATGCAAAATATAACACAATATGATGTGTAGGAGGCTCCTCACATGGGCACATGCCTGTGAGAGAGGAGCGAGGTCTAGTAGATTGTCGAGTTTCATTTATCTCCTGTCTTCTATTAACTTAAATGACATATCTTAGCATTTTAAAAACAATTCAATTACGTAGGCCTATCACAAACGAGAACAATAAACTAATGATCATTAATCAATAAAATAATAAAATCATTAGGCTTATAATGAAATAACTCAACTATATCATTTTCAAATTAATTAATCCATCAAAAATTCAAGGTACTAAGATTGAACAAAACTGAACTGAGCCAAACTTGGGAGGATATGGTCGTTCGTTCATACATTCAAATTATGAGATGGCAAATAAGGCAATGGCAATCAGACAAGTCAATGGCTCTCCTGAACTTGCTGATAAACAATTTGCGAATAAATACCAAATGCGGGAATTTTTTTTCAAAAATCAGGTTTCAGGTCATGTTTTGAAAAAATGTGGTACCATACTCAAGGTTATCATTGAGAATTGAGGAGCTAAATTTAGTATTCTTATACACCAAATTCAATTTTTGTGAAAATACTTCCTACTAGAACAGAAAATATTCAGAATCACTATATACTTTTTATATTCCTGAATGAAGCTTCAACTAATATTCGTAATTATTGTGTACGGTAGCAGAAATCACATCGTTTGAGTCGCGGACACATTTCGAGCAAAGGAGCATTTTGAGCATATGTATTGAATATCTCTGCAGTTGACTGAGTTAGCCTGTGGTCAAGCTCAGAAGATGAGCAACATAATAAAACTCCAACAAGGTTAGGTTAGATTTATTAACAGTCCAAGTATCAGTGGCATGAACTCACTTAAAATCTTAGGCAAGCAATTTAAGTTTCACTTGCAGATAGAGGCTTACATTTCCTATTTTATACAGAGCTATTCGAAAGAAGGAGCAGATTTCAAATATACATTTCAGCTATTCTTTCAAACATTGTGGAAAAATTGTCAAACTAGAAGAAGAGGATACCACCCTCCTTTCCACCAGTAATAGATGAGAATGATGAATCTTTCCAAATTATTCATAAGAAGATAAGTAAATTGGTCAGCAAAGAAAATTTCACTTTAAAATTTTCAACTGGAAATTCTATAGAAATAAACTTGATTGATGAAAAATTACAAATATTTATTAAGTGGTTAAACGAAGCTAGCTACTGGTACTCATAAGCAAATAAGCAATAAGCAAATAAGTACAATAAGGGTGATGGCCAAGAAGCTTCTCAGCACATGCAAGCCAGAAAAGGTTACAAGCATAGGTTACAAGTTACTGAATGCAGACTTAAATGGAAAACAAATGAACCTCTTGATATAATACACTACAGTGACTTAATATAGTCATTGGACGGCCATTGGACGCCTCGCTTCTAATTGGATAATTTGTTTAGGTGAATCAATTTTGCCATTTGATGTCCAAATTAAGTTTTGACTACAGCGATAGATCTATCTCTTTAACTCTTTAGAGTCAATGCAGTATGAACCATATTATATTCAATTCTATTCAGGTTACACTGGCGGGAGCATATGCATACATGCATATTTGGAGGAGTCATAAAATCATGTAAAAGTATATGTTTACAATTTACATATGACTAATATCTAGCCTATAAAGATATAAAATAAAACACATTATGGGCTGCGAAATCGAAATACATCCACTGATAACTTCCAAATTTGTTCCTCAGTGTAAAAAGTGTCATGGCTTTGGGCAAACTCAACCTATTGCAACCGAGAACCAGAGGTGCATTAAATGTGCTAGTATGCATAATACAATCAGCTGTACAAAACCAAAGACTTCTGAGCCAAAATTCATTTACTGTGGAGGGAAGCATTCATCAAATTACAAAGGGTGTAGTGTGACTGTGGAACTCCAAAAAATAAAATAAAATAGTTGAACAAATCAAAAATAGAAGATAAATGTTCAGCAGATCTGCATTCAAATGCAGAGCCAGTAAAAACTCATGCAAAAGTAGTGGAGCCCAAAAGTAGCCACCATCAGTAACCTTACTTCTTTTCATCCTGGAAGAAGCTATTCTGAAGCAACAACTGAAAAGAAAAAGAAGGAAACTTCAAACAACAATATAAATGCCATATTCAGTCCTTGGGAAGCTTTAGAACCAGGAATCAATCAAGATCTGGAGCTCTCAACATCAAGATCTGTCAAGCTCTGGAGCAAAGAACCAGTAAAATAGATAACTTCCATATTAAACTATCCTTCACAGAGAAATGAGCCGGACATTGGATATGATGACATAGAATGCCAACAGCCTACAGCAAAGACAGGAAGAGCTGTTGGCAATATTTCACTTGAAAATATATATATATGATTTCTGAGGCAACCTTCACAACCCATTCATTATATGAGATTCAGAGGATACAAAATATACAACAAATTCACAGGTTACAGCTAGATGTGGTAGTGCAATAATCATCAGGGAAAGCATAAAATATTTTGAAAGATTATTTATACAGACATCAGAAATGAAAATTTCACCAGTATCTGTGGAGCCTATAAACTTCAAATTTGTACAGTCCTCCTAGACACAGAATATCAAAGAAAATGTTTAAGGATGTGAAAAGTCAACTTGAGAACAGATTCAGGCAGCTTTTCCAAGCTATCAGTGAAAGCCAATCTGCAGTTAAGTCATCACGCAGACCCACATACTGGCAAAATAAACTACCAGAATTTATAGATGTCTTTGTTATCAAGAACTTTTCATCAAATTAAATGCAAATTGAAATGTGAAGATTTAAGCTTGGGAACACTGCAGTGACCCTATCTCTGAGTGCAGTCATAGTCTTGAAAGAAGATTCGAATCTAAAGCTAGTGAAAAGAGGAATAGACCAGGAAATATTTCAACAAATTCTTGAGATATTAATAGACTTTGATGTAACAATCACCAGTGATGATCAACTAGAATCTGAAGTCCAGAAATTCATAACAGCAATTCAAGAAACATCTTGGTCTAGTATTTCTCATATATCAAAGAGAAGAAGACTATCTGGAACATATAATCCACAATACATAGTAGAGCTCATTTATCAACAGAAAGAGGCAAAAACGGTGGCAACAAACAAGAGATCCAAGAGATAAGACACACTTGAATTTTCTAGTCCAAAAACGTACGAAAATTATTAGGTGACATGAAAATGAAGTGACCAGTGAATATCTCAGGAACCTTGAAAATTATAAAAAGCTTAGTCAATTTTTTTAGAAAGCTAACAAACACCTGAAGAAGTTCATAGTTCAAGTAGTAACTCCAGTAAGAGAAATGAATGGCAAATTAGTTAGGAATAATGAGTACAAAGCAAGATTTGCTGAATTTTTAGAAAATATCTTCTAGCCTCATCAATGCCAGAGTAGAGAAGTTGAGATTGGAGGAGGTATCACAAGAAATAGGCAATATTTCTCTCTTGAACACAAATGATCTGAAAAATTTAATCAAGTAAGTTGTAAGAAAGTTCCTGGTATCTTATAACTGGAGAAGTACTGAAAAACTACCAGAAAAAGCTATCAAGAAATTCAATTCCCTCATAAATGCTGCCTTCAATCTGAAATATACACTAATATCTTGGAAATAAAAGTAGCAGAGGTATTCATGGTTCTCAAGGCTGGGAAGCTCATCTATAAATGGCTCATAAACCACTCTATGTCAGTAAGGAGACTGAAGAGGAAGAAGCTGGCAGACCTGGAGTGATGCTAATTATGAAAGTTAAGTGTATACAAGTGTCATGTGTCAAGTAAATATGTTTAAGAGTTAATAGCAATAGTGTTTTTGGATGTTTGTAGAGCATGGGTCAATTAAAAAAATAATAAATAGAAATGAGAAACTGGTTAGAGGCTCCTTCAATTAGAAATATATTTTAGTAAATTAGGTAAATCTAAACTGTTCATTAGCTTAAGTACTAGATAGCAGTAACATTACAACAAAAACATCCACAAAAGATAGGAGCATAATTTCAACATTCAGGAAAAAGAAAAACCTTCTATTTCGATCAACCCTGGTACAAGTTCTAATCATGGTTGCACTGATACAGTGGTTTAACTGAAGTAAAATACCAAAAACACAACCAGCATGATATTTTTGTCTTTTTGAGCCATAAAAATTGGAATTTCTTGATTAAGAAAGGAACTTAAAAGAATTTAAAGGAATTCTGGAACATTGTCTGCACAAGTGGCAATATAAACTTTGTAACTGCTAATTGCAGCGCACTAAACTAGTGTATATTTCGTGTCATTGCTATCGCAAACAAACAACAGAGGAGCAAATCCAATCAAATCAAAATTTATTAATCAGAAAAATAATTTCAAGAACCTTATAGTTAAACTTAATAATTACAGAATATGTTATATCAATAATTCTTCTTTAAAAACCCCACTATAAAAACTATGTGTTGCGGTAATGAGACAGTGATTAGAACTTCTACTTGGACTTCTACAAATTTCAACTTTCCTCTTGATATAAACATTAAAATTATTTTTTTAACTTCTGTAGTTTGGAAGAAATATATATTTTAAACCTGTTTCTTTTTTTGAATAACCCTATACTTCCAAGTAAATGTATTCATTTTATTTATTTCACAAAATAGCAAAATATACTCCAGAGCAGGAACAAAGCAAAATATAGATCATAGAGTAGTTAGCATTTGTGACGATTATACTATTCTCACGTATTAATGCTCTGAATAACCCAGCATACTGCTTCTGCTGTTTTCTTCATATATATATATATATATATATATATATATATATATATATATACCCCAAAGCAGAATGTTTTTGGTCTTTCTGCGACGGACCCAAAATATGTCAAAATCTTTCTGCGGGAATTAACATTTTCTCGCGGATTATTTGACGTTTTCCGCATAGTTAAAAGCAATTTTATTACACACCATATAAAGTTGTAATTAATACAGGGGTGCCCACAGGGGGGGGGGCTATGACGCAGACTGCGTCATTGAAATTCTTGGGGGGGGGGGGTTCCAAAAAACGGTTTGGGGGGGGGTGTAATGTTGATTGAAACCGTGTTTAACGTGACAACATTCAAAAATATATTACTAAGTCACCAGACAGAATGTCAATTAATGAAAATATATTTATAATTATTATTATACAATTGAATATGAATTAGCTGAAATAGTTATGTTTAGGATTTGTGCAGGAAGTTATTATTCAAACTTAGCAAGACGCTAAGCGAGTGCTCTGAAAGTGGTTATTACAACTTTACTCTCCTTAACTAGTTACTAGTTAATCGGCAGAAAGAGTTACTCCCGAGTTACTAGTTAATCAGCAGAAAGAGCAATAAGTCGATTTAAAATTATCAAAAACAGACTCAGATCAGCTATGGGAGACTCATGGTTGTCCAATCTAATGGTTCTACCTGCTGAAAAAGATGTACTTGAGTCTATTTCTAACGAAGAAATAATTGAAAGGTTTTCTGTTTCCTCATCCCAAAGACAAAAACTTCTATGTGGGGCTTAGAGAGATAGATTTAACAAGCTTAGAAGGTGCCTAGCTAACTTTTAGATGGTCACAGACCAAAAAAATGTTACCCATGTAAAGAATCTCAAGAAATATACATACATTTTGTATATTATCGACTGGGTTTGAATTTTTTCAATAGTTTTTCAATAAAAATATTCTTTTCGGTTTTTTTTGGGGGGGGGGGGGGGGTGCGTCATGAGGCTTCACCCATGAGGTGGGCACCCCTGATTATTATGAATAATTTTATTCAAATTTTCTTTCAATATTCATAGTAAATATAAATTATTCAAGTTTAGTATGGATCTACTGAACTGGTTGCTAAACTGTTTGCTAAAGTTGGTTGCTAAACTTTAATTCACGAATTAGTTTAATAAGCAATATTAGAGTGTATTTTTACATAGTAGCTGCAGAGCTTTTGTCTTTTGGTCACTAAACATAATAATTCTAAAGAGCTCAGAGGCTAAAGCTATAGATCTGTTTATTGATTAGAAAAAGGAAAGTAAAATAAATTTATCTAATTTAATAATTGGTATTCAATGTGGATTAAAAAAAATTGTTTACACTGATTTTGTATGTATCACAGCTCATATTAGATTATATGTAAATACAAACTACAAAAAACGTGGCAAGGTTGTGTCATTTAACTTATTTTGTATCCTACTAATTACTTTGGAAGTAACCACTTCTGAAATCTGTTTATTCTGCATGCTGGCTAGAAAATTACTGTTTGTTTTGTACTTGTAACTGTAAGTAATGTTTTTATGAAAATTACTTCCATATTTCTTGCATAAAGCCAACTTTAAAAATCGTTTATTTCCTTTATAACCTGCTGGAGGTCCATTGATCATAAATATAAGCTAGTTTATCAGTAGTAGTGCCTACCTCTATTGGATTGGAGGCATCATTGGCTGCTGAACGCTTAAGCATAACAGAGGCAATAATAGAGCCCCAACCTTCACAAATAGCCTTTGAGACAGGAGTTGTTAGCATAAATTTCAATAGATTAATAGCTAAAGGATACTTCTGGTGGAGATCAGTGACAGCAAGTTTGAATAGATATTTTAAGTCTGGAACATTTCCACCAAGAAAATTTTAGCTTAACTTGTCATACATCCACTACAACAGTTGTTTATATTCAAAAAATAATTGCCTTTTGTCAAGAGATGAAAGGAAAGCATACCCACAAACCCTAACAGTTTCAAAAAATTCTTCAAAAGAAGAAAAGTTTTTCCCCTGATTTTTCGCTATTTTTTTTTTTTTTTTTTTTTTTTTTTTTTTTTGTAGATTACGTCTTGGAGACTCCAGTTAAGGAGTATAAGACAAGTCAGATCAACAATATTATACACTAGATACCATAATTACTTCAATTAGTTGAGGTGAGGCTTAATTTTCATGTGAAAGGAACTCTTGTACACTATAAAAAGCTTTATCAACTAAATATTTCTTCAATTGATTTTTAAATATTTCTATATTTTCAAGACTCTTCAAAAACTGCGGTAGCTTGTTGTAGAATTTCCTACCAATATAACTAGGTTTTTGTTTGAATAGGCTACTATTGTGACTCACCAAGTGATAATCTCCTCGGCTTCTTGTATTATAATCATGTACATCAAGATTTTGGTTAATATCATTCGTTTTTACATATAGAGTAGCTTCATACACATATAAGCAGGGTACAGTTAGGAGACCAAGTCTCTTGAACAACGGCCTACATGAATCTAATCTATTTACTCTTTCTATACACCTAACCGCTTTCTTTTGGATCTTAAACACCCTATCAAGATTTTGTTTTGATGAATTACCCCATACTAAGATAGCATACCTAATATGTGACAGTAAGAGCCCATGGTAAACTGTAAAAAGTAACTTTTTGTCATTCAATCTAGCGAGCTGTCGCAGGACAAATACCCCAGATGAAATTTTACTACATATTTTCTCAATGTATGGAGTCCAGGTCAATCGTCTATCCAACGTAACTCCTAGAAATGCAATTTCTTCTTCCTGGTCTAATTGATTATCGTTTACAAACACGTTTATAGCCCTATCTTCATTTAAATTATGTTTGTTTTTGAATTGAAGGTATTGGCATTTTTTACTATTTATAGTTAATTTCAACTGGTTTAAAAATTGGACAATGGACTGCACACCTATATGGGCACTTATTTCTAAATTATCTAGAATGGAATTGCTGAAAATGAGTGATGTATCATCAGCAAATAAGAGGGCTCTACCACTAATTAATTCTTTAGGTAAACGGTTGACATATAACAAAAAAAGCAATGGACCTAGTATTGACCCCTGAGGCACTCCAGCTTGCACCTTTAATTTATTAGATTTATTCTTTACTATACTATTACCAACTACTGTAGTTAGTTCTACACATTGTTTTCTCCCAATAAGATATGATTCAAACCATTTCAGTTCAACCCCATTTACACCTACATTTTGCAGTATTTCCAATAAAGTTCTATGATTAACACAATCAAATGCCTTTGACAGATCTAAGAAGATTGCAGTAGCTTTATCACCTGAATCTAATATATCTATTAGTTTTTCAACTAGAGAAACTATGGCTGTTTTTGTTGATCTCCCTTTCTGGAAGCCATGCTGTTCATCACAGATAAAGTTAGCTTCTTGAAGGTGCAGAAGTAACCTATTTAGAACTACTCTTTCAAAAATTTTACTTATTACATTTAAAATACTAATGGGCCTATAGTTTTCTACCTTTTCTCTATCGCCACTTTTGAAGATTGGCAAGATCTTCCCCTCTTTTAAATTATCTGGAAAAACACCTTGTTCTAATGAATGATTGATCAGATGAATCAAAGGGTCTAACAATTGATCTTTACATTCTTTCAGAATTTTACTGGATACCCCATCCATTCCTACAGTTTTTTTATTATTTAAACTATCAATGATATTTGACAACTCGTCTTGGCATACTGGGTGGAATTTTAATTCGTTCTGAATCCCCTCAGTATTCCTCATGTTTGCATCACTAATACCTGTATTAAGAGATTTTTGAAGATCCTTAGCAACCAGTTGATAATATCTGTTAAAGAAATTACAAATGTCTACACTATCATCAATATATTTTTTATTTTCGTTAATTATTCTGGGGACACTAGTATAAGCATCTACATGAGCTACTTGCCTATTTTTGTTTATTACATCCCACACTGCTGTGTTAAAGTACACACTATTATTCAAAATTTCAGCTGTTTTCTTACATTTCGCTCTTTTCACTTTTTTCATATAGTTTTTCTTTAGAGCTTTGTAATTATCTTCACTTAACATATTTCTAGATAGTTTGAATTCATCATATGCATCTTTAACCCTATTTCTTTCTGCAAGGATATCATCAGTTATCCACTCTTCAATCTTGTCTAATTTGTTCTTTACAGGGACTTTTTTAACTGGACAACTCATAGTAATATGAAACCTTAAAATATTAATGAAACTATCATATTTGTCATTTAAACTATTGCTATTGTAAACCCTACTCCAGTTTTCTTGTAGCAGATTCTGCTTCAAACAATCGATATTCCCCTGTTCACATTGTTGAATTTCTTTCATTACTCTACTCTTTTTAATTGATTTATGACCTTGCAACCCCACCTCTAAGATTTGATAGTCATGATCAGATAGTTCCGAGCCGCCTAATCTTGTTTTAGAGTAATCTATATTAGTAAGGATGTTATCAATTATTGTTTGTGATGTTCTTGTGACTCTGGTATATTCATGAACTTTTATTTCCAAGTTATTCATGCAAATAATATCCTTTAAATCTTCTGTCATTTTATTCTGTGTTGCAAAGACTGTATTGAAATCTCCCGCTACAATAACGTTTGTAAAACGAGTAGTAGTAATCTCTAAAAGCCTATTGAATAGTTCACAAAAATTGTTCCATTCCCCATTTGGTGACCTGTAAATACCTAACACCGCTACTTCGAAATTATTGTCGATTTTTACTCTCAAACCAGTAACTTCTAAATCCATTTCCACAGCAAATTTCTCTGCATATTCTAAATTAAATATTTGCATATTCTTAGCATTTTTAGTGAAGATAGCTACTCCCCCACTTCGATGAGATGTCCTGCAATACGACGTTTTCAATGAATAGTTTGGAATATTAAGTTGTGACAATTCATCTTCTTTTAAACCATGCTCTGTGAAAATAGCTATATCAGGAGCCTCTTCTTTAAAAAATACTTCGATTCTATCTATTTTGTTACGAATGTATTGAATATTCTGATGGAACACAGTGAGTACCGGTACTTCCCTATCATCCCTTATTACTTTATCGTTGCTTTTGCATATTGAAGTAGATTTACTTAATCTCTTAGAATCTTGAGAGCCTATCAGATTGCTACAAGAGTTCCTTCCACTAATGCTATCCTGATTTTTTGATCGATTAACGTCTTTTAATACAATTGAAGATATGAATTTATCATCTGAAACTAGTTTCCCTTCCCGGTTTTGAGCCACTTTACTAAAAAAGGTTCGTTAGATGATTGTTTAGGAGAATTATTGACAGTAGATTGCAAACGACTTTCAATCAGCTCTGCCAGCCTATTACAAAATATTACTTTGCCAGATTGATTTAGATGTAGACCATGATTAGTGAAGTTTTGTTTTTTCAGCCTTTCATTTAGAAAACAAATCCCCAACTGCTTAGAATTCTTATTTTTTAGGCTGTTGATTGTATTATGAATTGATTTATTTGTTGACTTAATGGCTTCATTTAGCTCTGGCCTATCAAACCTATACGGAATTGTACTTATTATTACATTAGTTTTTTGGCTGAGTGGCACAATCTCTTTAATTTTTTCATTTATTTCAGGAAGATGTTTTAGATTAGGTTCATTTATATTGTTTGAGCCACCCAGTACTATTAGAAAATCGTTTTTTCCAAAATCTTTAGTTTGTTCCTGTGCTGACTCTACGATAGCGTTTATAGGGGCACTTGGTTTGAAAAAGCTCTGAACTTCATACTTATTTTTTAATCTTTTATTTAGTAGGTCACTACAGTCTCGTCCATGACTGGATGTCAAGAGCAGTACTCTACCTTTCCTATCGTTATTTGCCCTTACTTTAGTTTTGGTTGCTGTTTGCAAAACCTGACTATACGTTTTTGTTTGACCATTTCTATTTATTTTTTCCCCATTTGATTTAGGTTCTACTTTTTTTGTATTGATCAGAGGTTCAGATCTTACATTAGCTAAGTTTATTTTTGATTTTAATATTTCGATTTCCTCTGACATAGACCTACATTGACTCGTGAGATTTAGTATTTCAGTTTTATGGTCTTCCTGCTGCAATTTTACAATAACTTCCAGAGATTTTATGTGATCCACTAACCCTATTCGTTCTTCCTCAGAATTTTTTAGTGATGTTTCTAATTTTGTTTTCAATTTGGTGTGATCACTCAATAGTTTAGCAACCTTTTCTTCTACATCTACAGTAGCTTTAAGAGCTGTTGGAGATTTTTTCGTTAATAATTGCTGAGATCGCGTAGCCACTTGAGTTTTAGTTGAACAATTAGATTTAGATGCCTTGTTTGGACTCATTTTCCTAGCTAAAAATTGTTTTCAATTGATTTTAGTTAAATGTTTAATGAAATATTACTTAATTTATTACAATTGTCAACTTGAGACTATTTAATTACAAGAAAATTGATCAATATCGGTACACCTAACCTCGAAAATAGAATTTGACTTTTTATTTAAATACTTTAACTTATATTAGACAAGTTAATGATGTAAATTATTAAGATATTATAAATACTAATAATAATAAACAAAAATACTACTTATCCGTTCGAATTAAAATTCTATGCTTCAAAATTCGCAGAGCCTGTTCAGACAACGTATGCACAGTACCACTGCTACCTAGATATCTTTATTAATATCATTCCATGGGAAAATAAGATAATCTAGGTTGAACAAGTCATCTGCTGTTTTAATTACTTTTACTGAATGATTAGTTTCATCTGTATTCAAGTATTTCTGACATTGCTCTCTAAGAGAATCTAAATATTTTAAAAACTCTGAACAACATTCATTTACTGCACTAACTTCATTTTTGTGAACTGACTGTGACCTCATCCTCTTACTGCTTACAGGAATGTCAGGCAAAGGTACACCTTTAAATGAGCACTCTTCGACTATCTCTTTTTCCAACTTAGTATGTTTGAAAATACTTTCAGGCATTTTATCAAAAAAATTATATAAAGAATCTTTTGTGATACTGGAATTTGTAGACATTTCATTCAGATATTGCACTACAATATCTAACACAATTTGAAGATTTTCCATGTACTTTATGTACTGCCATGGAAAATGGTAACTAGATTGCACTTCCGTCGAATAGTGGGATAGAATTGAATAGATATCAGCAAGTAGGAGGATTGTGAAGATAGTAGATTTAGAAAACTGCCTATCTCTAAGGGTAAATGATTCTGGACTCTTTTCTGCAGCACACACTAACGCCCTATAATCCCCAAGAAATTTTTGAAAAACTGATTGAGAATAGCTGGAAAATTTCATAGTTTTAAAAATTTTTTGATCTGTAAAAATATTCTTGAAATTCCTTTGATGATTCAAAAACTATCTCATACTTTTTACCAGTAGAAAACTCTTTCATAGCATCATCTATTATGGAATGCCCCTTTTGAACAAGGTCTGGGATTGAAGCATGTTTTTCTGCTGTGCCGTGTGCTTTCTGCTAGCCGGTCGGGCTATACACACTGCACGACTCACTGAGTGTCTTCCAGCATATTTATTATTCGTTTTTGTGCAATAAAATTGTTACTGCGAGTCATCATTACAGTGATAGTTTTATTTTTTTTGTAAAATACAAAATTCCATTTCTGGGTGCTACAGCTTAGTTTTACAACGCTTGGCCGATCTTTCTGCAGGCCTCCTTCTCGTTCTGCGACAATGTCGCACCGTCGCCCGTTGTTCTGCTTTGGGGTATATATATATATATATATATATATATATATATATATATTAAGCTAGCTTACTTTGTGTTTCTCCGATAGACTTGACATGAAACTAGCCAATTTAATGTTTCTTTTTCTGTTCCAATCATATTACTTCATAATTCATTAAGGTACTCCTATTTATACATCATGAAAAAATCTTCAGTCATATTTCCTGTATCAAGTAGTTTTATCAAGGCAAGCACAGTGCTCTCCTTGCTCATATGGAGGAAATGCTACTTCTGAGAATTATTATTTGGCATTATTGTTTACCATGTGAAACAGACAATAAATTATTATTCATTATATTTATTGTACTAGACATAAATGGAATCGATATAAATGATTATTCAAACCCAATAATAAAACTCTTTCTCAATATGGTATTAATATCACCCTCTATTGTTGCATCATCTTAACAAGAAAACAACTCCTAGTCCCAATTATAATCTTCATTTCAGTAGGGCCAACAAATATGAATGAGTTATTACATACCAATCTATTGGAAACGAAGATTTTTGTTTGGAATCATCTTTATTCTCCTTTTTTTTATTGTAGTCAGGGGACATGGTTCTGTCTGAAAACATGAATAAAATTCAGAATTTTATTAGACAAAAATACAAATTAAAAATAGCTATTAATTAACTAGATAGAATAAACTTGCAAATTATTAACGTATCTATTGAAATGAGAACAAGTCTTCGCCAGCCATCAAAACACATACCATAGTTTAATTAATGGTTTCCTTCCTTCAAAAACGTTTTCTTAGTACGGTAATGGTCAGGCCCCGGGCTATAAATGGGCAGACTGGGCATTTGCCCAGGGCGCAAAATTTTTGGGGGCGTCAAATAAAAGAGATAAAAAAAATAAAAATGACTGCTGGAAAAAAATTACCCACTATTAAAATATCTATGACACCACAATTTTCAAAAATATAGAGAACAGAACAAGTAAATATAATAAAGGCTACATCTCAAAATGTATGTGGAACAGGAAGAATTTAGTGGAATCCATGACTTATATGAATACATAATAAAAAATGAATTGAAAAGTACTTTCCCAAATCTTGAAGTAGCTGTTAGAATTGTTCTGACTTTACCTGTCACTAACTGCTCTGCAGAGAGAGGATTTTCTGCTTTGAATTGTCTGAAGAATGTTAAGAGATCTGCTCCTTCAGACAGCAAGTTAAATTGTCTTATGTTACTGTTGTGAAAAAGACTTGACCCTTAGCACAGATTATTCTGATGTAATACACAAGTTTGCCAAATTGAAAACCAGAAAAAAATCTGTCATTTAAAATGCTATGTACAATGAAGGATCACTTAACGTTTTAATCTTTGTTGGAAGTGTGAATTATGTAGAAATAAATGTCTACAGTTTAATGTATGAACGACGTGTTTTCTTGTAACAGTATTTCCTTTTTTCAATATAAGTAACATAGATTATTTGATTTAAAAAACCTCCATTACAAGTTTTTTTACACTATAGTAATAGAAGGGGCGCCAGTAGACCATTTGCCTACGGCACCTGTCACCTAAGCCCGGGGCCTGGTAATGCTTATATTGAATAATGTTAAACTAATGAATTCCACGATAATATCATTTGAAGATGGCACAATGGTATTTTTTCTGATAAATCATGAGATGAGGTATATTAAATTGCAAACTAGAATATTTAAAAAATAAACGAGTGGCTAGGCAGAAACACATTAAGACTTTCCCAAGATAATTGTAGTTACACTGCTTTCTCACTAAATAAAATTCGAAAATTAGATGACAATTCAAATTTAAAACTCCACTCTCAGTACAACCTGAACTTTAAAACTTGTGCCTGTCACAATACAAAGAAAGTTAAAATACCAACATTAAATACCAAAGTGTTTCAATAGATGAACGTTTGAAAATGGGGCAGGCATATAAAATTCTTTGTAAAAAGTTATGAGATAACTGTCATAATAAAATTATGAAATAGCCAACTTATTAAAAGATGAAAAGAATCATTCATCATCAAGAAAATTCAAACCACCTTGAATTACTATATTTTGCACTTGTACAATCCAATCCTAAAAAAAGTGCAGCTGAAGTAGAATAGCCAACCTATTTTTGAATGCAGAATAGGGAACCTGCATATTACATGCTCACTATTTTGTGTTGTTAGGTTGCAAATCTGGAGTATGGAAAAGTACTTTCCCACACTGAAATTTACTTTCCCGCACTGGTGCAGGAATAGACTATTTTGCGTGCTACAGTTAGTGCAAAAATAGGCACTTTTTCGGGTCACTGTAGGAAAAAATATCTAAAGGCTTCAAAAGTTTATGCGGAAAAAGTACTTTACTGCTCGCCAGCTGTGTTTGACGTCCTGAATTTGAATTTATTCATCTCTGCATGTACCAAAATTTTTTTGCAATCGTCATTACAAAATATAATATAACAATAAAATACAACAATAGATATCAATTTAAAAAAATACATAACAAACATATTACTACATTTCAATATTAAATCACAGCCTTTGTTCAATTGATATATTGATAGAGTACATCAAAATTATGAGTGTTCAAACTACTCGCTTAAACTATGAAAGCTAACATCTAGCAGCCAGTCCTTTAATTTATTTTTAAAAATATGTATTTTGTCAATGCTTGCTATTTGAGAAGGTAGATTGTTGAAAATTTTTATGCTCATGTGGTTTGGGCTATTTTTGTAGAATGTTGTTCTGTGAGCCAGCAGTCTGTAGGCATTCCTGGATCTTGTATTGTAGTGATGAATATCTATCCCTCTAGTCCAGGATGCTCTATGTTTGTAGCCGTGGATTGCTGACTGGAGAATAAACAGACAGGGCAGAGTGAGCGTCCTTGTAGTACGGAAAAGTTCTCTACAAGGTGTTCTCAGGGTTTTTTTAAGCATCACTCTTAGTACCCGCTTTTGAGCTCTGAATACTCGAATCATCTCTGGCGAAGTACCCCAAGCCATATGTAAGAAGAGGCTGGAAATATCCATAGTAAGCGGAAAAGACTATTTTCATAGTCATGCTTTTTGTGAGTGTAGAGATAGCAAATGTCGCCCTACTCAGTCTCTTCATGACATCATCAATATGGTAATTCCACTTTAATCCAGGTCCATTTTGATTCCCAAGAAGTTGCAAACGTTTGCAGGTTCAATCTGTTCTGATTCCATCTCAAAATTGAAGGTATCCGAGGGGTTGATTGGATGACTTATGGAGAAGTTTATGAAGCATGTCTTCTCATTGGTGGATCATGGAATCCGTGAAATTCTCTTAACCTCAGCAATGGCGCATGCTAACCAAATCCGCGCATGGTCTGTGATGTTACAAACTGCAGTTGTAGGAAAAATGTAATTCGCGCGTGAAGCTTCTTTATCGCTCTTGCAAAATTACTGCGCTCCGCTATGCATCGCGCAGTAAATGTTTTGGCTCTAGCAATAAAGTCACGCTTCACGCTCTTAATACATAAAAAACTATTATCTAATGACTACAGAGGCAGAAAGAATGAACAATTAATGCAATAGACTTTTGACAATAATTATTAGTTCTACATCAACATAATACAAAAGTGAAAATATTGTAATTTGACTCCTTTTCCTTGTCGATTTTCCATTGTAAGCAGTAGCCCAATTCATTTTAAACACTCTTCAGTGAAATCTCAGATGCAATAATATTGTACTTGAATGCGAAAAAGCAATGGATAAGTAACTGTTATCATAATTTAGCATCGCAAAATATAAACTTTACATTATATAACATGTTTTTTATATTAGAATTTATTTCACATAAACGATTCAAAAGCATGTTGCGGGCTGGATTAAACTAGCTTACGTGCCGCACTTGGCCCGCGGGCCGTACTGTGCGAGACTAAGCTCCGTGTCCCTGACGGCTGAAGAGGAGAGACGACCCAATTAATAATATTGATAAATATTGTATTTTCTTATTTTTATTTGATTTCTGTTGATTTCTAGACAGTCGATTGTGTGCACTCTGCTGCATCGTATTTGTGTGTTTGTATACTCTGTTGTTACACATTTGAATTCATTTAAATACAAATTGTACGACTAGCTTAATAATGACTTGAAAGTGATCGCACATTTATTTTTTTGCTGACGAAGCTCAAGATTTGTGCAAGGAAAATGAGTCGAACGATGATACAATGATGTTATGGACGGTGGACCTAATTTACAGTTTAGGTGAGTTCCAAACCACCGGGTAGGTGATAATAAAGCGAGTAAATTCGTGTTATTTCTGACAGTCACCTCTCCAAGTGCAGTCCCGAGAGCTCATGACTGAACATCTCGATCGCCCAGAAACCGATCTCAGCAATCTATAATGAATTTGTTACTCCCGAAACACTTTAGCTTATATACGGTCGAACCAACATCATCTCATAGCCTATCAAATCAATACCCAGTATTTGAAAATTTAGCAACCAAATCATGCAAATCCATCACGTTACGATCCATGATGATAGCTAAAAGGGTGGCCCGCCACCGAAATCTGTGTTGTGCTAGGACAGCTGTTCAAAATAAATCAACTTCAGCCACTACAGTCCGGCTTTATAGCTTCATACAGTTTTCCCAACCATACTCATTACAATAAGAATGCTGAGCAGCTCAGGTCTGCTAAGTTTTCAGTTCCAACCCCCTGCAAGCACAGCACCGCTTTTGTTGGCCGGTTGCCCTGGCATTACAGTAACCTATTTGTAGCTTGTTTAAGCATTGTTACTGGTAGTATGCACTGATCCAAATAATGGCATCATAGTGAGACATTTTCGTGTACACATGGATGCCGTTTACGTGATCTAATATCACCAATGTGGTTATCAGTCATATAGTAAGTCAGTCAGTCAGTCAGTCATACAGTCAATATAGTACTTACAACCTATCCATTTCATCAGTGCTGAAAATTCAACTTAACCTCAAAAACAAACTCGCCGGTTGGGATGATGGATGTTCGAGTGTTAAGAACCAATATTGAATAATATATATATGAATACGACTGAACAGTTAACAAACACCTTTTCCATTTTATATCACAAGTTTAATTAGTAAAGAGAACTTGTCGAAGGTAATGAGAAGAAACGACTGTTGTCCGTAACGATTCTGTCTTCCACGTTGCAGACTACCAAACAAAGAAAGTAGTGAAAGCGCTGCCACCCTGCTAAGCTACTATTGAAAGTGTAGAAAGTTCTTTCCCCAGTTTAAGCAATGCTCATTCTCAGTGCCGGGTAGAAACAGTAATGTAGCCGGCTACTACCTAATATAGGCCTACGTTACATTAACAAGTTACTGTAATACGATACCACAACAAAATTGATCCAAGTTACTGATCCAGTTACTGTATTACGATACCACAACAAAATTGATCCAAGGATATCGTCGGCTTTACAAAAATCTTTAATATCAAAACGTGGATCATTCGATATGGGAAGCGGTAGCCTAATTCCATTGAAAACACGAATTTTTACGAAAAGAATGAGAATAACCTGCCAACCCCAATAACCTAGGAATAAATGATAGCAAGCTTGATTTCGAGTCTTAATATTTTATACGATCTATTAAAATTATTTTTAACGAAGTCTACAATTCTTTATACTCATCATGCAAAGATGTAGCCCACAGGGCAATCACGCTAAGGAATTTTATCGAAGTTCATCCACATTCAATTAAACAGACTTAGAGTTTGAAGAATATTATGCTATCTGTAGAAAGTTAATTAGAGCTATCAAGATAATATTTCAATAAATAAGCTTATACTCACTAATTAATTAGCAAACACAAAGGGCAGTTACCAGAAACAAGCTCGAGCTTGATCAAACCTCACACCTCAGTAGAATGACCGTTCAAGCGTTGAAACGTGCACATCAACTACTTCCTGTTCCGCAAACTTCAAATTTCAAATAGGTACGGTAGCTGTTTATAAATAGTAGTTGGGGGGGTCCTATCAGATTATTTGTTTTAATTACTTATGATATCGATTACATCAAAAATAGACGTTTTATTGGATAGGCATTATTTTATTTTTATTAAAATTGTATTTTAAAAAATCAGTTCACTTTATAAAAAATAGCCTAATATTGAATAAAACTGAAATTGTCTCAAATCTCATATTTTTTTTAATAAACTTTATTTTAAAATATAGTTTTAATATTGTAGCTCAAAGAGTTCTCTTTGTCACAAAAAGTGTTTTCGCTTCTACTGAATTGGCATTAAAAGATGAGTCCGTGCTTCAGAAATCATGCATTTATTTCAATAATATTTTTATGAAGTGATAGTATGGACATTTTGATACTTCATTTCAGATAACCAATTACAGCAATTAATTCCTTGTTACACATAACTTTTTATTTCCGTAAGTTAGCATAGTACCGGTATTTAATAAATACTACCACTGTATTTGGACAGCAGTAGCGCGTAGCCCAAATAACTTATTCTGACTCTGAACTTCAGAAACGAAAACTTGTGTCAGAAACCTTTTTCCCTGCTTTGAATTTAGGAAAATAAGTTCTTACTTTATGAATTTAGCAAGAACTGTGGCTTTGTTTATCGAATGCTATTTTGAAATATGAGGGAGAATCGAATAATTTAAACTGGAAAAGTACAAATTTGAGTAGGCAACTTAGCTGCGTAATGCCTCTGCTGAAACAGAAAAGGGGGCAAATGAAGGTGTCAGGGGGTTATAGTCTACCCATCAAATAAGCAGCCTGAAAATTGAAAAACACTTGACTTTGGCACTAGCTTCATATTATTTTATGATGGTCGGGCTTCCCTAAACCCAAAAGATCAGTAAGTCCCTCAATGGCGTAACCTTTTCAAAATTGGGCCCCCCTCATCCAATTTTTCGGGCCCCTCTCCTCAAAATCATGTAAATATCCCCCCTTACCCTTGCCTCTCTACCCCTAAAAAAACTTGCATATTTTGTGGGCAGCTATCATAATTATGTAAGAATTAAACACATTTTTCTCTTTCGTGTTTCAAGAGGGGAACTATTCGAATGGTTTTCGCTCTAGCCTACGGGTTCCTGAAAGATGGAAATAGTTGAGAGTTGATTTTATTATAAATAATTAACTTCATAGAAACCTGAAACATAGGATCCACATTCACATCCACCTTGTTAGCACCTCCGCTTATTTTCTCAGAATTCGCCTCGTTCGCGCACACGCACACAGGCTCAATTAAAAAAAAAAGGCACTTCATCGAAATTACGGCGAAACTACTAAGTCAGGAATAGAGAAGAAAATTCAAGAAATTTCCTGGCGGAAGAGAGAAAATGGAAACTACTTATATTTGATCCTATTATAAGAAAAAAAATCAACTGCGTTAGGAGAACTGACACAATTGAAACAAAACTATTATTTATATACTAATAGTATATAAGTCTTATATCATAATCAAGTAATTGATCCGATATATCAAGGGTTTAAATATTCCTTCTAAACATTGTTTAAAAATGTAGAAGTCGATAAAAAATAGAAATAACTAAAAAATGAAAGTACGACATCACATTACCACAAGCACATGTTGAAAAATAGAATACAAATGAAAAAACTGGCACTCCAAATAATAAAACCTCGCGATCACGGTCACACTCGGGAACTCACATACGGTTTACTCTAGGCCAATCTACCGGACACGTGTACATGCATCTAGCTGGACGATTCATAAGAGACTGAATTCAATATATAATATGAAGAAAAATTTTGACTGATTTCTACACCCCGTCCCACTCCCACCACTTCCCATTTCTTCGTATAATATGCTAATATACATTATGGAATTTGATGGGAAAATACAAAATAATTAATTTCCTCCAATATTTGCACAGTGGAGACAGCCGTATTCATAATTGATAACAGTCTAGACAAGTTATTTGTTTGAAGAGTATCTATAAATATAGTATATATATATATATAGTAGGCTATATAAAATATATTGTTCTCTGTATGTCTCCATTATTCATTTACAACATCCTGCTTCTGTATTCCTTCACTAAAGCTATTTGCGAATTGATAAAGTAATCAATAAACATTGAACTGACAATATTTATATAATGATATAAATATAAATAAATATTATATTATAATATAAATAATAATATAATATAAATATAAATATAATATAATATAAATATAATATTGACAATATAATATAATGTTTCAGTTTTAGCTTTATCTCATTTGAAAAAAAAATATTTATTATATATATAGACATAGAGTATAGACTATATATTCCAGTCCGGGCACGGGCCATTTCTTGAAAAAATATATTTTCAGTCCGGCCACCCCGTGCGACGGGGTCTGTGGGGATGTACGTTACGCTACTGAAGTCCTTCCCGAATACAGTTTAGAATACCTTAAAAAAGCCCTATACCTAATATAACTTATAAAAATTGAATACAGTCTATTGTACGTCATTGATTTGAAAGCTATTAGAAGTTTGATATTATTTCATTAGAGCACTTAAAAACAACTGCAGCCTTCTTCAACGAGAGGAGAGACATAGGCTACATAAACAAAGTTTGGAAGTGTGTAATGGATTTCACGTAAATATACTGATATCGAGTGAGTGTGACTTTGCTGGCTCAGGTTTGGAGAGATTTCTCAGGTACAGTAGCACCGTAGCACACTGAACTCTGAACAAGTTCAGGGTTTCTGAGGATCTGAGGTAGGAAGCCGACCGTTTTAGGAAGCCGGGACCGAAAGACTTGATATGTCCTCCGAAACACGGGAGTAGCATCAGGCAGGGATGCCCATCCCACCCCAAGTTCTATGACGCCATTCCCCCCCCCCCCAAATTTGACTATTCCCCCCCCCCCGCTCATATTAACAATTCAATTCAATTTATTTATTGTCAACAATACATAATAAAACATTCATATATTCAGACAAAAATCACATCACTTCTTATCATAATAATGAATATCTACATAAAACATCATAAATGAAATAATTGTTACATCCCTCTTTAAGCAAAGCTTGTGCTGAGGGATGGTGCATCTCTAAAATGCCAATATCATATAAGACATTGAATTAAAAAATAACATGTATACTACAAGAAACCTGAAGAAAAACATATCTGTTCTGCTCATTATACAAATGTTAGTATATTAAAATAAATGTTAGTATAGGCTATTGGTTTAAAAGATACAATTGAATATTTAAAGCAAAATAATAACAAAATTGATACCTAAGAAACACGTCTAGTTTTCTATTATTATTTTAAATGAAATCTTCATTATAATACAAAATTGTGAAAATATAAATTTCAACACAATAATTTTATAGGAATTAATTACATTATGCACTTTTCCATTACCTGCCTGCACTATAAATCTTGCTATTTATAATTAAAATTGTGTCCACTTTGAACTATTCTCTTTGATAAAACAATCGAAGGCACTGTCTAAATGATTTGTGAGTGGACAAATAATAATAATCCATAATGGACTGGGGCGACCCAGAGATTTCAAGTAACAGACGGTTAAAAAGTCTAGGGCCATTATATGCTGCATGAACACTGGCAGCTGTTGTTCTACAACGTGGTTCCAACAGGAATCTCTCAGATTGTCTACGGGTATCATAACTGCGAAGTGGGGCTATGGGGAATTCATTGCGTCGTGAATAGACAAAACTGGCCAGATCAAAATCGCACAACTGTTCAATACTGAGTACATTGAACTCTTTATATACCAAATCTGTTGGATACCTGACCGGCTTTTTCAAGCATATTTTGATAATTTTCTTGTACAATAATATTAGAGGCTTGAGAATTGTAATACCACATCCACCCCAGCCAACTACACCATATCGCACAATTGACTGCACAAGTGCAAAAAACACCATTCTTACTTGCTCAACATTAAAAATATTTCTCAATTGTACAAACTTATATAACACTTTCCTCAACCTGGAACATAAATATGAAATCTGGTCCCTCCATTTCAAATGGTTATCAATAACTATTCCTAAGTATTTAGTACTGTCTTTAAATTTTATTTTAGGACATTGACATCCATTACCACTGCATCCGGATTCATGAAAAGCTAAATCATCCTCTATACCACCATTGCTATGTGGCAGACCTGCCGAGGTCAAAGAAAACGAAATGGCTGAAGTTTTTTTAATGTTTAAACTAACTAAGTTGAAATCTAACCAATTTTTTATAACCTTCAAACCCTCATTTGCTCGACGAAAAACATCATTCCATGTCGCACCCCAAAAAACAGCTACAGTGTCATCGGCAAAAGAAAACAAAGAACAACTCTCAAGTTCTATATTGAGTAAATCATTAATGTAAATTAAAAATAAAATAGGACCCAGAACTGTACCCTGTGGTACACCCATCGAAATCCCCAACTCTGAGCTCATGACCCCATCAACCCCAACTACCTGAGTTCTACAACTAAGATAGCTTTTAAATAAACCTAAAGCAACACCTCTAATCCCAATATCTTCCAATTTTTTAAACAAAATAGTGTGGTCCACTGTATCAAAGGCTTTTTGGAGATCTAAAAATACTCCTACACATTTTTCTTCATTGTCTAATGATTCCATAATTTTCTTAGTTACATTATAGACAGCATCAGAAGTACTTATACCATTACGAAAACCAAATTGAAAATTAGATAAAATCTCATATTTTTCCAAGTACTCTACCAGGCGGGTCTTCACACATTTTTCAATCACCTTAGACACACATGAAAGGAGGGAGATAGGGCGATAATTCCCTGGATCAGTCTTATTGCCACCCTTATACAAGGGGACAACAGTGGCCTTTTTCAGCTCATCAGGAAAAACTCCTTGTAGAAAGCATAAATTTATTACATGAGTCAGAGGAACTGAAATAATCTGGGAATTTAAACTTAAACATTTAGAAAAAATTCCATCTGAGCCTGGTGCCACTTTCTTCTTTAAGTTTCTAATATAATCATTAATTTCTTCAACTATGACAGGAGCAAAGAAAAACGAATTACAAAACGATCTATTAGTTTTGTACTTAAATTTCTTGTCTTTTATCTTTGTAATTCGTTCGGAAATTCTTCTACCAACACTAACAAAATATTCATTCAGCTCCTCTGCTATTTCATTTTTTCGATTAGATCTTAAAATACGACCATCTCTGGTAACCAACTCTGTAATCGAACAATCATTTTTACTACTGGTGTCTGTTGCTTCATTTATAACCTTCCACACAGCCCTTAGACTATTTCTACATCCAACTAGTTTATTCTTAAAATAATATTCTTTTGCAGAGCGCAAAACTGACTTTAGTGTTTGACTATATAATTTAAAATAATTTATTAATTGTATATTAAATGGTTGTTTACGAGCCCTAAGAGACAGTTTGTCTCTCTGTCTCATACATCGGAGTATACCGTTAGTCACCCAGGGTTTGATTCTCTTCGTTCTATTACTACTATTTCTCCTAACAGTTTTTGAAGAATCAAATAATAAACGTAATTTATTATAAAACAAAGAAAAAGCTAGTCTTGGATCATTTTCCTGGAGAACATCATTCCATGTTTCAATTTCAATTTTTGACTGAAAAATATCTTCATTAAATAATAAATCGGCAAAATACCTCTATTACCTCTAATACCTCTCGGTTAGACTCTATTTTATCTTAATTGACCTTAATGTGACGTTGGATAGAATAGAGCAAGAGCAAAGAATAGGCGAGAGAGTTACTAAAACCCCTTGGGTCTAGACAGTATGGAATACGGTTATAATAACTTTTGAGAAAATAACCCCTCTAAAACCGTTTTTAGAGTGTTTCTAGACTCGTGTTTGGAAAAGCTTAAATCCATTCATTTTAATACACATTATGAGTCAGCCACATAGAGGCAAGGCCGCTCTGGTGCTTGTCATTGGTGATAGACCCTTTTAATAATACGCACCGGCTTGCTTGTGATAGTTAGGTTTGTTCTTAGTTAGTTACTTTGGTTGTGATAGTCAAGGAGTGTATCACAGGGTATGAAGGATAGGCTCTCTGACTTATTAGACAAAATATACGAATCATTTATTATAAAAAAAGAGTCTTGGGTCCTCCACAAGATCATTTATTTTAGGAATAACTCCTATGAAACCGCATTTCAAGATATTATAGGCCTACACCCATTTCAGCCTGCATACTGGATCAAAGTTAATTGCTTCTAAAGTTAACATCTTTAATTAATTGTGGTCTCACACCCCCACATACGTCCCCACTACTCGTTATAATAAAACTACAGTATTCCATAGAGTTTGAATGGTAATTCTAATAACATTTAAGGTAACTTTTGGTAGTTTTGATGTTCCATGATAGTAGGCTACACTTATTGAGCAATCTTACACGAAAATTGACACTTTATTTAGCAGCCCAGATACTGAAACTAATTATCAGAAGTAAAAAATTCATTTCTCAAATTAAAGTGAATGTGAATTCTAATGTTAGTTATTTTTTGTAATAGAACAAAATTGGGAAGCGGGGTCCTCCGTGACCGCTGACCTAAACTCTGAATGGGCCGGGCCCTGCGGTCCGGACTGTTAGAAGCGCGACCTCTTTTCCCATTCCCATAAGCAAGCAGAGTGAACTCCTTAAACTAGATTTATGCATAGCTTAAAATGCAAGACTAAAATGCAATTAGGTGGTATTTTTTAAAAATAAACCTATCGTAATAAACCTACTTTTGAGTATTGGCTATACTTTACAGTTTTGACCTAGCATATTTTATGATAAACCATGTCAACGTTTTGCTTTTGGGCTTAGCTAACCGTTTTCAGCATGTTGAACATGAAAATATACACAGAAAACGCATTATTTTGTATAAAAAATTCAGTCAATGCATATACTGAATATTCAGTATATAATGCAAACTGATGAAATTTTCAGGCTGTTAATTTAGTACATTGAAAACTACTATAATAAATAGTACACAAATAAGGTCAGTTTTATAAGTTGATCAAACACAGCTAACTGGTTAAAAAACGCCTTAAAAACGCATTTTTAGGGTTAATTTTTTCAAAAAATCATGGGGTAGAACCCCCCAGAAAGTATGGCCACACCAAAGGCAATTGCCCAGGGACCCGCATAGCCTGGATCCACCACTGGATGAGATCATGAACGTCTTACAATACGGAAGTGACGTTAATTTCAAGAAAGAATATTGCGAAGGTTTCAACACAACGACGAGGGAGAAGAAATTTGTGGAAAGAGAGTGTGCTACGCAGTTGATAGGAAGGGGAAGGAGGGAAAATGGGCAACTACACAGGTGGAGAGATTGTTTCGAGGAAAGACTGTACAGGAGTACAGGTACAAGGAGAATGCAATTGACAGGAGGGGTTAGAAAAAGAGCGTTCAGCGTCAAACAGAATAAGGTGGTGAGGAAGAAGAAGAATAAGGCAATGACGAACAAGGAGAAATCAACTCAACTGGCTGCAACATCGTAAACTCTACAGCCCCTTTCAGCCTCAGCAGCGCTGCTAATAAAGTCATGCCAAAATATTTTTGAGACAATATAGGCTATTTAGGCGACTTAGCAGCGCTGCAGCTAAGGACGTGACTCATCATCTTTTACTCCCACTACAAAAGTAAAAACCATAAAATTTCATCTTTTTAAAATCCAATCAGGTTTTATTTTGGTACTCGGTACTCCACTAATTACGTACCAACTTGACTTTTTATTGTAGCATAAAATTTTAGAATTTTATCAAATCCTTTAATTTTGCCAATATTCACCGAGCTTTAATTTAGATCGTCCATAAACTCCTTAAATGTTATGTTACAAGAAAAATTCAAGTTGGTACGTAATCAGTGGAGTAAATAAAAGATGATGGGATTTTAAAAAATTCAAATTTCTGAAATTTTATGGTTTTTACTTTTGCCCTCTACCTGCCTATTACATGGGAAACCATAGTTGGCTAGGTATTTCTCCTCCTTTCTTTTTTTCCAGCACACCCCACCATATAGCCATTTGTTTTTCTGTTTTGTATATTATACTATTGTACTGTTATATTGTAAATTTGTTTTCTGTTGTATTTTGTGTGTGTTTGAATAAAATTTGAATTGAATTGAAAAAAAAGAAGATAATGAGTCACGTCCTTAGCTGCAGCGCTGCTAAGTCGCCTAATGTGAAGGGATACGGCAGCGCCACTCGGTCGCTACTAGTAGCGACAGACCGGAAGTCGCAGAGACCCATAAAGAAGCGCAAAACTTAGTCTGAAGGGTTTTTCGACTTTTGCATTTAAATAATAAAGTTTCCTGTCTCTCCACAAGCAGCGCCGCTTAGCAGTGCTGCTAAGTCGCCTGATGTGAAGTGTCATTTACTCTAGAACGTGTTTCCTAAGCTTTCATGCCTCATGGACCCCTTGCCGTAATTTTCGGTTCTAGGTACCCCTGCATAGATGTATTTTTTCAAATTCATCAGTTCAAAAGTGTTTTTGACAGCAGGTGAAGTAGGCGTACTACTTTTGAAAGTAACAGATTCAAATTCTGCGTTGTAATACAGAAAACATTCAAAAACACATGTCTAAACTTAGTAGGCTACATTTTTGTTATGTATCGGATTTGAATTGAAACTAATAAAATAGTATGATATATTGTTATAATTAGTAATAGTGAATTACAAATAGTCTTAATGAAACTCCCTCACGAATTATGATGTTTAGTATTTTATTAAACAACATATTTGTCTCCTCTGTGGTAATAGCAGCACATGCATCTATTAAAAGCAGCTGAATGTGGAAGAACACACCAATCATTGATATTGTGATGTAGTACAGAGTAGATAAAGAATCAAGGAGAGGAAGTAAAAATGAAAATTTAAATAATCAATATAAATGTAATGAACATTTTTGTAGAATATTGCATCAAGTATGTGACATAAAGGGTGATAAAAATACTGTAATTGAGTGTTCTTGCCTTCTTGGTAACAAGAATATTAAAAATAGATTCTTAAGAAAATTAAAGGCAAATTAAAAAAAGAAAGCGAATTATACCTTTTTGGGAATTCTTGTAAACATGAAAAATAAAACGTGACTATTATTGCTAAACTTTCGTTTCAAAATAAATGTAATGTAACGTGCATAGTTTTCCATTAGAATAATTTTCAACAATGATTAACTTACTACAATATTAAAGAAATTCGGTATGATTTGATAATTGAAAGACATTAGGCTCCTTTTGCTCATAATAATATATACCTGAAATAACTTGAATAATTTGGTACCTAAGTAGTTTAACGGGGATTTAATTTCAATGGGGAACTTCCGTTTAAAATGAGTACTTGCCCCGGGCGCTGAATAACCAAGTGTTCCTGCAAGTATTGGCTGACTCAGCAGCTTGATCCCTGTTCGAGCTGTTGATTTTATACTTTTAAAAATATTTATTTTACAGGAGGTTTACTGATAAGCATTTATTATAATTAGTTCAAGAGACGATCACAATGGAGGGGAGGGCACTATTTGTACGACTGCAGTTTTGACCGACCTAGTAAACAAAGGTCGTCTTCGTATGAGATAGTTCAGTCACATCTAGCCAGGTTAGGTTAGGTTTGGTTAGCTAGCAGTACGTCGATCAAACTGTTAGGTCATCCTAAAGTATACCACCCACAATGGAGTCTACCTCACGATCAAATATCCTCATTATTTCATTACTGACTACAAATGCTGTTCTCATTTAACCAAAGCACAAATTAAAAGTTAGTTTGAAGTAACTGGCATTTTAACAAACTAACAAATATACGGAAACAGAATTTATCAATTTCGAATTCCTTTACGTCGTATTAATTTATACTGAAGATACTTTTCCGCAATGGCAGAACGCCCGTCGTGGTTCTATTCCCGGTGGTGACTGATATTTTTGTACAGTAGCAATCATCGATTTCCATCAGCTATTTAATGCTGTTGTCAATATCCGCCATCGCGGAAGTCTTCAGTATAAATTAATACGACTTAAAGGAATTCGAAATTGTTAAATTCTGTATAACCACTAACGTGTTGTGAACTTCCTGAGTCCGGCTCAACTACTTTTCAAGGTCAGCTGAAGTGCCCCCATGTTAATTCTGATCCATGTAACTTTCCTCTTAAAATCTTAAAAATTGCAATCAATATCTCATTTGAAAGGCCTGTTTATGCTCTAGAGCAGGGATGCACAGCCTTTTTGTTGCAGTGGGCCAATTTCAATTACTGATTTTTGGAGCCGGCCGCAGGAAGCCCTTCTAGAATTAGTTCGTCATTGAGCTCAGTACTCAGAACAACAGCAGTTTATCAGTAATATTGGATATCTCTGCTGCTGATATTTTATGGTCATATATTTCCTCAAGAATAAAATATTTCAAGTTTACAGTTATCATGCATCTTTACTTATGGTTAAATTAAAAAATCCAACTAGTTTATAGTGTACTAGAACTTTATGTAGACTGCATACCTGTCATACAAGGTTATCCACAGGTTAACAATCCTCCATCATTATGCTGTTGCAATGTTGATCAATGTTAGTCAAATTTATACTTCACATGGATTCGAAATATATTCGCACACACACTTTTATTAAACATTTGAGTTTTTACTCAGATGATTAACTGAGTTAAAAAGAAAACGAAAATTGTATAATTTATTCTTGTAGAATAGATAAAAAGGTGTTTTAATTTGAAGATGTAAGAATAAAATAACTAGAAAGAATAACTGTAAAAAATCTATAATTTAGTGGGAAATTTGACACTGCTTTACTGTTGATAATTTTTCAGTGTCTATTTCAATGTTTGTGGTTGCTATTCACAAAGTTGATTGTAAGTGACTGTCTGTTAACCACGTACGAGCTTTAGATTTCATTAGTGAAAAAGGATGCTCACAAATAAATGTACTACCAAACAAACATGAAAGTTTTAGAAAAACTTGTTGCAGATTAACCATTTCTTGAGGTAAGTAATTTTTATAGAACTCTTATAATGGTACTTCACCAAATTTCGACTTTAGCTGGATCATGTGCTGAAGATCAAGCAGTTCCATTTGAATATTTTCTGGTGCATTCATACAATCAACCACAAGCGGCGCATCCATTAGGGCAGGTAGGGCTGAGCCCCACCAATAATTCCATAAAAGAAAAAAATATTAGTTCATTAAAATAAACACTAAATTAATAAGAAAACAGCGCATGAATTTGTAAGGCAAGTATATTATTTTGCATGCCAATTGAGATGAATGGCAGTGGTCTGGGCCGGTTGGGCTAGTTTCTACGTAGCCCTGGCAATATAGAACTGAAATACATTAGCTCTATAGACGGGTGACGTCAGACTGCTAGTTCCCCCACTTTGCAGCTTCATTTGCTTCAGGCATTTGATTCCCGGGCTTAGCCCACAGACTTAGCAGATAGTAGTCCTGTAATAATTATGTTGACCAGTGGCTCCATTCCACAGTTCGCGCTCCGCTGGAACAGTGTGTAATTACGTTGTCTGGACAACACCCATATGGAAAGTGAACCATTAACAGCATTATTTATTGATTAACTCTTATTATTTATTACTTACTTTTTGTTAGTAAGTTAATGTGAACAATGAATTTAAATCATGTTGCCAGTTTACTTTGCACAAAGTTTTCGATGTTGCCATTGGAGGTGAAAAACAAATTAGAGTTAGGCATAGTTAGACATACACAAAGCAAAACAGAAACTTTTGTACCTCGTGGTTTGATAAAAAGCCATGGTTAACTCCAAGCATTGAAAAATAAGCTTTATTTTGTTATTATTGTTTATGTTTTGATAATAATAATCATAAGGGAAATGATGATCATTGGACGGAAATTGGCTGTAAGGATCTCAAAAACGTGAGTGAGAAAATTAAAAAAAAAAACACGAGAAATTTAATATCCAGCCAAAGATCGCATCTGCAATGATAAGATTGTTATTACTTAAAAATTTGAATTTTCATTTGACAGTTCATTGACCTGTCCTCTACACCCCTCTTGACTATGTCAATATAATCACTGACACAGGAACACTCAAAAACTGTACTGCACAGTAATTATTGCCAGTATTTTTATCCATTTCTTTTTTCTTACAAAGAAAGACAATACTATACCGTAAATCCTGATTTTTTTACAAATTGCCATCCCAATTTTATTTTTTAAGTTTTATAACTTGTCTGTTGGGAATAGACAGTACCGTTTCAACAGATGATTTGAAAAAATCCAAGGATTCGTCTTGAATACTAGTTGGTCTTGACAATATTCTGACTGAAATAGACCTCAAGACAAACCCACAGGTGTATTTAAAAATTAGCTCCACCAGTGAAAAACTTGACGCGCCGCTACTGCATCAACACTAAATGGTGATGCGTAGATTTCAAATAACTTTTCAAATTTATTAATGTATTGAAATCTGATCTCAAAATATTGCTTCAAACATTTTATTATATTGCTATATTTTAAGAAGTTCAAAGTGCAATCAGTTGAATTCATCTCAATGAGCGAAGGGAAGTTAGCCAGAACCCCTTTCTGTAATTGGGCGGACCACACTGACAACTTTTTTCAAATGCTTTTACGAGACTCACTGATTTATGAATTAAATTGCCTTTGCCTTGGAGTTTAATATTTAATCTGTTCATACGGTGCATAATATCGACATAGAACGCTAAATCACATAACCAGACTTTATTTTTCAATTCTAATACCGCAATGCCAGGATCGAAAAGAAAACTATTAATTTCTTCGCGAAGATTGAACACTCTTCTTAAAACTTTGCCTGCACTCAGCCACCGAATATGAGTGTAATAAATAACATCTTCGGAATCACTCTCGATATCATCTAGAAATTGTTTAAATTGGCGATGGATAAGTACTTTCCTATGAATAATATTTACAACTTTTGTAACAACTTTGATAACATGATCCATCTGTGATGATTTCGAACACAAATTTTGTTTGTGAAGAATACAGTGGAAAGTAATGAGCTCAGTTCCATAAATACTAAAATCTTTATCAAGGTATGCCACCAAACCGATGTTTTTCCCAATCATTGATTTAGCATCGTCAGTTGCCACACCACAGAGTTTGTCAATATGTATTTTCAATTCGAAACGCTCAAAAACTTTTATTGTCTCCTGATAAATGTCAAAGCCTGTTGTTGTACTTTTCATGGAAACCAAACTTAGTAGCTCTTCAGTGATGTTGAAGTCGGTATCAATGTCCCGAGTGAGATTGGCAAGTTGGGCCGTATCTGAAAAGTTAACAGTTTCGTCCAACGCGATCGAAAACCACTCAAATCTGGAAATTTTCAGTTTTAAAGAATTTTCAATATAGGTCAACATATCTTCCACTCGACGACCAATTGACGTTCTGCTTCGGCTAATTTGGGAGACTAATCGCTTTTTATCCGGATATAAAATATCAGCTACAGCTAATAAACATTCCTTTTAACTAATTCTCCATCTGCAAAAGGTTTTAAATGTCTCATTAGTATTTTTGAAATCTCAAAACTGACTTTGACTACTAATTCCGAATTTTTCACTGGCGTTTTGAACAAGTTTTGTTGGTTCCTTAATTTATTTTTCAAATCGTTTACTTTATCTTTTCCCAGTTGTCCTGCGAAATGGTTGTATTGTTTTAAATGCTTAGATTCGTAATGTATTTTTAAATTGATTTTGCCGGGAGGGTTACTCTCTCGTTACAATAATTACAATAGTAATTTGTAATAGTAGACCTCTAACGATAAATTGAAGGAATATACATGGCTATTTATTTCAGAAGGGGGATTCGGGGAACTCCCCGAGAAAATTTTTGAAAAATTACCTTTCTAAAACTATATGTCAAGTGATTCTAGGCATTAATTCTTCTAACTTAACAATTCAACCCACGTTATGTGTCAAAGTAAATTTTATTTAGTTTTTGTGTTATTGTCAATGGGAGATCCGAACCTTACTTGAAACTTCCACTTTTCTATATTTAATCCCTCACTGTTCATGATTGAGGTACCATACAGTTATGTAGGCTTCTTGAAAATTGTTTACCCTTTTTCGTCTTTTTCATTTTCATCTCTCTCCTCCTACCAATTTCTATTGTCATCTCTTTTCCACTTCTTCACTGTTCTATATAATTTCCATTCGTTCCTCTCTTCTTCTTTTTCTCCTTCTTCTCTCTCCTCTCCTTCCTCTTTTTTCTCCTTCTTTTTCTTTTCTTTCTTCTTCTCCGTTGGTGGGGGGAGGGGGGAATTTCCCTTTCACCCCCCCACCACCGATCCACCGCTGGATAGCATAAAAATATTAATTTCAGTGATAGGAGAAAAAATCAAGTTGATTTGCATTAAGGAGGCTGGGTACAGTAGCATGAGAGTTTAAAAAAACGTGAATATCTGAAAATTTTATGTCGAGGCTACTGCCCGTCACAATAACTGCTCTGGCTACTAATTGCTCTAGCAACATTCGCGCGATTGTAGCACGTGTGAACCCAGCCCAAGTGTATCACACACAGTTTGCAAGCACTTGATAGTTTTCTTTTGGCTTAAGAAATCTACAGTTTTATATGGCACCTTCAGCGGTTCAAATAGCAGAAGAACACTATTACCTAGAACCAGATCTCATAAGAATTATCATTCTAAAAAATTCAGAAATATGCCTACCACTTTCTGATGTTCCAAAATGTGTATTTTATTTAAAACAAGTTATATTCTTTCATCTCCAGTTGAAAAAGAGGGAATTACTAGCCTTTCCCACACTCTTAAAAACCTAGACAATTATTTTCAATCATCTGAAATTATTATATTATAAAATAAATTGAACGAAAAATGGAACTATTCTATAGTTTTATGAAGCTCAATAAAAACTTCTCAATTAATATCGAATGACTTTTTCATAAAAACAATGAAGGATTTTTGATAAATTAATTCAACAGAAAATATTGGTTTATTCATTTTGTTGTACATGGATATTACAATAGCGTTAATAATAGTCATATTGGAAGAAATGTGTAGAATAAAACGTTCTACACAAATGTCATTACATAAGTTGAACAGTTAATAAGCCTATTGATGTCATTTGTCAACAAATATTAATTTTTTCTGAAGCTTACTCGTATTATAATAGCTAACAATCATATTTGGATTATTAATAATAAAAAATAATAATTTACAGAATAAGACACAACAAGAACAAATTGCTTCTTGAATATGTCGATCATATAAATTTCAGCAATAAATACTCATATCAGAAACAAAATATGGGAAAGTAAACTTAGAATAAATATTTGCTTGCATTTCCCCACTGAAAGAAATCTAGACATAGTCGAGTGAACTGAGCAAAAAATTCCAATCAAAGCTAAGTTCAAACTTCAAATAATATTATAAGACCAACTATTTTTATCTATTTTCAAAATCAATGTAAATATTGAAACTAAGATAAAAAGTCAACATATGAAAATTGATCCTACAACAGCTGACATAGATATTTTGAATAACTGGCATGTTAACAGAAGAAAGATTTATATTTGGTAGTAACAGGAAATATTAGTTCTATTTCATCTACTGAATATTCATGTCCAGTAATAGAAAATAAAATCATGGATTCTAAGTGATGCATTAATGAAATGCACGCGGTGGTTTAACCTACATATCTAAAAAAAACAAAAACACTAACAGCTGGGAAAACTGTCTGAAGACAGTCGTTTAAGACTAATTATAACAACAGGAAAAATAGATAATATGAAGAATCTCCATATCTAAAAGATTCAATAAATGAAAAAAATTATCCTATCTATTAATGATTAGATAGCAACTTACAAAACCAACATCAGTGGGAAATATAGGAATTAGGAAATTTTAGCACAACTATGCTAACGCTATTGCAAACCCGCTAACTCTGCTTGCTCTTCAGATCTGACCTGTCAGGCAGGTGGAGGTATAGAATGTCAGTTGGGAGTTGACGAAGTTTTGCTAAAACTATATTATCTCAACAAATGGATATAATAAATATTACAAGCATATCACCTAATATTGGAATCAAATATTCTTTATCATATTGATGACAGTGATTTTAACTTGAGAAACATAACTACTTCATCCAACTGAAGGAACAGTAATCCATCATTTAACAGCTTTTTGTAAGCCAATATCAGATGACAGACATCGCTAAATCATAAGGACAGGGATTCATAATCTAACTCTGAGAGATGAGTTTGATTAGAGAATTAAGTAACATTAAGAGTGATTAACATACAGTATTTAAGTTTTTGACTGTCAAGATCCGCACAAATGATGAAAGCTAGAGTAATATTAATTGCAAAACCGAGAGTTTATTTAGCAGAGTATAACAGTTGAAATTTCAGAGTAGAATCCAATTTGCAACTAAAATCTACACCAATCTATACAACTCTAAGGTCTCGATTTCTGCAATTTGTCACTCGCCGTTTGGACGTGATTCTAGATGATGAGCCCTCAGCCATTTTTTCATCAACATTCATGCCAAGGCACCAAGGCATACGAAAACGTTTTTGCTCAACAGGACTGGTCACTAATAATTCTTCAAGTAATCGAGCCAATTGAGTTACAGCTGGGGTCCAGTTACAAACAGTTGTAACCAGATACGAGGTCACCTAATATGGTACTGTACTGTTAATTAAAATAAATTGATACAGTAAGGATGTTTTGGTTTATCAACGAAGGCTTTTGATATGTTATTCAGCATTCCAAATACGACATATGTTCCAAACCTCCAGCTTCTGAAATTTTTTTCTAAAATGACTAATTTTCACTGGTAATTACTGTTACTGTTTCACTGTTACCTGTGAAAACTTTAATTTTCACCATAGTAAACTTACATTTGACTAATAAATAGGTGAAATTTCACTGATTAATGAAAGCCATGTTAATTTTGTTTTTAAACAATTGTTTCAGAAAAGTTACAAAACTCTGCATATTAACTAGTGAATATGAAAATTTTGTGAAATGAGTCCCTGGCCTTCAAACTAGTTTTGGAGGCTAAGACCTTTATGCCAGATTGTGACTTGATCTTCAGAACTTTTAAACTGGCCATTTGTATAACTGAGCCTTCAGATTAGAAAACCAATTAGAAATGCAAGCTGTATACGAAGACCTACGGCTCCAGTTATGAATAGATCGACACACTGAGTGGAATTTCAACTCCCAGTACTATACCACGGCCATTTTAAACAAAAATCAAGACACAGGAACATGCTCTACTAATACTCTAGCATCTGGATACAACAGAAAATCCATAGGGCAGATGAGATGACAGCCTACGATTTCAGTCTCAAAATTTCTTCCTTTCTCAATTGAATACATTCTACATTGGTCAAATTTTATTAACTAATATTCATATTCTCAAAAAGCCAGTCTACCCATTTTCCTATACCATATTTTTGATATTCAGTTGTTTTTTTTAATCAGTTATTACTCAACTATATAGAAAATAGTTTTTTGAAAGTTTGTAGCAAGAAATACATAATTAGAAAATTTACAGTACAAATAGGTTACCTGAATTTTATAATAAATAATTGATTAAGTATAAATTACCTAACCTAACCTGACCATTAAATATAAATTTCGTACAAAATTTACTCAAGTATTAATTATGTACTTTGAACTTGCCCTCTAATCCTTTCAAATCTCTGATGTACATAAAATTGACTTGAGTATAAATTATTTACTTTGAACTTGCCTCCTTCTGACTCTTTCACATTTCGGACAAGGTTTAAGTCGATTGAAACACCCTAAATGGAATACAGCATTGCACATATGGCACTGGAAAAAATGAGAAATATAATATTATTTTGCTACAAATAAAATTCCATTTCATTTGAAAAATTAATCAAAAACACTCTTTTCATATAGACTAAAGCTATATAACAATCCTTAGGATTTCTAATAACTACATTATCTTTTGTATGAATAATTCTTCAACAAATTATTTCAGATATCAGAGCTACAAAGTCTATTAGTTTACTATGAAGAGTTCCCAATCCATTTTCAATTTTCTCAACTTGATAGTATCATACTACTAGTATGAAAATTTTAAACCAAGTTCTTTCCCGAGAAGGAAAGATAATTTATATTCAGTTGATTAATAATTTCAGTAACTAATATATTAGTTGATTCAATTTATAGTATTTTACTTCCATTACAAAAATTGAATATTAATGAGGTTCTTTCCCATGAAGAAATGTTAATTTTTAATAATTTATAGCATTGTCCAACCACAAAAAAGTATCTATCACATTTTAGCAATTAAAATAAGCAATAAAAGATAAAGAAAAACAGATTTATGTAAAGAAATGAAAGTACTGATACCTTATGCAAAAAGATAAGAGGCTATACAAAACTAGCCGAAAGATGAAAAGTAGTACCTTGAAAGTATTCTGGAGATCAAAAGGGTAGATTATTGTCTGTGAAGAGCATATCTCGCAAATAAACCCTTTCAGCTTACATAGGGTGCAGGAAAGGACGTGATCCCTTGCAAATTGCACAACTTTTAACAACAATTGACTAAGTACACCAGTTGATATTTCTAATAGATCCTGAGAACAGATTGTCGAAAAGAAAAATATTTTATAAAATTAACATTATAAATATTTTATTTAATTACATCATAAAAAAGTGGAAAGATGACAGGAATATAAAATAACATGCAGGATAAAGTGTGACTCAAATCACAGTCTGAGGTCTAATATAGAAACGCATGTTAAGTTACGTGATGATGCAGGCTGACGTATTGATACACTGCAGTATGTCCAAAAAGGAGTAAGAGAGAGGTTCAATTAATTTATTTAAAAAAAAATCATGTCACGTCACATTACTGTTCACAAATGGTTGTAGAGGAATGCTCAGTAGAGCTACTGGCGACCAACTCAAGAGTTGAAATGACAAAAAAAAGAAATCTACTGTTCTATCTGGAACTATTTTACAACATTCATTGTTTGCAATTTAATGTTCAATTGGATAGAAAAAAATAATATTTTATTTTAATATAAAAAATGGATACCATAAATCACTAGCCACTCCTTTGCTATTTACATAATTTCATCATCCTGTTATGGGTTCTATCACTAAAATAATTCTGACAACACTCAAAATTAACACTTGCACTTTATTTACACAAATCACTCTTACAACACGCACTAATCACAAGAAAAACCAACGAGAAAAAACAGATCAAACGTTCAGCTAATGATGCATTTTTGGTTTCTCTGTGCACAAATTAATTACTAACTAAAAGGCTGATCGATAAATAAATAAACAAAACTATCCAATAAATTGCTCAGTGGTGTAAAAAGAAATGTCTAAAAACAGTTGAACACTCAATAAAATAGAACACCTCTGAAGCACAGTTTGATCACGAGCAATTGATATGTGTAAACACAATTCAAATTCAAATTTATTTATCAAAAACATTTTACAATACAATGAATGGATAATATAATATTATATATAATACAACGATAATAATTTCATGCCTCAAGTTTTTTAAAATATAAAAATGTAATTAATAAATTAATATACCCCACTATAATACTATGTGTTGGGGTTTTTCTACTTCAAATGTTTTCTATATTACTCAAGATATTAGTGTGTAAGTTTTAAAAGTGATTAATTACAATGCATTAAATAAAAGTGAAAAAGAAAATTAGTTGAAAAGTTTAAAATAAGTCATGAAAAAGAACGAAAAAAGTAGTTGCTCAACTATTTACAGTCTTACTAAGTTCTCACTAATGTCCACTCCAATGTCTATCAGCCATTGACTAAACTTCTTTTTAAAATGATATGTGTTAATTTCTTCTTTAATATTTGCAGGTATTATGTTGTAAATTTTCGGCCCTAGGTAAATGTAATTTCGTTGTCCAAAAGTTGTGTGCATCCTTGGTACTATTGAATTTGTGTTTCTTTGCCTTGTTTGGTGTATGTGATTTACCAATCTTAATTCTTCGGTGTTTTTCTTCATTCTTGTGATGATAGCTTGGATGTAGAGTTGCCTCACACTGAGTACTTTA